>KZ505638.1:2266045-2506431 GCA_002844005.1 Limosa lapponica baueri
GGGCGCTGCCCGCGGCCGACTGGCAGTTGGGGCAGCGGCAGCGGCGGCACCTCCTGGCCGTGGCCGCCAGGGGAGACTTGGTCTGCAGCAGGGCAGCGATCTGCGTCTGGTACTGGGCGAAGTCCGAGTGGCCCAGCACCAGGCTCCGCGGCAGGGCCGCGGCCGCGGGGAAACGGTGGCCGCAGCCGCCCGGGGCGCCGGCCTGCTGGATGCTCCACCAGGGAATGTCCTCGGGCGGCGGGTTGGGGGAGAGCTGCCGGCAGGGCTGCGCGGGCGGCAGCAGGTTGGAGTAGCCGGGCGGCAGGGCGGCCTGGGCGGCGTAGGGGACGTAGGCGGGGGGGCAGCTGGACGGCAGGGCGGCCATGGAGGAGGGCAGCATCTTGACGGGGGAAAACTCGTAGGGGTAGGAGGGGTCCGCCGGGGGGGTGAGGGGCAGTTCGTGCGTCCCCCCGAAGGAGGGCTGCAGGTGGTTCTTCTGAGGAGTCAGCCCCAGGCTGGGGTGCGGCGGCGGCAGCCCCCCCGGGGAGTGCGCCGGCATCTCGCCGCTCCACGGGTGGAAGATCCTGGAGGGGGATCCCAGCGTCGGGTCGTAGGAGACCTGCAGGAAATCCGAGGGCGCTGCGCCCGGCTGTCCGATCCGGCTACAGGTGGCGGCCAGAAGAGCCAGGGGCGAGTGCTTGGCCAAGTCTGGGGAGGCGCTGGGGGTGCGGTCCTGCGCGGGAGCGGGAGGGAGGAGGAGAGCGCGTTACTCGCCGCCCGCCGCCGCCGACCCGCGGGAGCGGCCGCGCCGCCCGCGGGAAACTTTCTGCGCCTTCTGCCCGCGCCGCCCGCCGCTCCCGCTCGGCCGGCGAGCTGCCCCAAAACAGCTCTGCCCGAGCGGGCAAGGCGAGCCCCGTCCCCCCCGCCCCGCCCGGGGACCGGCCCCGCCACCTCTCCTGGGCCGGGGGCGCCGGGGAAGCGGCCGCTGCGGTCAGGGGGCAGCCGCCGCCCCGCATCCGTCCATCCCGTTCACCCCCCTACCCCCCCTCCGGCCCCGGGACGCTGCCTGGAGTTACCGCCAGGCTCCTGGCGGGAGAGGGAAGTTGCCGGCCCGAGGAGCCCGAGCCCGGCCTCTTCCCCCCCGCAGGGGGGCCCTACCCACCTCTCCCGGGCCGCCGCGGGGGTGAAACCCCGGGAAGGGGGCGGTAAGCGCCAGCTGCCCCCCGACAACGCGGGTCGCGGCGCCGTGCGAGCAGCCCCGGGCGCGGGTACTGACCTGGAGGAAAGCCTGGAGGGAGTCGTTCCGGAGGACAGCCACCGCGGCCATGGCTACTGCGCCTGGGGCGAGGGGAAGGCGCCGGGGCACCGCCGAGGCATGGAGACGCCGAGGGGAAGACGAGGAGCTGCCCAGTTTCCTTCTCTCTCTCTCTCTCCTCTCTTCCCTCTGATCTCTTCGCCTCTGTGCCTGTCCCACCCCCCCCGCGCTGCGCGATCTCCGCGGACTGTCTGACTGCACCAGGATCACCTCCAAGAATTTGATAAGGACTTTGCTGGGCCGCCAGCCAGTCAGAGGGAAGATTTATGGCTTTGAAGTTTGCCGCTACCCAATCATCAAAGAATAGCGGCTCTTTCAGAAGCGAAAGCAAATCCTTTGAATCCACAAAGCTCCTATGGTGTGTTTGTTGGTCTGGATAAAAGAACTGATTATTAGGGGGGATGGGAAGGGAGGAGATAAAGGCGGGACAATTAATGAAGTAATCACTATGTGGGAAATGTATATACACAAATAATTGGATTTTCTTGATCAAAGGACCCCTTACCGCCTGGAGACCCTCGCATTGGATGTACAAGACACTGGATCCCCCTTTTTTTTTTTTTTTTTCTCCAATTAAGGATTTGTAGCAGAGCCCTAAAGTGACAATGTGTCTTTGTTATCGCCCGCGAAATCTGCCTCCGGATTCCGCTGATAGCGTTTGATGAGTCAAAGTAACAGGAGCACAGCGAGTTCACCTGATCGGGGCTGGTCGATCCCAGTCGTAAAACTTCCCTGGAGTAATTGTCGGTGGTTCCTCCCCGCTCCCTCCCTCCGCCCGCCCTTCCCCCGAGGCTGAGGGATATGCCCTCGGTATGACTCCGCAAACAACCGCACATTTTCCCCTCTGGTAGCTGGGTTTGGTTTCGCTCCGCTCAGCCGGTGCTAACCCTGTGTTATCGGGAGCCCCCGCCCGGCCGGGGTGGGAGGAGGGACGGCGGGGTGACACCGGCAGCGAACGCTCCCGCAGACAGAGGCACCAACAAACCGGCCAGCCGAGAAACCGAAGGGGAAAGTTTCCTCTTCCCTAGCGGGGGCCGGGTGTAAAATACGTATTTTCTTTACATGAAGACGGGAGTCTCTCTTGGTGGCGCTTCTGGAGGCGGGATGCGCGTCCGCGGGAGCCTGCCTGGTCTGGCCCGGGGCCCAGAGCGGCTCCGGGCGGCTCCGCGGGAGCATGGACCTTATTACCGGGTCTGAGCCGCCTCCCTCTGGCCCACCTCCTGCCACGAAGCCAAACTCGGCCCCCAGGGCTCTGCTCCCTCACCCCTCACCTTTCGGCCTGTGTATATATATACATATATACGTATATACGTGCGTGCTTATGTCTAACCCGCTTTTCTTTGGACCACGTGCGGGGCTATTTCCCCGGTAGCCACCACCGAGCACATCTGGGTCACGGCTTAACGCCGCCGCCTGCCGCTGCGCTCGGTGGTCGGCAGAGCTGGCGGGACCCCTCGCACTGCGCCGCCCAGCAAGGGGCAGGCGGGGCCCCGCGCCCCTCCGCGGGCCGCTCAGCACCGCGCTCCGCCGGGGGCCCTGGAAGCGCGCTCCTCTCCTCGCCGCTTCCCCGTCTGCTCCGAGGCCACCGCAGACGTGTGAGCCGGCCTGTCTGGCCAGGTACCAAACGGGGACGTTCAGCTCTATCTTGGGGCGGGGGGGTGCGGGGGTGGGTGTGTGTGTGTGCGCGCCCTTTCGGGCAGATGCCCCCGGCTGTGGTCCCCCGGAGCTGTTTGCCCAGGTAACTCGAGCCTCCCCGCAGTCCCTGGGTTCAATTGTATTCACACCGCCACTGAAGTCTCTTTAAACGCCAGCACACAGAGATCTTTATCTGGCTTTCCTGTGGAAACAATCACCGTCCGCTCAAAGACTTCCAAGAGTTGTAGGGCTTGAATTAGATCGGTTTCTTTGAAGGGATTAAAGTGCCAAGTCCTCTCCCACGGCTCCATATAGAGTCCTGGGGAGAAGTAAAAGCTCGACCTCGTGTAACACTGATCTCTACGCAGCAGCCACTTCAAGCTCTTCCCTTGTGCCAGGTAACCGCTTCACCAGGTCGGTAACAGAGGGACAAGCGCCCCGCACCCAGCGCTTTTGCCACGCACTGATGCGCCGCGGCAGGGCTGACAGTGCAGCAGGAGCCCGGGGCCCGGCAGCAGCCCCCGGCGGGGCATGAGGCTGCGGGCAGCGGGGGTCCCCATCTGCCTGCGAGGGTGCCGGGCTTGCCGGGTCCAGCACCGCCATCCACCGCACGCAAACACCCCCCCAGCACCGCCGGCGCGCGATCCGGCGGGGGCTGCCCCGCTTCTCCGCGGGACATGGCGGGGGACAGGGAACCGCAGCGAGCCCCGGGCCGGCAGGGCAGCCAGGAGGGCGCGTGCATCTCCGCACACCCCGCACACCCCCGCCCGCAGCCGTCGGGTGCCCCGGACTCACTGTCCAAGCTCCAGCCGCGCCACAGGAGCCGCATCAGGTCAGGAGCCCGCCCGCCTTCCCCTGGCGTCTGAGCTCCTGCCAGGGCAGCCGGAGCCGAGGGGGGACCCCGACGGGGGTCCCCGACCCGCACCTCTGGTCCCTGGAGGAGCAACAACCCGCCAGACAAGCCAAACGGCGGCGCTCGCACTCGCGTCGTCCCTAAACTTCGACATCCCCAAACTTGAGCCAACCTCGGACTCCTACGAGGTGCTCGATTTAATTCCTACCTCTATTTTTGTTAATTCGTTTTATCAAATAATTGCTAGGAGAATAATCTGAACAATATTTATAAACAAAATGAGAGTCGATAGGTAGTTCAGGAGACATTGAACATCTCGAGGTTCCCCCCAACTTTTAAGGTACATTACTTCCCCAGATCTCTCGATGAGCCGGAATGATTTGTAACGTTACAAAAGAGTTAGTGGAAAGTTGGCTAACTTTCTATACAGGTGCCACACTACAAATGCCATAAATCTGCATCCAAGAAAGCACATTACTTAAAAATCGAGAATAATTTCTCATTTCTGGAAGAAACCAATGGGCTGAATAATGAAACGTTGCAGTCATAATTTTCTGTACAAATAATTAGTGTTCAAACTCGGAGCGTTTCAGTCTCCTGAAATGTATTCTTAATGAAGTGATGTTCAGAGCTGTCATTAAAAATGCAGGGCTGGAAGATCAAAGTACAATATTTATTTTAGAAATTTGTTTCAGTTATCAGGAGATACAGGTATCAAGGCCAAATGTCAATTCAGCTACACAAAGCACTACTTCCATGAGAAATGGGCTGCCGCTACCCGCCAGCGTGAAGCGAAGAGGCAGCGGCGATGAGGAGCGGCGCGGGGGGCGGCGCAGCGCCCGGCGGAGCGGGCTGCGGGCGGTGCAGCCGGGGCCCGGGGCCCGGGGCCGCCCCTCCCGGGCCGGGACCCACGCCGGGCCGGGCCCCGGGGGGAGCAGGGCGGCCTGGATGCACGAAGAGCTGGAGCCTGGAGAGCTCCAGCCACGGGGCTGAGGCGTCGGGGGGGGTGGGTGTGTGGGGCGTCTCCCCCAGCCCCACCGCCTGCGGGGGCCCCGCTTGCTACGGCGGGCGGGGAGACCGCTACCTCCACCGCTACCTCCATCGCCACCCCAACACAGAAACCAACCCGCAGCCACGGGGCTAGAGGGACTCAGACCCCACTGGGTTGGATGATTTAAAGACAGTGGACATAAAGCACGAGCCACCACCTTCATTGGCAGGTGTCTTCAAAGTCAGGATTTTTCAGACTCAGGTATCCCAGAGTGACTGTCCCACTGTGCAAAAAAGGCTCTTTAGACCCTGGTTTGAATGCAAGTAGCAGAGAAAAAAAAATACTTGGGAATAACAGCCAGTGGTCCCCTCCATGGCCTCCGCTGTGCCTCTGCCTCCTGGTCCCTGCAGAGCCTGCCGCAGAGCCTGTCCCTGTGACGGCTCACACTGCCACAGCGCCCCATGAACTCCCCACCTAGGTCTTCTCCTGGCACCCCCAGTCCCTCCCAAGACCTTTGCAGTCCCCTGCCATGAATCCTCTAGTCCTTCCTATGACCCTCCAGTCTCTCGGCTTTTCCAGCACAGCCATGAATGACTCTGGGAGCCTGGATGGGCTCTGGCCAGCTGTCTGCCCCCAGTTTGGGCATCTGGGGCTGCCTTAAATGAAATACTGTTCTTAAACAATTGTGACAAAATATCAGAAACACGAGCATTTTTAAGTGAACAGCTGCATTAACATTCAGCAAAGCCTCCTAGTCATGTCCTCCATGAGGGTGCGGTGGGCTTCAAACCTGAACCGGCTGTAAATACTCTTGCTCCAAAAGGCAGTGTCTTCACACCATCCCCCATTCAGACCACAACTGTCTGGTTTAAAGCCTTACTAAAAGAAACCATCTATCCACAACAGCAAGAAGTTTCACCAGAAGTAAGGTAAATTAACCCACGTATATAGCTCCAAGCATGCGTGGATGCACTGCCAACAGTTATGTGCCATTAATATTACTCTTATTTACTTCAGCAAATTTGACATTTTTATGCTAGACAACCTGACTGGCATAATAAGAGGACTCACCAGTTCTTATTTTTAACATGCTGGTGTATACGGTTTGTTTATTGGCTTCAGATTACTAGCAAACAGTTTTAACACAATTGTATCTCCTAAGTTTTAACAGAGTTTAATTTTAACGTCAGTAGATGAAAACAAAAGAAAGGTTAAAAACTGCTATGGCACCTCCTGCATTTTTCTGTGCATAAAGGAAAAAACACAAACCCCTAGACAAGATCAGCACATGCAAGGGCGTATTTAGGATTTAAAGGCTTGCCTCAACATTTCCCAGTCTCACTGTGGATTTCACAAAGATTAATAGAGGATTTCCCAAACTTCTGAAAGCTGAGCTGCCCTTTAAGAAAAGTAGAACAAATTTTATGCCTTGCTACAGTTTTACTGCCTGTTGTTAAAGGTTTAAATATCTTAATGCATTCATCTCCTGCTCCTTCCTTGGCTGGCCCTTTGTGACTCCTCCTCCTGCCTTAGGGAACGTTGGTGAACATTTTTGGATATACTTCCTCCCCTTGCTTCCACACTTTAAAAAGGAGTCAGACTCTTAAGTATATCAATATTGAAAGTGTTATTCTTGGCTCCACTTGGAATGCCTGGGACACCTTTCAGTTCAAAACAATTGTTTCAAACTCTTTGGAAATGCCTTTCTGCCTCTGGCATACACGGCTGCATTTTCTTCACCACTCTAATGGCTAGAAATGGACTTTTATAAAACGGAAAGCAAGCCAAGAACTCTGGTGAGCAGCTGAAAAGGATCTGCTGTGTGCACCCTGCTTGTCCTCTCATTTTGGGAAACATTAGGTAAAAAAAAGCCTGTGTATTTTTAGTGGAATGCATTTGTTTGGGGAAGACTGGATGGGAACCAGTCACTCTATTCTTGCATTGTAATTATCCAGTATGGAATGAAAAGGTAATTAAACTATTATTTGCCTCCTCTGAACTACAGAGAGTATATTATCTAAAAACTGGGTCTCACGGTAATTAATTTTAGTTACTTAGTATATTTATTGACAAATTAAACAGCTATCTCTGTCTATACTGTGTTAAAACTGGAAACAGCACAAAGTTTAGACAGAAAGATCGTTGTTCAACCTACACATAAATATTGGATGATCATATGGCTGCCACATTGCTATCGATTTGGCTGAATGGATTAATCCAACACTGTAAAAATACACCTGTTACTTAATGAACTTGTGTTGTAATTTTAGAACATTTTGGTACAGAAAAGATTAAGTATTTTCTAAGGGCAATATTTTTCAATACTTTAAGAATCACTTTTGAAATAACCCATTTTTCAAGGACTACTGAACAAGAGTGTATTAAAATCCATAATCTTTCTTACAAAGTGCAAGTGATCTATACAAAGTCTTCAACAACTCCACTTTAGCTGGGGAAAAAAAAAGACAGGAGGAAAAAGCCCAATAGTGGGATTATGAGGGTAAAACCAGGGACACAGATATGGGGCATGACTATGGGACTGAAGGTGTGTCAGGTAAGAGATACTGTTTTCACACCAAGGGAAATAATCTGAAGACCCTTCCTACAGACCCTCTATGTATAATGCTTTTAAAGTAGATTGTTCCAGTAATACATGCATATTAGTGAAAGGCAGTCAATGCTTCTTGTGCCTATCAGCTACAACATAGGTAAGAGAGTTTTTGAGAGGTACCTAGAAAAGCCAAATTTCTACATTAAGAGGGGATTTTTCAAAAAAATACCAGTTGTCTTGGCTGCCACCACCAGCCCAGGATCCCGAGGAAGATTGGGGAAAACTTCAACTACAGTTTTGAAATTACTTACCTCTCCTTAGCTGAATATGAAGACTTAAAAACATTGCCCTCATAGACTGACAGAAAAGTCTTTTTAGGAATGCATTGCATGCTATTTTTCTGTGTCACTTTATAACTTGATGCCTTAAGCAATGCAGAATAATAGATAAATAGGTAAATGCATAAATTACGTGAACTATTCAAATATAAATTTGCCCCCCTCCAATTCTGAAAATAAAAATACCATCAATAAAATTATTTAAAATGTATATAATGCTTGTCCATCTGCACAGAGCTATAGAAATGTGAAGTCCTTCTCACCATACTCTTATGCAGTAGAGTCAGCTTCCTTCCCCTTCTTTACAATGAGAACAACCGTGGCCACACACACAACTGCTCCAGGCTTGGAAAGGGGAGCTCCTTGCCTCAGTCCTGCACACAGGTTACCAGACTGCTCCTCACCAAACACTTAGACAAATTACCCCAGCTCAGCTCAACCCTCAGGAGCACAGGCAGAGGCAGGTAACTCCTGCCATGGCTGGCTGGCCATGCCAAACCAAAGCAAATAATCCTAATCTGGGAATAAATCACATTTCACTTCACTCTTCAGTCAGCCCCTCAGCTGTCTGAGAACCCAGGACAAGACGAGGAGAAAGGATATTCCTCTCAAAGACAAGGGTGTCAGCAGGGCCATGACTCCTGCTCCAGTCTAATTTTTCTCACATTTCTGGAACCTGTGACATGGAGGGCAAAAAGAAATGGCCTTCAAACAGGTACACTTTTTGGCTTCTTTCCCTCAGTAAATCTCACAACACTATTTCTCCTACTACATGCAGGAAGCACCCTTTTTTTTTCTACTAGAATTGGGCTGAGAGAATCATATATTGCATATGAAAGAGAGAATGGTCCGTGGTGAAGGACAGATAATGCAATAAAATGGAAATGTATTCTTAGTTTAAATTGCCTATTCCTTATGCTGGGGAATGAGAGAGAGACTATGATGCTGCATTGCCAGGACTCCAATGCCCAAATGATACAGCTCTATCATAAGCCACTTTTAAACCCAAGTAAGAGGATTCAGGAGAAATCTGTGATTTGCAATCACTGACTGCTTCTCAGGAGGCCACACTAAACCACAAAGAAACATTTTCCAATTTTTTCGTCTTAAAATAAGAAAGTCTTGACAAAAAGCAAGTGCAAAGTCAGGCAATTTCTTCAGTGTCATCAGACTAACTTTATAAAATGCTGTCCTCCTAGAGTACGGGGTCAAAAAATAGCATTGTTTTCCTGTCAAAATTCTTGCAGAAGTCAGTGGAATAGATGCCCATAAAAACTAAACCAGGTTCATGATTTTTTTTCACTTCCATCGCTACACATGCTAAGTGTTCTTGGCACATGGAGAGATTTAGAAAGAAGCTGCTCTATAGTGCCAATGATTCTCTTTAATGAGATATAGTTATCAGTTGATTTATGAATTTCTCCTGCCTGTTCTCATTTACTTAGCTCTAAATTAAGGATAAGATCATTTGCATTCTAGAAGTAAAACAGTGTTTATAAGAGAACAGAGTAATCAAAATCTGTCTTAAATCAAGTTTTAAAAATGTACACAGTGAGGTTAGAGGTAGTTCTAGCAATGTGCACAGCCTCATCCATTAAACTCTACAGCAAAGACTCAAGAGAAAGCATTACATTTCCAGTTTTATCTAGTTTTCCATATTAGTATAGCATACCCTTATCTCAGGAATTTAATGTCGGAAGAGACAAAAGGAACTTTCTGCCTCAGCTTTCTGATACCCTGATGACCTCCTCCTGGGAGATCTTATGCTCTCTGTTAATTTAGATACCATATGCCTCACTGGTCATCAATTCAGTTGCTGCTCCTTATTTCATAGCCCTCACAGGGATTTTGATCATGCTATCTATAAAACTAATCACTTCTCCCTGTTGACTGTTGCTCTACCAGTCAGACAAGCCCCAGCTGATCAGTATTTCCTTATACATACTTACAAATAGCACGATCTAGTCAGCTTTGCGCTTTCCTTTGGTATGTGCTGCTCCACTATCAGCTATATGCTACGTGCAGTGCTCAGAGTAAAGCATTAAAAAATGGAAAGCAGAGGAGGAGGGATGTAGGAAAGAGGAAACAGAGCTACAGAGACTCTGAACTAACACTACTGGTCAGATGTCTGGAACTGGAAGGGAGTAGCCTGGAGACCAGGACTTCCTTGTTATGCTACAGCAGGACTTCACTGACATTCCTGAAACCCTTTGATTGACCAGGATCTGAGCTCCTACTTGTGTGTGTGTTACAGGGTGAATATGTTTGGTCTCCTTTTCCTGTGCAAGCCAACATTTTGGGAGGGGTCAGAAGCAAAAGTCTAACCCTCTGGGTGGAGAGGCTGAGAAGATAACCTTTGGGCAGGCACCACGCTAGACTGGCTGGAGAAGCTAAGAACGAGTGTGGACTCACCCATGCTGACGCTGGGGTCACTGGTAATGAGAATACCAAGATGAATGGAGCAGTTCACTCTGCTCTGAGTGACTGAGTGAAGCTGTTTTCATCTCTGTGGGGTGTTCTTTTTTGGCTAAAATAACATTCACTCAGAAGTCTCCTACACAGGCATATGCAGCCTCCTCTGACTCTCAACCCACTCTGATATTCAACCTAGATAAGGGGTCGAAACCTTATATCTCCACTTCCCTGTTCTCTCCTGCCACCAGCCAGTAGTGCAATTATTTTTCACAGTTCACCTTTCTTCATCTTTTACTAAACTTGCCAAGTTTACCACTGATAGGTGTCATGGTTTAACCCCAGCTGGCAACTAGGACCACGCAGCCTCCCGCTCACTCCCCACATTTCCGATGGGGGAGAGAATCAGAAGAGGAAAAACTCGTGGGTTGAGATAAAGACAGTTTAATAGGTAGAGCAAAAGCTGTGCACGCAAGCAAAGCAAAACAAGGAATTAATTCACTGCTTGCCATCGGCAGGCAGGTGTTCAGCCACCTCCAAGAAAGCAGGGCTCCATCACACAGAATGGTTATTCGGGAAGACAAACACCTTCACTCTGAACATCCCCCCCTTCCTTCTTCTTCCCCAGCTTTATATACTGAGTTGGGGTCAGCTGTGTCCCCTCCCAACTTTTTGTGCACTCCCAGCATACTTGCTGGCTGGGCAGTGAAGATCAGAAAAGGCCTTGACTGCTCAGCAACCACCAAACCCACCAGTGTGCTGTCAATGCTATTTCTCATCCCAACTCCAAAGCATAGCCCCACACCAGCTGCTAGCAAGAAAGTAAACTCCATCCCAGCTGAAACCATGACAACAGGGTATGTAAGGAAGGAGAATAGCACCCAGGTGTGTAGGGCATATTCAGGATATTTTCCTGAGTAACAGGAGTGCAGCTGTGGAGCTGGGAGAAAATATGGGAATTAGAGCAACAAGCAAAATCCTGGGACAGCCCTGAGTAAGAAGAAAGTCAAACTGCAGTGAGTGTATTGGGAGGGGCTTTAGTCAATGTCAGCACACTGCCTTTAAACTATTTATCCTCACAACCCCTCTATAAAGAAGTAGTATGTCGTTATTCCACTCTTACCAAAGGGAACATAGGGAGACCACATACCTTGTCCTGTGTCACGTATTAACCCTACTGAAGAGCGGGGAGCTGGACTGAAATAGCCCTACTGCAGAGCAGAGGCACACAACTTGGGACCATATCGTAAGATGTTCTACCTCGTTCCCCTTAAAAAATCCAAACTCTTCTAAATCCTTCCTACCCTCTCAGCAACTTTGAATTATGAGCAGATACTGATCTTTCTGTGGGAAAGACACCCGAGGAATAAAGCCCAGCTAAACTTGGGCAGGCAGACAGGCGAAAAAGACTGTGTGAAGGCAGTCAGGAGACAAACACGCAGCCTATACAAGTAGAGCAGTAAGTCAACATGCCCACAACACATATATTTCTGCTCTTCCTGATGTACAGTGATTAGAGCAGATGATAACAGCAGAGCGTAACACCTTTGCTTTACAAAGACAAAATACATATTAGGCTGGCTGTAATGCACAGACAAATGTGCCCCTGTAACTCAAACACTGAACATCCTGAGCAGAAATAACTACATACTTGCTAACTTTTACACCCCATCCTTTCTCTGCTTTAGCAAACTCTTCATCTGCACTGCAGGATTCTGTCCAAGGCTTTAGTTTCAGCATCAAAACAACTGTTCTCAGTGGTGACAACCTCCTCTGCAGAAAGACCTCCAAGCTTTGCCTCTGACACAACTTCTGGAATTCAGTAACTCTACCACCTATATTTCCCTGATCTCACACACAGGAGCAGTCAGAAGAGCTAATTTTCCTCCCTGCCAAGTAGACCCTCTCTCTATGCCAGCTTTCTTCTCACCTCAGCCACTGTTCCCCCAACCTTTTCCAGTGAATCCTTCTACCATCGTGTGTGATCAAACACCGTGAATATAGATCTATGGCACATAGTTACCTCCAGCACCTGCTGCTGACTGCAGAACGGTTGAGCTATGGTAGCATTGTATGTAATACAAATTTCAAGTTTTGATTTAAAAAAAAAAAAAATAATAGCTTTGTGGCCACCTCGCTTTCCTGGCTATCAAGAACCTAATGCTCTGCAAATACATGAGGCATCAGCATACAACTGTATTGCTGTATCAGTCAAGTTTTGGACACTTTTTCTTTCCTTACCAGCTCCTTGTTGATCCATGTTTGGCTGGTTCCCTTTAACAGTCTTGCAGGCATTATTTATGACATAACTGGCATGTTCACGTCATGGAAGTCTGGAGAGTTCAAAAGAGGAATAAAAGTTTGGGGTACTTCTCATTCTTGGCCATTCCGAACAATTCCGAGGATGCAGAAAATTATTTCTATCTAACCCTTGTTCAGCACCCTTCCTGCATGTCCTAAATTTCAAACCAGGTTTTGTTGTTATTTACAGCTATACATTGATACACAAAGAAAAAAATGAAGACTCACAGGATACTGAGAACAATCTTGTAATCCTGCCTCTCAGAGTATTATGTGAGCTATTGTTAAACGTGATTTTCCAGCTACTGATTAATTATTTTGTCAAAAACAAAACCAGTGTGATTTTAATGAAAGTACTCAGATTTAGTCTGGCTGAGCAGAGAGATTATGTATTTAATTGTAAGTGGGCTGTAAACATCTGAGATCTTTATGTATGGAGAAAATAATAGTATCTATATTTAGATGTTTGAGTGAAGCTTGGGTTTTTACAAGATTGAGCTGGAAAAACCAAAGTGACGTATTTTGATCTCTTCATATTTTTCTGATATCTCTTGATCAACTTAATTTGAAAGTGAAAACATAAATGTATGTTAGAGATATCCAGAGATAGCCATTTCTGTGCAATTTGTCTGAAAAAACCAAATAATTTCTTGCAAGATAATGAATCTCAGAAAAATAAGGGCAAAATAAGTTTTTTTTAGACTATATCATTCATCCAGAAGAAAAAAATCCTCCTCAGATGTAGGATTACAACTATTTTTGCTACAATATGCTTATAAATATGAAGGATAAATCACAGCAAAACTATTTACATCGAGCCATCTAATAGCATATTTATGACGGTTTGTTTGGAGAAGTATTTGTTAATTAAATATACTATTTATCACCTACGTATGATTTTCATCACCCACCCAGTAGGCTATCTTTCTGGAGTTCCAAATACTAAATTTCTAGCATAGTATTTTTGAGAATTAATAATCCCAGAATTTTTTTTTCCTATTCTTGTTTTGGTATTTTCTGGAAATTTATGACAGGAAAGATTCATTCCAAAACCTATATTAGATTTATAAAAGATAATGGGTCTAATGGTTTAACTGATTCCTTGCAGTACTGCAGGCCTAGAAAAAAAGTTTTACTTTGAATCATCAAAAAGTGAAGATTTTTTTGTGATTTTTGAAAGGGGAACCAGATCCCAAGATACCGATTCCAATATCATGGCAATTTCTTATTGTAGAAAAGCTAGGAATTTTATACCTGATACATTTTATTTGTCTTTCTATTTGCAATTTTGTATTCTAAAAACAATTTATTTGAGTCACAGTAACTATACCACTTGCCTTCTTGAGAAATGTCCAAAGAATCTCAAAGTGGTTTTCTACCATAGGTGTTACATGCATCTTAAGATGCTCTGCAAGATGATTTAATGCTTTATTTATAGTACATGATGAGGATAAGCTTAAATTTATGCTTTATTATAGTACATGATGAGGATAAGCTTAAAAATTTACTAAAGGTTGCCTCTTTCATGAAACCTAATGGTTCATATCTTTTTTTTCCCTCTCTCAAGTAGCTTCCTCTTTTTTCTTCTAAGTCTCCCTCATTATAGTTTTCTACTCCATTGTCCCCAAGTCCATTAATTTTTCCCTTCATCAAAGATCATTAATACTTCTCTCTTCATGTCCATCCTTTAAAATTCTTCTTCCAAGTGTCACCCAGAAATTGGATGCAGCAGAGGAAGCCACAGGGTAAAACAGGAAGACTTTGCCCTCTCAGAAATAACAAATTACGTGCTCTCCATTTGGTTCTGTGCAGCAGTTGGAAGAAGCAGTGAAGCTGGCACCTTGTCACTGTAGTGTGGCAGAGACAATGAAGAATCTGCCTCTAATTCCTTTTGACACAAAAGAAGACAGGAGAGAGAAAACCCACGACCACCTTGATTTTCAGTTCCCCCTTCCTGTGAGAGCAGGATGACAGTGATGTTTCCTGCGTGTTGTGACTGAGCAGAAGTAAAGCTGGGGGTATCTGAAATACCAAACATTCCCAAGAAAATACCTAACAGTCCTCACAGTATCATTCATAGCTCAAAAATACTTTAAAAGAAAGAAAAGTAGCCTTTAAACCAGTCAAATCAATACCTGTCATAAACACTACATTTCCTTTGAAAGTTAGCATCACTGTACTTTTAGCTTGTCAGCAACATTTCCAAGTACTAAGTGTACTTCTCTTATTATCAAAGCAAAAAATACTTATATCCTCAGGACTTCCATCTGCAAATTAAAAAAAAAAATTTAAAAAATGTAAACTATAAATGAAACAGTGACTGGAATTTCTTTCTGAAAACACTGTATTGAGTTACTAACGAATTTCTGATAAAGTTCTTTCAAATTCTTATAGCTACTGGTTTAATGACAGGTACGCTTACCTTCTTGAATGTTACTGTTGCACAGGGAGTCCGGACTGTTGTCCCTTTTGCACTTTACCTCCTATTTTCTTCACAATTTGCAGACATACTCTAAAAATCATTGGGAATTTCCAGCTTAAGTGAAAAAATATGCAGATCTAAGTTCAAAAAAGGTAGCCGTTTCTAACAATCTCTAGCAAACACAACACAGCTGACAGCTGAATGTTACAAATGGGGCCTCATAAACAGGGCTTAACAATTTTGTTTAAGATCACAAGTTCCCAACCAACACTTGAGCCACAGAAGAATGTCCATTAGCTGCTATAAAAGCAAAATTGGTAGGGCTTTGTGATTCAGTGGAGGGCCTGAAAGGCGCACACACAGGCAGACACACACCAACACACTGGAGAGTAGTATAAATTCTTCAATTTGAATAATTTCCACTCTTTTTTCTTCCTCTCACTAATATGAAATCATGTTTCGTTTCAGTTAAGAACATTTTTTCTGCTCTACATTTAATCATGTTCACATTTCTTTCCGGTTTAGCTTCCACTGGTCTCTTCACATAGCACCCAGTATGATTTTTTACTGTGAATTAAAAAAAACCTCTGCAGCTAGAGTTGTTTTGTCCCACTGTTGTTTTCTTTAATCTTTTGTTCGATGCATGGAAAGATGCTAACCTTTCCGTGCTATCTTAACCGCAGTGATCTGGGAGCAAAGCAAATGAGATTTAGTAGATATGTTTCTGTTGTCATTTATTAAACTTCATATGCTTTGCTATGTAGGCAACGTGTTTTATTTCTCTTAACTTGAAAGAGGTTTCTGTCTTATTGTTGCAATTTATTAAGGGCAAACAATCTAGGGCTTATAATAGGCCTGTAGGCAGAACAAAGCCCTTGTCAAATGGAAGGGTTGGCTGCTCAGCTGGGTAGCATGTAAATGTGCAAAAAGAACTGTTCTGTTCAAAGACACTAGACATGCTTTTTAAATAAAACATCTCATATAATTGAGAGTTGCCATTTAAGAGTTGTGTTGGAAATGTTAATTTAAAAAAAATTAATTTAACTGAAGATATAGAGTTGCAGTGTATTTTTTTGTAAACTCTCATAATAAGAAAAATCCCACATATCACTAATGTTTTTATTAGAGCCTGAACACTGTATGTTTCTAAAATGGCAGTTTATTGTCATTTTATAACACTGTGTTATGCAAGTCAGGATACGTTCATTGATTGCTGTATTCATCCTGGGCAGACCATGTAAACTTGATCTTACCCAAGACATATTTCTGGGTTTGTTTTCAATATGAGATCACTCTGCCTGTTACTTTGACATAGTACAATGTTTCAAAAAGTAAGACAGTTTCTCATTCTGCAGCTCATTTAGAATTTCTCATTATGTGCCTCCTTTGCAAGAGCTGAAATTAAAATGACAGATAAAGATAACAACATAATAGACATTTTTTGCATGCACTGGTCCACTTGGGCACAGGCAGTTCTTTTTTCCCTCTTCTGTTGAAATGGATAATCAGGACAGTATCATCAATTAGATTTTTCACTTTAACTTTTCATAATGTTTCCAGACTTCACTATTTGGCAAAGACAATTGGGACAGATTTCTTTATTTTTTCCTCTGGCCTAAAACTCAAAACCCCCCACTTCCCAAACTGTTACCACCGAAGAGTTTATTAAATGGCTGAAAAAGACAGCTGGTCCCACCATCTGTTAAAAATTTTCAGGGGCCAAATGAAACAGGTTACACCTTTAGCCATGCCAAGTCTTCCAATACCCCCTCCCTCTCACAGCCTGTGGAGGGCTAATCTGAATTTCACGCTCTGATTTTGCTATTGCTAATGTCTGAGCTTCTTATGTGTGCTTCTTGTAGTTGCTTATATTAGTTCTCTAGCAGTAACAAAAGCTCCCTCTCCTTTCAACCTAGCTCATTTGCAATCAACGGAATCCTGGGTCTATAGTCTCCTTTACAATAAGATACTGTACCTTGAAGGAAACCCACAGAGAACCTAATATCTGACTTTTTGGAGCAAGAGAGAAAACCAGGGGTACATTTCTGTTGTTTTGCAGCCACTTTTCTATAAATGCTAATGGAAGTAATTCAGATGTGCCAACAAAGACAGAATCTGCAACACACTGCAGGTGTGAGGGGGCTGAAACAAAAGGGATGCTAACCCTAATGGTATTTCTTGTCATTAACAATTCTTTGATGTTCATACTCGAGGCTCTCTTTTATCTTGTAGTTTTTCAGCCATCTTTGTTAACATGCAGTGCAACTAAATCTTTTTTCCCCTAACCTTTAAAGACATCTGCAAAATGTTTATGCTAAGTTAGTTTCCATAGCATCTTTCTGTAACACACATTGAAGTAAAATGAGATAAAGCCTGCAAGGTTATTATTAAAACATCACTAAGTTCCTATCATTAAGTGAAAGGAGCAGATCAATAAAAAGAAGCTCTTAATGTTACTTTAATAAGGATGAGTTTCTTGCAACAGGACTGGGTATTAACTTAAGTGTAACAGAAGTGGTGTTTATAATACAGCAGCTCTGTTGATAAGAACCAGTTTGTTTTTCTTGTACTCATTTAAAAAAGAATTACAAATAGTAAGTTTCTATATTAAAAAGCCTTTCACAATATAATATACTTAAGGACATTCTAATTTTCCAGAAGGGATTTCTCTACCACTAAGTGGGCAATGGCATTCAGTCAAGACGCGGTAGGTGGAGTTTCTCCATATCCATCTGTCTTTCCGTGACTTACAGATGGAAAAACGCTGTCTTTTAAAATGTTCAACTCAGTAGGATGACAGTAAAATGAAATGAACAATCAAAGCACATAAGATGCCAATCCGAACTACTGCACAGCACTACCAGCAGACCCAGCATTTTGCTCTCATCCCATCGGTCATGTCCTCTTAGATCACATCCCATTTTATCACAGTCTGTTGCATTATTGTTGCAGCACGCTGGAATGTTGAATGAGCAACATAATCAATCAATACTAATTTCCAGTTTGAAATCAGCTGTAAATCTGCACTGAGTTAAAAATGCTGGAGATTGTAATACAAGCTATCAAAAGACACAGTATTATGAAGCCTCCCATTTCATTTTTCCTTCAAAACTTCATTTCTGACAGATCGATTTAATCAAATAAACGAAGCCTGTGCCTGCATTAAGTACAGCACTTGTCTTCGAATTTGGATGTAAACTTCCACCACACTAATTCTACAGAAA
The DNA here is from genome assembly GCA_002844005.1 of Limosa lapponica baueri. NCBI lineage: Eukaryota > Metazoa > Chordata > Aves > Charadriiformes > Scolopacidae > Limosa > Limosa lapponica. The sequence goes on from KZ505638.1 coordinate 2,284,067, forward strand.
AAGAACAGAAAGAACAGTGGTTACATTCATACTCTTTTTTTCTTTTACAGCTCACTTCCATCTTGAGGGATAAAGGCAAACTAGGAACCGTGTAGTTAGTATGTTGTCCCATCCTAAGTTTCAGCTGTACAGACTGATGGACTGAGCTGCTTCTCTTGTTTCATCTACAGCATTCAGCAGTCTTAAAGACATGTATGGGAATTGGGGATCTTAGATTATTGACAATTTTATGAAATTAACAGATTATTTTTAATTATTTTTCTTGCGACAATATTGAGCAGTGCTTGTTCCTGGGGTGACAAGTTACAAAACTAGAAGTTTCTGTTTCAAAGATTTTGTGATCTCAATAACAGATGTTCTTAGAAGCCTTTACATAATCTCTCACATTAATTTGTTACTTACAACAGGAGTAAGCAGCAGCAAGAACAAAAAACATTGAATAAACTATGTCAGGCAATTTTGTGGAAGTACCTCCTCTGCATTCCTCCCCCTTTGCTAAAGGCTCCCATGTAGCACCTCCGTATCGCTATTTCCCAGCTGTACGGCACTGCCATACTCCAGCACCCAGCTTTCAGAGGACAACTTCCACCAGAACCACAAGACCCTGCTACCCCTGTCCTGGTCTCACCCATCCTCACCAGTGCATTACACAGCATGCGGCACCAGATCTGCTATTCCAGTTTTAGATAGGTCTTTGTCAAAGACTTGCCATGACCAGCAGCACAACAATTTTTGGAAACAGCCCTGGCAGGCCTCCCTCCTTCCCTCCCTCTCTCCCTCCCTCCCAGCACTGTACTCCAGCCCAAAGGAAGGTATCCAGCCTTTTTTGTGGCAATATTTCTTTCACTGAGAGATCAAGATGAGACTTTCAAGCCTACTTTTCACTGGTGATGGGTCAGATATTTTGACTTGGGTCTTCTGCAAAAAAACCCACAAACGTGTTGATCTACCTACTTGCCATCTCAATTTGCCAACTATCTTATGAAATACTATTTAAATTATTGGAAAAAAAATTATCTCTCTGGAATTTAATTTAAAAAATAGGCCTGCCAAACAAAATCAAGGAATTTAATCTATTACTGGCCTGATCAATAATATGTAATCTGTTTTCTGGAAACATTACTCCAAGATGTGTTTTTCACCTATCTGCTCCTATGTCCTCTAGCATCACATCACATGAGTACTACAATAAATACTACCCTGATAACATAATGTATATATTTACTGTTCTGATTGATACTGGATTTATACATGTAATAAAATAATTTCCAATAATTCTTGAGAAATCCATTAAGACGAGTCAGGGCACCACCAGCCTGTGTTTAAAGACACAGTGCACTACTCTTATGAATTGTCGGCCTCCTCCCTTACCAGTTCCAGTGCCCAGCATGAAGGAGGCTCAAAGCCTCTCACTGAATTCTGTAACCTTTAGCTCTGGCCCAAAGGATCACTCCCTTGCCTTTGGTCTTCATGGCATCCTGTGCTACTTTTGTCAGTCAGGGAGTCATGCTTTGTTGTCAAGCAGAAACATTTTCTGCTAACTAAGCATTCTGCTACAACTCCTCCCAGGGTGAACAGTCTTAAAGAAAAGGCACGTTAACAAAACGTATTTCTAGTGTTAACAACAAAACTGACATTATTTCTCATATTTTGTTGTCAGAGTTAAAAGCAGGATGGATAAGTTTATTACATGCCATGTCTTGTGCATATATTGGTACTAAAACTACTTACCTGTTTCTTAGAGGATGACACTTTTGTGTCATACGGCTTTAGTTTTAATTGTATGTACTATATGTATTTAAAAATATACATACACCTATATTATATGTATATATTTATGTATTTAAAAATGCCAGAACTTGGATGTCTCTCAAAATTCTCCTTCCATTTTGAAAAAAAAAAAAAAAGGAATGAGAAATAAGTGTGTGGTAGTGTGTGGTAGACTTCAGTCATTTATCTCATTGCTAACTATTTGACAATAAAAAAGCAATACCCCTATACAATTACAATTCTTACAAAAGGAGGGAAGGAGGGAGCAAAATTATTCAATTATAACTTTTGTTTTAAAAAAAGGTAAAATTTTAAAATTGGGACTTAAATATGTTCTGGTAAAATTTTGTAATATTTGTAAAATTTAAATTCGTTGTAAAATAGCTAGTAGTACCACCCAGACATCTCGATCTCCCGCCATTTGCTTCCACCACAAAACTACCTTCTTAGTCCCTCTCCATGAAATGATGTAACTTTTTCCCAAATTATATATTTCCTAATTTTCACTAAAGAAGAAACTTGTGAAGAAACTCTACTTACAGCAATGGGCCTGATCTCTAAAACCTGATTTGATAATTTGTCCTCAGATGCATGAAATCAAGCAAAGATCAATGGATACTGAAAAAAGACCATTGTGTATTAACACTACAGGCTTTAGGCATACATATCTTGCACTATCAGAGACAACAACGTATCAAAGTATATGAAACTCATCCTGTTTTTCCTACTGTTTATTGAGTTCAATATCAAATAGGAATAGTCTAAAAGACACTACATATCTTAAATTTCTTATCTATTTTATATTTGTCATATCTTCTGTACTTAAAACCACACCTGTTTCTCATGACAATGGAAGATATAAATAAAAAATATTCCTTCACAATAACAGATGTTGGTTACAATGATGAAGGTTAGAGATTATCCAGTCAAGACCACCTTTAAATAAAGTATAGCAAAAACCAAAGGGACCTAAATACAGAAAATAGCAACAGTAGGAGAGTCCTTACAAATCTTAAAAACTGCAACCATTTATAGTGAATGAGAAACGCACTGAGGGTATGTAAAAAGTAGTATAAAGAAAGTAAATTGGTAGCTCCCTTTTACCCTTGGACAGCACAAGTCAGAAGGTCTCCAACTCAATTAAAAATGACCTCTCATTAAATTCATTAAAATTAAAAATTCATTCCTTTTGTTTAAAACTGAAACAGAAAATCCACTTTGTGTTTGTGTGTATGTGTGTGCCGTGTATAGCATTTAGTACCACAGCGTACCAGAAGCTAGAAACTTAGTGCAATTAAAACACGAGACAGTTGTTTGGAATTATAAACATTCATAGTTATATAAAACACAGAAAAATATCATATAAGTATAGAATTATATAAGCGTTATGCTTATATTAGCAATTATGCTACGTGACATAACATAACCAGTAGCTGCCTACTATTAGGAAGAAATTTTCCTTCCAGGAAGATGCCTTTGTCCAGTGTGGCTTATTTTCTGTACTTACCTGAAAATTTTGGTTTTGATTGCTACCGCCAAAAGGAAAATCAACTTTTTGTCTGATTGGACCAAAGTCTTTGGCTTTACATTATTTATAGCCATATTTTATAAGCTTCTAAGTAACAGCTCCTTGGATAACGTGATAGGGGCCACTTAAAAGACCTTCAGTGGACAAAAGCCCTTTCCACCACTCTTCCAGTGTACGGGTGAGGGAGGTCACAGTGGGGGCAAATTTAAGATGTCTGCAATTTACTCCTATTCTAAGGTCCCTTTATGTTACTAAAGTGATGTAAATGTTTAAGTGAGAAGCACGTTTAAAATTACCAAATGAAAGGGGCTAATCTCCAAAAGCTCCCTGCCCCATTTTTGTTGGCACAGAGAGAAGTTTTTAAGCTGCCATAACTGAAAGGCAGAAATTGTCCTCATCAAGAACTGCTTTCTAGTGCCATTAAGGTCCACAGAAGAAATCTACTAAAATCCCTTGTTGAGCTTCACTCTTCTCTCTCCTATTTGCTAAAAATTGTTTAATGTATTACACACTGTCTAAGAAATTTTCTTCTTCCTAACAGGATTTAAACTCTTTACTTTTATAAAATATTAAGAACAGGATATGTTATGAACTATTAAGCAAAATACATTAATATTTCAGGATAATATACATGAAAGGAAATAAATCAGAACAATGCTTCAATGGTATCAAAACCAAATGAGAAAATCTAAGCAATTCATGTTGATAGGCTCCCACTGATCACAATCATCACGCTGCCATGTCTCCTGGACTCCTTTTGATGCACAAATCAATCAACTCAAACACACACATATCTATCAATGTGGGAACAGAAGTTCAACTCTTCAGCCAGTTTTAATGCAACTGCATGGCACTACAGCAGGCTGAGGATATGGCTTCTAATAATCTAAAGGCATATATGTGCTCTAAAATGAGGATGAGAGAAGGCCACCTCACAGGGGTTATCTGGGGAAGGGTAAAGTGAATGGATCAAAAACAAATGAGGCAAGGGGGCTAAATTATGAAATAACAAAATGCACAGACTGGCTTTGTGCACAGTTTTTAGCCAGGAAGTAGCAAGAATGAAAACACACTACTCAACAGCAGCTTTTAGAGAGTAACCTCAGTATAAAAATATTAGTGACATTAAACTAATTTGAAAAATTATAGCACATGTAGGTAGTGACATTGCATATAACAAGGAAAATATTGTACTTTACCCTTTCCATGCAATTAAAGACTGCTTAAAATCTCTTTGAAGTCTATTTCTGATAGCTGAGATTGATACAAGCTTAACAATTGGGAAGAAGAAAAAAGAAGAAACCTAAGGAATGTACTTAGGGAGTGTTCGCATTTTGCTTGTGCTTTACTATTTAATGTCTGAAGCTGCTTTTGTAAAATCGGGGCCCCATTCAGCAAAGCACTTAATCACGTGCTGAAATTTCATTGATTTCAGTGGGAGTTAGGCTTTGACTTAAGTGCTTCACTGAATTATATATAATTTTTCACTTCCCCTAGCTGCTTTGTGAAATTAATAGAACTACTCAATGTACTACTCAGTGTGAGAAAAAACTGTTGGTTTTTAGACAGGTGACATGGTAGCTAACTGGAAACCTCACTACCATTTAACTAAAGCAATTGATAAACTCTTAACTATGCATAATAATGATGTGAATTGCAATAATAATAAAACTTTATTTTCCCAAATAGTTTTCAAAAAGGAAGGATAGAATCACAAAGCAACAATATTGCTAGAACTACATGTGATCTATACCAATATAAGAATAGAGTAAGTCATTTGACTCTTAAAATAATGTTATTTTCCATCCAGATATGTTACAAATTAATGGAGAATTCATACATTGCGTAGGAAAAGTTGTATGTTATTTTTGATGAGGTATCATAACAAATAATCATTCTGGTTACATTTTGATAAAACAAAGAAACTGATCTGCACACATGCATTCATATTAGTTGCCATTCATATTTGCACTGCAGTTTTGAATGTCATTAATTCATCTGCAGCTACTCACCAATTCTCCGCTGTTGAAGAAGCCTCTAAATTTTAAACACTCTAAAGTGCTTTTAAATTACATCTACCCAGATGTACAGCAGAGGAGAATGAGGAGTGAACTGAAGGACTCCAACCTCCAGCAGGATTTTAACGTCTAGTTTCAACCTTCTGTCACATTTGGGGTGAAGAATTGTTCTTCCTGGAACAGCCAAATCTTTCTCTCATCCTCATCCGCCCTGCCTGACTTAATTTCTGTGTTTATTAGGACAGACAAAGCTTTTGCTGAACTATCAATTTCATTACCTCTTTTCCTTTCAAACCCTATTCTGGCTTAGGGATTCCCTGACTGCATTTAGGTCTCATTTCCCATGCCATCCTTCCTTGTCTTGTGGTCAAAAAGCCAGTGCCAGTGAACCCTGATAGTAAGAAAATCTGTAGCTTAAGGAACTTAAGGTATGAACTGCATCTCCACAAGGAAGAAGGTTTGTTAGCACAGATCAGGGTAAACCCATTGGAGTGGAGAGGAAAACAAGCATCATAACTAGATGTATACAATACATGGTCACATTTAATCAGCATGGTTTCTCAAAAACCAAAAATAATCATTTTGAGCAAATTTGTAAGGCGGTACACATGTGAATGTTTTATTTCCAAAAGACTTTGACAGGAGCTTGTACGGAAAAGAAGCAAAGAATTGTCACAGTTCAAAACTGTGGCTCAGAAACAGAAAGTGAAGAGTAAGATGAAATAGCTTCTGTCACAGAAACGGTTACTAGCAAACCATCTCAGCATTCCATCGAAAGTTACATATTATTTCAGTATTGTTTCAGTCAGGATTTGGAAAAAAAGTGAAAAGCAAGTAGAAAAATTTGCAGGTGACATTTTTTTTTCCTGCTACATACAAGAGGGCTGTGGAAATGCAGGAGTCACCAGAGCCCAGAGATGCAGGTTAAGAAAGAAATTAAATACTTGCATCGATAACAAGAATAACAAGTCATAATGATGGTTTCAGTCACAAGGGCTACATGAAGCAGTGTGTGAAATGTTCATTTTAAAACTGTTTTCTTCTTATATTTGCAATAATTCTTCAAGTTAAACTTATGGTAAACTAATACTTTAGAAGAAAAATATCTATGAGGTAAATTGAGACACAATTACTATTTTAGATGATTTTACTCTGTACATTTTTGTAGTGTTAAAAGCCATACACAGCACAGAAAGGTATAAAGGATGATGTTTAATATCAGTCTAATGAAATAGAAAACATTTTCACCCCAAATGAAAATTTTTAGTACAGAGGTCTTTTAATCCAGTTCAGTTCCTTGATCTTATTTTTCACACAGCTCTACCAGCAGTTGTGCCAGCACAACAGAAGGGATGGCACAGGGTGGGAACAGCAGCCGGGGGAGCAGGGAAGAAGGGGTCAGAACTGTATAAACTAACCTTGCTGCTAAAGAAACATGTCTGTTACCAACATCAAGAGATACAGGTAGTGCTGCTCCCCTTTACTGCAATTGCTTATAGAAATACAGCAAAGTGGGGCAATTTATAGCTGCAAACTCAGGTCTAAATTAGTGAAAGGAAGTTACTAGCTGAAATTTTATTTTTTAATGTATTATATAAACACACACACACAAAGTTAATTGGATGAGATTACCAGCGTGAGAATACTTTTACCAGTATCAGTCAATAGAGTAAGTGAGGTTCAGCTTTGAGCAAAAGACACACCCCTTGAAGAAGGAGGAGATGGGGAACTGAGAAAGCTGTCATCTTCAGGGATAGATTCAACAGCTGACAATGATTTGTAATACTCATCCTCTCCGTCAAGGACTTTGATTTGGCTTGAAAGAAAACAAACAACATTTATTAATTTCAAAAATGAATTCTGTCAGTATCTTCAGAAATAGAAACTTCTCTGTGGATGTGAAAATGGAGAGTGCTAATACGAGAAAGGAAAAAAAAAAAGACAGGATGACCTGATGAGAAAGACATACCTTTTATACATACTTCTACTTTGCTATACCTTTTTAAGATTATACTCTGAATGGTTCTGAGGATCAGTGAAATGCGACACAGTCTTTCAATTTGCATGTACAGAATGACAGACCAACTATTTGCATCAAATGGGCATTTCATTTGAGCAATGGGGCTTTTTTATCTGTATATGCTCCACAAGTAGGGTATAATTTTGATAACGTATTTCAGCTGATGGTTTGCTGTGAATATGAGCCAAACACCACATCACCAATTTTGGGGGAAAGCCCTGTTGACATCAAGGGGCTTTCATTTCCCTGTGATGTATGATGAGCGCTGCAGTCCCATGTTAGTGTTTTTATTCCTTGAAGATGAATACAGACTTTTTTAAACTAGGGGAGGGAGAATAAATAAACCAAACCTTGCAAGGTCGTGCAAAATTCTGGGGTTTAACCTTGACTCAAAGACCTCTTATTCATACAGTTATATTCAGAAGATTAATTAAAAACAGAGGAAATAATACAGAAAGTTCTTGTATAGTTTTGGAATGGATGCATTTGCAAGACCAAGCATCCATCAGTTCTCTCTGGTCCAAGTGACCAGTCAATGAAACATTTTGGCAACTGTATAGGAGCCAACCTGGCTTTTGTAAATCATTTTCAGTGATTTCTGCCTATTGCCAGGTGATAACCGCTCATGTGACTATGAGAATTGACACAGATCAACAGAGAAGGAGCAACTCCTTTTTGGGCTGAGCGGCCTTTCTGTCAGTTCTTAAAATGTGCTCCCCCAGCAGGGCTGAAGCCCATTGCCAGTGTGGTGCTGCAGAGCTGGCTGGGCTTCTGTCCATGTTCTAGGTCAGAGAACTTCAGTTTCAACACCCTTCATTTGGCACCTTTCACTAGAGCTAGATGCACTTAAAAACATGAAGAAAGCTATTTTTTTTGTTGTAGTAGTACTGAGAGAGAGCTGTGGAGGATATTTTGTGAGAATCAGTTCTAGTGTCTGCAGACAGCAGTACATACAAGTTTTACATTTGCTTCTGCAGAAAATGTCCAATGTCAATGCACAGAAATATGTTAATTGTTTATTTTTAGAAACCTCTCTAGAAAGTTTTGCATATTCTATAATATCACAAAGGACTTCTTCTGTTTACAGTTGCTTAGAACTAAGAAGATAGATATTTACCCAAGTTTTCTTGGCTTCCTCTTGCTCCCTTGATATTCTAGAGTTCCCTGTGGAGAGGGCCAAGAACACACAGTCAAAGCAAAGCAGCAAGTCGTTAATTTTTAATTCAAAGTGATTTTGTGTTGAATGCAAGCAGATGCTGATAATATCAGAAGTCACAGCATAATTTTTTTGATCAAAGGGCTCAAGTGAGCCTGATGAAGCATGCATCTTGCTCGTCTTTGATAAACCACATCAATTATTCACCGTGAAGGCAGACATCCTGACATGAAAGCAACAGATAAAGAGCATAAGCACATGTTCAAGACGAGAGCAGAAGAACGTGGGGGTGGGGCTGGAGGGGCTGAAACAGGTATTAATAACAGAATTATTAACTGGAAACAAAGCCAGTAAAACAGCTTTATTGCCACTTTGAACTCACATTTAACTGGTTATAGTACATGTTGTCCTCAGGGCTATTCAGCATTTTGGGCTGCTGACATCGTCGACGAGGTGTTCTCAGCTTCTGTTCAAGACAGTTTTCTGAACCTTCAGTAAGATAACACAATTTAGTTTTAAGCTGTGCCAGGTGCTGTGAACGTCTTAGCGTATTTTAGTCTGTAAACAGTCTTTTCTTCTGTCCTATTTGGTCCTGGATTTATTAGCAAGTCTGTCCTATCCAAAGTAAGCACACAGAAACTTGGGGATCTTTGTTTTCTCTTTTGAAACTTAGTTCAAACGCAAGTTTTTAAGCAGAACTTCATTTTTACTTTTATAACATTTTTTATTCTTCCATATATCTATATCACACAGCTCCTTATTCCTTTCACACTTTATCATAGTATCTTCTGTTATCTAAGCAGGAAATGAGGTATATTGTGACTAGCTAGGGATATATCATTCAGCAGCACCAAAACCGTTTTTCTACAGTAGACAGTAATAAAGCCCTTTGACTGATGAGACTTAGTCTATTATCATCATTTTTATTATATAAAAGGGCTACCTTCTTGACATGGCTCTCGGTTTAATCAGAGTAATCGGACTGGTTTGGAATTAGGCTTTCTTAATATAATTTGTGATGTGCTGTGAAGTAACAGTTGCTTAAAGTCATCTGGAAAGCAGAGTTTAAAGATGAAGGAAATATTTCAGAAGGGGTGGATTCTGAAAAGAACTAACAGCCTTTTTATTTCTTTTTTTTTTTTTTCTTATTAACAAAAAAAGACATTCTAGTGTGCTGTACTCTATTTTATCAGGCACTTTCTGTGGCACATCCTCTAGATTACCAAAACAACTATTTTCAGGATAAATCAGGATCACCAGGTTACTAAAAGATATTGTGGGGGATAAGGAAAGGTCATTTACTTTTCAAATAATTCTGCCAATACCTTTGACTTTTCTGATATCTCCCTGTTAAAAAATACTTTAGTGACAGTATGAATAAAACCAGTTTGCGCTTTTGAAGAAAAAATATACATCTTCTCACATTTGCATTCCATACTGCACGGGAAACTTGCTCAGATACAAAAGACCAGCACAAAGATCAAGTAGCACGTGAGTCCCTTTAAACACTTCAAAACTGAAGTCAATATGGCTCATGCGGATGCAGGGCTCTAATCTCACAAATCCATTTGTAAGATCTGGCCTTAAAGAGCAGGTAATATTACAAAGGAGGTTTATTATACACCCAGGTTTACAGTCTGCAACTACTGTACTTTACTGCAATTACTGAGTGAGGTAGAGGAGGTGGCTGAACTTCGGCCTTTTCAGTCAAATGACTGACTTCTGGGAGATTTTCTCTCTTTCACTGTCTTTCTCCCTCTCAACAGTGAAATTTGAAAGACATTAGTTTCCTCTCAGCGTGGGACTGCAATGCCTGTGTGGGAGGGGAGCACTTTTTTCGTGCCAACTGTCATGTTCCCTCACAACACCTGGGAGGGATGGTGGGTTAAATGGCCACCAGGGAACTGACTGCAGAGCTGGGTCTAAAATTCAAAAACAATTTTATAGACAAAGTTTACATTTCTCCAGTAATACAAAATAACTTTAAAATAATACGTTTATGCTGCTTGCTAGTTTAATACCCAAAGCTTCAATGCTTTATGCTTTCAAGTTCAGTAAACCTTTATATTTTTGCTAAACAGAATGCGACAGCTGAGCCTGAACCTTTGCTACTTACCTGTATTGTACAAAATCAGACAAGGCAGAATTTGTTCCAGAAAATACTTCTGGGGAAATTGGCTGCCCAAGTAATACTTGTGTATTTGGAAAGCTTTTTCTCCAATACTTAGATAGGACATAGGTGCAATTCTGTTCTCTCTGAAGTTTCTGGAAGTTTTGCGGAAGACCTGCCATAACTATATTCTACTCTCTCTCTGTTTGGTCTAAAAGTTACTCAAATTGATCTCAGAGCTTTCTGTCTCGGGACTGCAGGGTCTGAAATTTTTGCAAGCAATGTTTTCAGTTACAAGGCCGTATGAGTTCCTTTTTACAGCAATGTAGTTCTCGAATACCTCTCCACAAATAATTTTTTTTAGTCTAGCAAGAGGCTGACATGAATAAAGACTTGGGTCCTCACAGTTCTGTGTAATTTCACGTGCCTCTCACACACCTTGCCAGAAGTAAAAACACGGCACACAAATATTTAGAAATTTTCAAACAGTACAATAATATGATGGGGTATTCTTTTTTCCTTTCCCTCAAATGCTGTTGAGGCCTTAATGTTATTTTTTCAAAACACCTGTATGTCTAATCTTTGTTTTAAAAATGTCTTTTATTCATTAGGATTCTGAGACACTAATATTTTGCTCTAGCTCTTTATCCTGACACTTAATTACTTCTGTGTATTCTATGGGTGGTCTGCAGCTTGTGTCCTCCAAAGGAAATACCCTTTCAGTGGGCCCATTTGTCTTAGTGTTTAGTAGCATACTACATGAACAGTGCAAAATCTGGTAACATTTATCATAAACTACCATATCTGGAGAAAACAGTATTAACATGTGCTCAACACTCAGCAGTTGAATAGACATTTTAAACACTGTTCTAAAATATTTTGCTTTGATGACAAACTTAAAGCCACCAATAAGAAAAAAGTCACTTGTCACTTTAATAGCAATAACAGCAGCACCAGTATGATTAACAGGGTATTGTCTACACCGCACCCAAATTGTGCCAAGTGCCTCTGCCATGTCCAGGCTCCTGAGTTTACTACAAGTTTAGAGACCAGATGAGTGAGGGAGCACATGCACTTCCTCCAGGTTGTCCTTTAGCAGCATTTTTTTTTAAGAGACCTGCTTCCCTTTTGTCTGGAAGAAAACTTGCTTTGTAACTCTAACAGCAGAATATCCTTATGTTACCATTTCTTTATTGCTAAATTCCTTACTGCAGTGCAGAAATAACACAGAGCAGGCAAAACACCTTCTGCCAAGCGCACTATGTCAGCTGATCTAGCAAGCGTAGGGTAGCTGAGGTTCTGGCCATCCTCCTCCTTCCCTTACTCAAACCCAGAGGGGCTGATACACATGGGTGAGCAGGCTCATGTGGATGCTTCCCTAAAGCTACTACAAAATTGATGTTGCTTACAGTGAAGGGAATTAGAAACTGCCAAATGGGTAAATCTGTTGGAGTGTACAGTATTTATAAGTAAACAAACCGATGGGGTTTCTGTTTACTCCTCCATTACCACTATCGGTATCCTTTTTATTTCTCTGGTACATAAGAGCCCAAGCCAATAGATCAGGACCTTGCAGTGCTCAGACAAATCGAAAAGATCTGGGTTTTTTTTCAACTAAATGCAAAGTCAAACATTCAAGTTACATTTTTCAGGATTGGGAATTGCATAATTAGAAGCAGTGTCTCCAGGAGAGACTTGGGAATCGTCATGGATATTCAGATGAATATGAAGTAGACTGGGTGCAAAGCAGAGGACTACTCAACAGAAACAGGAAAACAGTTTTATCGTTGAGTGCAGAATTATTTTAAAGTGGGAGCCGTGAAGTGCAGAACAAGAACAATCTGAAATCTGGAAAACCTGCCATATGGTGAGAAATTTAAGAAGACTGTTCTATTTACATTTTTTCAAAAGAAGGTTAAGAGGGGATTTGAAGCAAGTCTAAACCCCTGTGTAGAAGGTGGAAGGTTTGCACCTTAGGAAACAAACATCTGAATTGTCTAATGGTCAGAAGTGGAAGAAAATTTCAGACCAGAAATACAGCACCTAGTGAAAGCAATCAGTCAGGAGAAAAAAAAAAAAAGCAGTATGATGGAAAATCAGGTTGAGAATAGAAGCTTTTAGAAAAGGTATGCTTTGATTTAAGCTACAGTTAAAAACTATTCATGATATGACACAGATCACTTCTAGCTTAATATAAATTCATTTCTCTAATGTGATTTTTATCACAAGTCTTAATCTGCAGAAGATTTTGTATTGATCTTTTGATTTCTGGGATATACTTTCACCTCAGAATTTTCATCTGTTTCTTCTCCTTTGCTTTCTTATGGCTGAAATGGAAACATTTTTCTTCAATTAGCTATCACATCCATCATAATGACACTTTTTATGATATCTCTTGGCTTGGAGATGATTAGCACATTTCTTATGCCATATCTTATTTAGATGATTTTTCTGTTTAAAAATCCATCCTTTCCAAAAACTGCGAAGGACTGTTTCAGAAATGTACAAACTGCCAAACAGTGAGATTTAATGGATGGCTTTAAAATGCTCTTTAGCACTGACACAAGGACTTTTGCATTTAGGATTTGGGTCCTGACCAATACTTTCAAAAGAGTACCTGCCAAAATGTAATTTTCTAATGACTTCCCATGAAGCAGATGATTTCATCTGATATTCAGTGAAGATCTCATCTTAGATGTCCTGTTTGTCCTGCTTATCACGGTATTGAAAACTTGCGGACAGGCACTGGGCACACTCTTCAGAGGAACCGTGAATCATCAGATTTTGCTCTCTGCAATGAAGCTAGGGTCTGTTCATGGTAACTGTTCATGATTGAACCCTTGCTTCAAAAACCTCTTGATGCTGATAACCTCACCAAACATTGCTAATTTTTCCTATATGGAGAATTCAGCAGAGAAAATGGTGACGAGGAGCTACAACTGCATTTGGACCTTGTAAAATTCACTGATGTGAGTCAGATTGTTTTAAGGTTGGTGCAGCACAGAGGGGGCTCTAAACTCCGGATGACATCTTGCTTTTAGCAGGGAATGCACAGAAGGGATCTTTGCCAATGTGTCCCTGCCACAAAGCAGGATGCGTGGCTGATTCCCTTGCTTGAAGGGACTCCATCCACTACAACACACAGTGCAGGGTGGAGCTGAGTATTCTCATATTTCTTCTGAAGCCATTTACCCAAAGCAGGTTTGGAAGGGGTTTGTCCTGTCTCTTTTTCTGTTATAGCTGAACAGACACCCAATATCTCAGGAAGGGTAGTTATTCTCTAATTACTCAGATGGGGAGATTTAGAGTACGAGAAGGGGCAGCCTGCTAAAGGAAATGTAATGGGGCCATTTAGGGGATCATATATACTTGTAACAGTGTGAGCAAATAAAGTAGATAAATCAGTATGACCAAGAAAAATAGTAAGCATGTGGCTGATTTCCAATCTATAATATCAGATGAAACATGAAAGTGCAACCCTTAATTATAAGCAAATATTAGCACAGACTCATGGGATCTCATCATAACATCTCAAGGTCTACATTCATGAAAATTTAAGCAATGTTTAAAATCATGTTAATTTGTTCTTTGTTTGTTTCTTTTCCTGCCAGTCTAATTTATTCCTAAAGACTTTGGTTCTCAAGCCTGGATATATTGATCATGCCTATGTAAAGCATTGTTATAGCCTGGGGAGAAGACTTTTGTGGAAAAACTTGTCTTTGTTCTCCTTTGATAATTTATATGTATTTTGATGTTTTCAAGCTTTTCCAGTTTTGAATCATTTTTCAAGGCAGCAAGTTAACTTCACTTTTTCTCTTGAAGTCTTGGGCAAATGCAGAAATGACCTCACAGACAACGATAATATACATCCTCCTCCTGGACTGGATGCTAAGTGGATAATTATGTGCAGCATGTTGATTTCAAGGAACAGCTACGTTTTCTTCTGTGCCATACAAGTCTGTTCAAGCAGAGGACTCGAGGGGCTAGTGATTCTGGTCTCACTCATACCAGTGTTAAATGGCAGTGACTGAACGTCACTTATGCAGTAAAAAATGCTGTAAATGAACTTTGCTTTATGATTTTAATTATTTCAGCTCTATTTAAAAAAAGAGAGATTTACAAAGGGCGCATAATGCTGTCTGGCCATGAGTCTTCATATAAACATGTTTTCCTCCCTTTCTCATTGCCATGATTCCTCACCATTTGCACAAATTTGCATCACACCATAAGTGCAAAATGGGAGTAAAATGAAAAACTTGCCTGAGAAGCAGAGTGAATGCTCAGGCAGTTAGCCCCCACTGAGCCCCTGCTGCGCCTGCCTGCCTGCCATACTCAAGCCAGTTAACACAGATTTATCTTGCACATCCCTGTACTAAACAGTGTGACATTAATATGAACACACATTAAGAGATACCAGGCCCACATCACAGAGTATTTGTACACTGCCTGTTAAATGCTACCAACTATAAATGCATCAGAAACAAGGAGAGAATATCAGCTGTAATAGGCTTCACAAAACAAGTACTGTAGAATAATCTCTAGCTTCATTTGGGAATAATGAAGTTATCAGGTCTATGCTATATACTATAAATTTAATTATATTATAGTGGTTCTGCAAAAATGCTGGAGGCTGATAGAAAAGAAACACACCGTCTCTGAAAGATTTTAATCTCAGTACATTCAGAACCACACCAAGAGACAACAACATAGGGCAAGAGAGAATAAAGAGCAAGGCTACTTGGTGACTTAAGTAATGACGTATGTCTCCAATATCTTCTTTTCCCCTCTGAGGTTAATGAGAGGTGAAAGAGAAAACTACAGGAAAGAGAAATGGATGGGAAAAAGACAAAAAATGAAACAATCAAGTAAGATACTGAGAAACTAAGTGAGAGAAGAAAAGGGAATAAACAACCATTAATGGTGAAGCAATAGAACCTAAGTTCTGGCATCAGAGGATTTGATTAATCTAGTAACATCAGGAGCCTAGAGGCATATTGGCATATTTAACACTATTAACAATTGTAATTCTCTCCAGGATACTTCATGCTTACCTAGCAGTAGCTCCAGAGCTCTGCAAGTGTTCAATAAGGCCATCCGTTCTGTTGATATAATGAGATATAGTATGATGGGAACCATTCTTGCCACCAAATTCCCTCAGTCCCTTCCTCTACAGAAGAGCGTCCAGGAATATTTACAGGGACTGGTGCTCTTCATGCTGCTAGTGACAAGCAAGCATGTAAAGAACAATAAATCAGATGGCCTTTGAGAAGTTACAAGGCCTCAGGCCTTGCTAACTCTCACAAAATATCTTACTGGAGCTTCACATAAGTGTTGCTAAGGGTAAGGATGTTACCAACTTTAAAAAATATTATTTAGATTAGAAAGATTATTTTGATTAGAAAGAATGATTAATCCCTAGCAAATCTTGAAACTCCAGTGTACTCAAAGCTCTTACTTGGATTCAGTAGGTAAGAATAAGAAGTTAGATTTAATTATTTTCAGTGTCAAGTGCTTTGTAGTCTAAGTCTATAGCCCCAAATGTAGTAACCAGGTTAACTGAAAACACAGAATCTGGAGGCGTAAAAAGTCCTACCATAGAAATTTTTAAAATAAAATAAAATCGAGCTTCATGATCACCTCAGATCCCCCACAAAACTGTGGTGAACTAGAATTCTGTTTATTCAGATGGAGTGTGCTCATAGTGCCAAGAGCCATAGACTGCTAGGGAAATTAGTGTAGCCTCTTTGATGTCACGTGCATCCCAGAATCTGTAACACACTGCTAAAACTGTGAGTGTAGCCTTTTGTTTATAACCCTAAACAGAACCATTTGAATACACACACTGAAAGAACTCGTAACAGAAGCAATGCATTTTCTTCCACCCAGTGATTCATTACTTACAGCTTCATTTTGGATACTACAGTTCTATGCAAAGCCATATGCTTTAGATTATAAAGCACACTAAGCAAATCATAAGTTTTTCAAGATGGTATGTAAAGGCTGTTTTTGCATCTGTTTGTTGCCAACAACCCAGATGATACTGTAATTAGAACAACAAATATTTTATGTGAAATCAATCATTTAGCTGTCTCTGAACCCTGAGACAATGGCTTTTAGGTACTCTTTGTTGGGAAACATGATCCATAAATAGTTAGAATCTTGGCTTTTGTTGTTTTTTTCCCTTCCAACACAATTCTGATCCTTCAGTATTTGTCAGTTCTTTCAGTTTCTATTGTGAGTGATTTAACTGTAGAGGGAAAAGGCAGAGATTAAACAAAGCATACCAAAGAACTAAACTGTCAGTGACTAACACGGGTAAGATTCAAACCTGTCAGCAAACAGCATGCTTCTACAAGTACGGTCCTGAAGACATGTCTTCCTATACATGTTGAATATACACAACCCCTCATATGCCCCGCATGTAATAACATCTAATAGTGGGTTCCAGAGGTGTGGCAACTAGTCAACTATCCAGTCAAGTCCCACAGCTACAACTTTAGCTTCAGTTAAAAAATCATTCCAAACCACCCTGAATGGCAGAAACTACTTCTGGACAATGAAGAAAACTTAATCGATGATTATTTTTCTTCCCCTCCTTAAACTTGACCCACGATGGTTGTGGAAGCTGCTTTTTTGGTTAATTCTTGTGAACTTTTCAGAAGAGACAGTTAATGATGAAAACCCGGACATTCCAGGTATGCTGAAATAATTACTACATATCACAGCATATTTCCTGGGTTTAGAAGATCTGCCTAATCCGATAGCCACCAGGTGATATGAAATAGCTATCTTACATTATCATGTGAGGTAAGTGATATCTCTCTTGCTGTTTGAGCGATGCTGTATAATCAATACAATGAAGAATGAAGAATTTCGCAGGGGAAAAACCTACTGAGAGCAATTAAATACAAAGAGATCACTTCCGGATCGGGAAATCCCTGAGCCACAAACCATACTAGGCTGGAGAGTGTTCTGGGCAAATATCTCTGCTTGCCCTACTTTTGTACTATACCCTAGGCTTTTGCTCTTAGTTACTGTCAGAGAGAGGAAATTAGGCCAAGCAGACTTGGATTGGACTGAAAATGCTCTTTGTTATCTTTTGTTTTGTTTTTTTTTTTTTTTTTGGTTTGAGTTTGCTAACATTCAAATGACCAGGAAAGAATTCCACTTGAAATAAATTCAAGCAGACCAAATCCCCAAAAGACACCTGAACCTGAGGTTGAGGTAACTCCTCACAATGTGCATATCAGAGTCTTCAATGCAAAGATCATTTCAAGGTCAACTTTAACTGCTTATGGCAGGACAGTTGTATTACATTTGCCTTTTTGTTAATACTGCACCAGATCAGCCTGAGCTTCTGGAAGACAGAAATAGAAATCCAATGCAAAGATGAATATAAAGGAAACACAGGCATTCTTCAGTTCTCTGGACATGCCCCATTTTCCCTTCTCTGTAGGTATTTATCTGAGGTGCTAGTCTTGAAGTAGAAACACTGGAACGCCTACACAGGCATTGTGCACCCAGAGGCTTGCCATGCTGCAAGCTTGTCCCTTCAACATTGTGTCATGGTTGGGAGTCAGCCTGTTGGTGCAGTTTATTTATTTAGTGAAGTTAAAGAAAACAGGATTAGAAGGAACCCCAGGTGACTATTTTGTCCTTCCCTGCCTTCCAAAGTAAAACTACATCTTATGTTGGAGGTATAAGAAATTTTCAAGGTTGCTCAGAAGCAAAACATATCAACAAAATCCTCACAAACATCCTATCAACAATAGAGCCATTCATTATTACTTCTGCACAATAAGATGACAGCTATTCCTTCAAAGAAGAATTAGGATGATGACTTAGTCAATCTGACTGATTGAATAGTTTTGGCAACTTTAAAAGTATGAATCCTAAATATTATGACAGTATCATAAATTTTAGAGATATTCTCCAAAGTACATTTGGACCTGCTAATGCACAACTTTTTAAACTGCAGATTGTGGATCTCAAGAGCTGCATACCATGTGCTAATATGCCTCAGAAAACTCACTGGACACTTGGCACTGGTTCATCTTGTGGATTCTAGCTAAGAAAAGCAAAGCATATGGGGAAAAAGATGAAACAAACATAAAAAGTAAACACAGTGATTAACTTTTAAAAATAAAAAGTCAAAACATTCAGTGCATTAGAGAACAGTAACAAATCACAAATACCTTTCTAATACTGCTTCTCTACAGAGCCAACTACTGAAGTTGCCAAAAATGCATCATACAAATGTGGGGAGTTTGTGCAATCAGAAGTAGGGCAGGAGGCAATCTGTAAGTTCACACTCAGTTAAGATGTGGTTCATAACAGGCCTGTGTTTCAGAGTTGCTGTCCTAGCATATAGCCTGGATGCTTTTAAAGGTAATCCCTCACCTTCTTCCAAACTGTTATAATAGCATTTTTATCCCATACCCTCAGAGATTAAGCCACTTGATTGACTTTGAATTCTGGACACACAGGAAATTTGTATTAATTTAGCATAATGATGAGGCGCAATAAAGGCTCTGTGGAACCACAACAGCATGGTCTCTAAGGTTTTGTTCGTTACAGAAACACAATTTGCATATCTAAAGGCTTGAAACCATGGGTCCATATTGATACAACTAGTATCTCAAATTTGAGTGTAGCAGATTCAGCATATATTTCAAAGAATAAATGGTAGAAGCCCAAGATAAAACTCTCAGTAGATTTCTTCATTAAGAAAGAAGGTTTTTTTCTGATTTCAAGGTATTTGGCAGCAGTAACTTTTAAAGGAAGTATTAAAGAAAGCTTGACTGAAGCCTGCAAAAATGCCACTAGTTAGATATTTGCTTCCCAGTGTTGCTACAGTGATTTGATCTGCCATTTGTAAATGTTGGAAGTAAAGAAGGTATCTTGGCTAGATAAAGGAAACTAATGCTGCTCACCTATGTGCTACAGCAATACATTCCTTTAAGGGGTCGTTAATTGCTACTGGGACTCCTAACATTAGACCTACAATTAGTGATGGTTCACAAGTGATATACAAATCAAACTCAGGCCAGTAAATTCTGAGAGAATATTTTGAAACGGAAAAGCATGAGCAAATTATTCAGCCAATGACAGAGTTAGAAAAATAAGCAGGACTAGAAAAAACCTTCAGGCTTTAAAGATGTCTATATCCTGTGAAAGAGCATCTAGCGTTTTTTTCTCCTTCCAAATCCAAATCACAAACTTTTTATTGACAGCTTAAACTATGAATCTAATGGTATAATGCTAGATACGTATAAAAATAAGGGGTCATCATTTCCAGAGGTGTAGTTCTTTAACTTTCATCCTGAAATGGTAGATGGGGGCTTCCAGTAGTAGCAAAGTGTATTCAGAAAATGTAGAAAAGATGTTTGAAGAAAACTGAGGGGGGTCTGCAAAGAATTTCGACACAGGGATCTCAATCCTAATAAGGAAATTTAGGCTATGTATTTCATGATACTTAGCCACGCCACCTGCAGTAAGAGTTTGGGGAGTGCAAAGCACATAGAATATGTGTACTTTTCATCCAGTCCTTCCTAAGAGCCTTGAAAGAAAAATTTGGCAAAGACTTCAGCTCATGGGAGCAGAGGAAGACGTACACATATGTGCAAATGTACAAATACAGTGAGCTTACTTTCCAATATTATAGTGACTTGCTTATGTGACAATATGTTGTTTTGTTCTGAAATCACCTTTCTTGACAGGGCACAGCTTGCATTAGTACATTAGCTCATTGCATTATATCCCCCTCTGAACACAGTCTTCGTACTTGAGTGTCACTTATTTTAAATTGGTAAATGCTACAGCATTAGTTGGATTTTTAATTTTTCTCCTAAATATGTGAGTAATTCTAGTGACTTTGATGACATTTTATTCCTCAGAGCTTCACAAACCCTCCTTTTACCAAAGTGAGTGGTGATTTCAGGATTCAAACTGAGGCAGCAGGAAGGCTGATTTTTAAACCATTACAGCTCACCCCTTCTGGAAAACCAGGCTCCTTCATGGTATCTTAGTGTAGGTACATGGAATTTCTCATCACTCCAGAAAATACAGACTAATTGATTTCAGAAGTTTTTTGGGGGAGTTGATTCGGGCACTTTTTCCACATCTTAACTACTATAGATCTTCGACTTTTTTTTTCAACCTCTTTCTTACAACTCTGTTCTAGATTCTTGGCTGGTAATTGAGTAACATATCCCTATAGAATAGCTTGTGATGTAGCAACATCAAATTCTGTTTATGTCCTGTTTCTGTACTTGGGTCTGTGGGTATTGCAGAGCATGCAAAGTTGTGAATTAACACTGTATTAGTTACTGTGCAGTTATTCCTTGTGTGAATGACCTACAAAGGACCACACAGAGTTACAACATGAATAAACTAGTGCATTGCAAGCGTACCTATTGCCACAGAGTCGCACTTCTGATTTATCTGTTTTGAATAGCCGAGAAGTATGGCCATATTAACATAACTCTCTTCCCTAACATACCCTGCTTCTCGGTAGGACTAATTAGCTTAGGCATGGCACTGCACTGCACTGCACTCATCCAGCTATACTGCCTCCAGGGTCTGATTCACATCTAGCTGAAGCAGCTTTGCAAAGCATTGGCATGCGCTGAGTTGCTATATCATAAATTTATATTATGGCTTATTCTATACTGACTTTCCCATGGAGACAAAACCTAAAAATCAGTTTTACTGCTGTGAACAGATTCATCAAAGCCTCCCACTGAAGTAATGCCATAATAATAATGACAATATCCTGTCCCCAGCAGAAAGGCTCATATCCTGAAAACGCTAACATTAATGCACACCTTCACTACCAGAATTAGTTCCTCTGAAGTCAGCCCCAACACTAAGCATATGAATACAAGGGAAAATATGGAAAGTATCAGAAAAACACATTGATATTAATATGGTTTAGAGATATATGATACATGGAAATATATAACAGAATTTTAAACCCTTCCCTTTAGAAAGGGCTGCCTTAATTATTTCAATTATCAAAAGGCCCTATGAAGCAAAAGGCTATGGGCAGACAGAAATACGCATTTCTCTTCATTTGTAGAAGATACAATAAATTTTAAAAGTTCAGCACCCACTTTATCCACACAATACTTGAATTAACTCATCCAACAGTTTTAATTCAGAGATAATTGAGAACCACACACTTTCTAGAAACACACAATAACATGTAGGAGTACTTAAGCTAATCTTTGATGAAAAATTCTTCTGTTAGGTTCTTCAATAAAATAAGCACAAGAATAACCTTTGCTTTCATGGAAAGTATCAATTCCACATGTAGCTGCTCAGCATTGTCTAAATTAAATGAATATGAAACTGGTGGGTGGACAGAGGGAAACTGAAGATAATCAGCAAAATTTATGTTTTCAAATAATGTACAAAACACATAAATCACTTCAAAGAGGCCCATAAAATTATTATTTTTGAAAAAAAATATTTAAATTGTAATACAGCAAAAAGCAAAGAAACATGACTTGTGGACCGTAAGTTACAGTTCATTGTTTGCTTTCACAAGGTAGAGTGGCAGGAAATTATCTCCCGCTCGTCACGCATTTCATTTTTGATTAGGTGATTTTGCATTATTTGTAACTTCAAAAAGCAGCCACAAAAAATGAGGTGCCAAAGATATTTTTTCTTCTCTGAAGATGCAATTTTCTAGAAGAAAACACCACATACAGCAAAACAAGATTTTCTGTTTTTGCTGCAAACACTCACTCTTGCCAGCAATCTACACGAAGTCAATGCATTATGCCACTGCATAATAATGGATCATGTAAGGCCTTGTAGGATGGGACCAATATCCTTTAAAATATATATTATCATTTAATGATTCATCCCTTTTTTATTATTATTACTGGCAACTAATAACACTTATTTGTTCAAAACAAATTACTGTTCTTTCAGCATTACATTAACATCATTTTGTTCAGAACAATCCACAGTACAAAAAGGGCAACATTATTTACACAGAACCATAAATCCTTATTTTTATTTCTAAATTACATAGTAGAGGTTAACTACACTTACCATCCCCTTTTTTTTTTGGCATTCTGTGTGTGTCTCTGCTATTAGGACTTGATCTGGAAAGTTTATGCAGAGATACAAAACACCTTAGGTTGCTGCTTTGGCATTTGAAGTTTAGCTTCATGTGTTTTGTGTATTTATTTTTTAAAGGAAGAAGGCTCTATTTACTATGTTTCAAAATAAATCCTTGCAGGGTAGGATGGACGACAGGATACACAGCTGCTGCGTGGCCTGTGATGAGAAGGTACCTGTGCCACCTGACAGCACCAGCAAAGGGCTAATGTCCTCATTACACCCCTCCTTCTTTCTCTTTCCCCCGTGGCTGCAGACAGCCAGGACTAGGATAACAGTTTGAATACACAGAGAATTTGCAACATTGGCCTTGCGAGGGATGAATTTCCCAGTCATCACTGCTGAAGTGTTAAACTCAGATGTCTAACAGTGACATTCTAAACATCATCATTACTTATTTCACGGGAGTTCAACACATACGGGGAAAGATAGTCAATCATATTATGAAGAGCTACATGATTTATTCCTCCTCTTACACAAGAAACAGTAGTACCTCGTGCCACTATTCAAGAAAGGCTTGAGTCCCCAAACACTAGCTGTGAACCTGGGCCCACAGAAAGGAGACTGAGCTCATCAGAGTTCATCCTTGTACTGAAACACCATGGTAGGAGAGGGCTCAAGGGGACCCAGGAGCTGAGAGAGCACACCTGATCACCTTTTCTAGTTTTATTTGTGGATGATGACAATAGTAAGAAGTAAATGTCACCTACTGCATCACTGAAGAGGAGGCAAAGCTTGTACTTCATGTAGAACCAAAGGGACAAAACCAGTAATTCTGCCTGCAACTGCACTTTTCTTATCCTTTTAAAGAACTTATGGCAAACCTGTGGCTAAGAAGTGCTCTGCTGCTGCCACGTGTAATTAAGATGGCATCCAGCCATATTTTTAACAGGTAGTAAAAGCAGAACTATGGCGATTTAACTTAGTATCCATCAGAAAAATGTGCTTATTGTCTATACTCAATGGGAAAATAAAGAGTTAATGACATCACAAGAAGTGCCTATGCTTTTTTTTTTTTGATCGTATCAAAAAGTCTCCTCGAGGTTACTGGCATTTGAACATGAGAAACTATTAGAGTAGCACACAAAGTCAATAAAACGATCTCACTAGACTTGCCAACGTGCAAAAGGGGTTTTATCTTTCAAAATAGCCTAGTATTTAGTTGTATAAGCTCCAAATGGCGTTTAATGGGTGAAAATGCTTAAAGATTTCTGAAAGGTGTTCCTGCTTCTTGGCCATTAGCATGCCGCGTCAGGGTAATTTAAATCTGCTTCAGTTCTGGGTGCTCAAGATCACAGCTCTCCCTATTTCTAAAGGGGAGGGATTTCCACCTAAATGGAAGAGGAGCATCCCAATAAAAACACACAACCACTAATGGGCCCTCTTCAGGAAGTGCCATGACCAGACAACTGTAACTGCACCTGAGTTAGAAGTTAGTCAGGCTGCTTTTTTATTCAATTATTTCTTCACTAATACTGGAATTTTAGGGCAACAGAAACTTTTTTGTGAATTCAGGTCATATTAGCTAACAGTTTCAGCTGAAACAACATGAAAAAACTTCAGAAATGTTGAAACAATTCATTCTGGCATCTCGAAAACAAAACATTTTGATTTTGTCACAAGGGGACTCCTTTTCCAAAACAGAGGAGGTAGTGCTGCCACCCCTGATATCCAAAAACTCAGTGATTAGGCCATGTTCTTAGGTTGTGAAAGATGTAGCTTCAAACACCTCCTTTAACTGATTTGGTACAGGGACTCGAACCCAAACATCACGCTTCTCAGGAGAGTAACCTAACTGCTGGGCTAGAAAATATTCTTAGGTAGGTTTCTCTCAGCCTCATTTGTTGAAAGTGTCCCACTTTGCATAAAGTAGTTAAATATTCATTGAAACAGAGATTGAAAGCCAGGTGCTGGCCCCCTTTTCCTCTGACTGCTCAAATTACCAGGATCTCAAGTCATTCACATGCTCTCCGTTTCTGTGGCCTACTTACTATTTAATGTACATTCCACTGATGGGAGAAAGGGGAGAATGAGAAAATGCTTTCTTCTCTGAACTTCTGTATTGGCTTTGGGCATAGCCCAGGCCAGTGAAAATATGGGTGGGTGAAAACTTTGAGCCTTACCTTTGCAAGGACAGTAGTATGGAAGGTAAGAAATTATCACTTTCCAACATGTAGAGTAGTTAAAAATAAAGTAGTTTAATGACAAGAAATAGTATTATTTAAAGGAGAAAAAGTGAGACATCTGCATCTATTTGTATCTAGCATTTATCCCTATTGGCACAATTAATAAAAGCTATGCATAAATCACACAAAGTTCATTAAATCCACTGGCTCAGGCTGCTGACTAATTGGTAAATACACACTCGATAAAAATGTAAAATGTATGCCAACTCCACGTTTTAAAACTGGTTTCTCTGCTTCCCAGTTGCTTTTCCAACAGAGCTTGATTTTCATGGTTATTGGCCTTAGGGAAACAATAATGCCCAGAACAGTACCAAAAGATGTTAGGCCCTAGAGCAGGAAAACAAAAAGCAGCCTTACTGAGCTGACAGAGACTAAGGAGTTACCTATCCTGTGTCTAGGGTGATTTTCTAGTGTACCTGTGAATCTAAGGTCTGCTGATGCCAGCTGTGCACATTTCAGTAGACTCTTTCAGGCACCTCAACTCTTTTATGAATGCAGCCTTCTGCACTTGCTTCTGCAATGTTGCCTTCAACTAGACTGATGCAAACGTGCTCCTGCTCAGAAAAACTTTGATCAAGGCAAATCTGGCAATTCTGATAAATTAAAGGTCCAGGAACTATGCAGGCCTGTGCAGACAGACAGTCTGACACTGTCAGAATTAGACACAAATAAAAACTAATTATGAAGAACATGACGAGTGTGAGAGTGGCTGAGGCTGGAGCCACCTACCCCAATACTCCATGCATTTGGACAAGGTGAAGCCTCTGTACTCCCCAGCCCAGCACACCCTCCTTTTCAGAGGAGGTCAGCACCCAGCCAGCCACACATTTTTATGGATAGGGAGCTTTGCAAAAGACTTTAGTACTTCCAAGGCCTTTTAACAAATCCATGTAAAGCCTCATCTGAAGGGTCTCTTTTCGCCACCATCACTGATGGCTCCGATTGTGGAGGGCCTTCCTGACATCAAACAATCCCAGATGCAGAAAGGCCTTGGGAGCCAGCCCAGCGCTTTGTCTGGGCCTGACCTCAAGTTTTCTGTATTTACATTTTTTCCAAAACATAATTTAGAACAGATGTCACTGGACACCAGAGCTCTTCTCCAGGGCTGGAGTAGAAAAATCACAGCAAAAGAGGGAGATACAGAGCAGCTCAATTTACGTTACATGAGGATATTGATCTGCATAGCAAGGAGAGGGCGGAATCCACCCATCTTCAATTTTAGTTTAATTAGACTCACATTCAACCATCAGTGCTGGTTTCCCTTTATTAAGGCTCAAGCAAAATGCTTAGTTTGATTGTGAATTGCCTTATAACTAAGTGGAGTATTTTGGGTTAGGGATGGTTTAGGACCATCTCTGCTTGTATTCTCTAGTCCTGCCATTGACTTTGACAGTGCCTGAACAACATATTCAAAGCACTTGCCCCAAACCACACTTATGGTGTGCATGTTTGAAACAAAGGATGAAATAATGTTGACAAACAGTATTACGAAATTGATATAGCTTTAATAGTGGCTTAATGAAAGAAATGGGAATATGAAACTCCCTTCTTCTCTAGACAATGTGTGGTGAAATAAGCTGTCCGCAATGGAGGGAAAAAGCTCAAAAAGAAACATTTGGAAACAATACAATGACATATGGTCCCATATGTTGAATCTATAATGCTTCCTAATTCCTTCAGGGTAAAATTCTCCCTCCTCCTGAACAAATTCCAAGTAACTGGGATTTGCCTGTGAGGACTGAAGAAAGGAATAAAATCTGCCCTCCATACACAGACAGGAGATACGGTTATGAAGCAGCTTGTCTGCAAGTTACCATTTTACCCCTGGATTGGAGCAGCACCAAGTTTTTTGATGCTTTTTGGGGTATTTACAATTGCTGATCCAAAGGCTCACGCTCATCTCCCTGGTCAAGTCTGCTCAGGGAGTGCTTCCCCTTTAAGGTGCTCCACGGTAAAGAGGGCATGTGCTCAGATTTCTGAATCATACTAGGACAGCAGAACAGCTAGAGTTGCTTTATAACTTTCATATATAGAAAGCTGCATGCCCAGGGCTCCAGGGCAGCTACGTTCTGCAGCAGTTTTAGGTAATGCCTTTACAGCCCTTAGTTTTTTGAGATACATGAATTCCCATCATAATTCCTATGCAGTTCACCCATCCCTGAATGAGGGAATGGGAGAGGAAAAGGTCTGCAAAATCTAGCAACAGTTTTTATGCTCTTACCGAGCAGATTTTTTAAGTGTGCTGAATAGAAGTGGTCAAACATCTATCCAGCAATGAAAGTGCCTCATATATAAATGCTCTGAATTAAATTGTGATACAGTAATAATTATTGGAATTTTGGCACGTTTTGGGTGACTGCATGACT
The DNA here is from genome assembly GCA_002844005.1 of Limosa lapponica baueri. Taxonomy (NCBI): domain Eukaryota; kingdom Metazoa; phylum Chordata; class Aves; order Charadriiformes; family Scolopacidae; genus Limosa; species Limosa lapponica. The sequence goes on from KZ505638.1 coordinate 2,311,353, forward strand.
CATAGGATCAACTCAAGCCACAGGTAACTGCCTAGGTTAACAAATTACTGGAGATACTGAAGTGGCCACAGTTCTGTTGAGTCCTCACAGCTCTGGAAAGCCAGGCTACCTAGAGCTAAGCTACACACTTGCATTCTTCATCACTGACCCTTATGGACATAACATTGCACTGCAATACCTCTGTTCGTACATGAAAGGGAAACTTTGGTCTCAATCCTTATTCTTACACTCTTTATTGATGGGATGTTCCAAACTTCAGATACTCAAAAGATGACATATACTGCAATTTGCCTGGTCATTAAAGTGCAGACCAATGGCCATTTTATAGGTCATTTAAGCTGTTTTTTAATTTGCTTATTTGTCACCATCTCTAGTCTGTTTCAGAAGCCAATAACTACCTGTATTCATTGATCTAATTTCTTTTTATATGAACAGTTTTGAAATTTTATGTTGCTAAATAGTTACATATTTGAATTTTTGTTCATATTTTTTAAAATCTGTGTTAAATACCATGCTCTCACCAGCCTGTCTGTTAGGAAGTGCCACCTTTGCATTTTGTAAATGTGGGCTCTACAGCCCACTAGGACTATCTTTGCACATTCAGCCAAATTCAGCCGACTATGTCCTCTACTGCTGATCCTCCTCCCCATTTTGACTGGATCATGCAACTGAGCTGGCTGATATATGTCAGATGAAAAAAAGAAAAGACGATTTTGTATTTTACCCAGATGTGTTGGTAGTTAACAGTAATGACCTGTGAACATTGGAAGGAGTAACACTGCAGTAACTGGCACCTCCATGAAAAAATTACCTGTGAGATGACGTCTAGAGTCTTCAGCTCAGCTGAAGTCCATCAACAGGGAGGGGGATTCAAAAGGTATGTTCATGACTGGTATCAGAGAGAGACAAAAAAGTGTAGCAGATATGAAATGAGATTAATCAACTCACTAAAAAGTTCATTTAGCAGAAATCCTGCTGTGAAATGGGAATAAATGCAGAAAAGCTTTTGTCCACAATTTGGTAAGGGGGAACTAAGGGAATATGCTGAAATCAAATAAAAAAAAAATTTAGTTTTATTTTCCCTTAGCTGTGACTAAACAAAGCACAGGCTCATTATTTCCTGCATTCCTGTAAGATACCTTTGTTCTTTACCTTTTAAGTCAAAGTTTGCATTAAGAGAAGTTTCTTTGGAACTGGTATTATTAAGCATTTCATCCTCCACAAATCAATAAACCTAAACATACACAGTGGCACCTTGCAGTGCCCAAGCACAAGATGAGTCTGAAGAAATTGCAGGATGCTTCTCTGAGCTGCTAGTCTGGGAACTGGCAGCATGCAACATCTGGGAAAGACATGTCCCGGTACCAGACACCAGCTACAACATCCTCTCATGAAGCAGAACAACACTCAAAACTCAGGAGCCCTTCAAGACTAACATTCAAAAAGCTCTTTTATGCTCAGAGATTTCTAAAAAGGCTCTCACACTATGGCTTGCACACATTGACTTCTACAAATGGTCAGCAATACTGGTATCGCACACAGGGCTACAAGCTAGTTGTCACAGACTTCTGGAAGTTCGTTATCTCAAAGGCAGAAAAATTCAGATGTGCCTGTACTGAGCATCCTGGCTTCAGGAAAGGTGCAAAAATGGCCAATAAAACGAGAGTGTGTGCTGCAAAAGATCTGGCTGAGTATGGACAAGATGGTTGTGTCAAGCTCTGCTTTAAATGAGTTTTTGTTCTTGAGTATTATCTGAGTTGACTCTGAGATTCTGCCTAGCTACCTTAGCTGCCCAGCTGATTCAGCTCAATAGTGCTGTCCCAATGATGCCGATCTACAGCAAATACTGGAGCCTAGCATGCAGACCTCTAAACAGGAGGTGTTGCACAACTCTGGCTTTCAGAAGGAATTTCTAGTACACAGAGATGCTTCTTCAGAGAGAGCTGGAGCTGATGGGAGACTGACCTTATCTTGAGACCAGACTGGAAACATAACCCTAAGGAAAGACAAGGCACGATCCTAGGGAAGTAGTGCATGCTCTGGGAGGAGCATCTTCTCAATCCAGCTCTACTCATTTGGGTTCGGCTCCGAGTCCACCAGAATGCTTTTTTATTTTGCTCCCGGGAGACAGTTACAAATCTGTCATAACCTCAGAGATGGATATGATGAGGATGAAGGCTTCAGATCTCTGATTCCCCCACTAAAAGCAGCAGAGAACTTTTAAGCCCATAGGCAGAGATTAAGTAGTACTTGACTTTGCTTCTCCAGCAAAGGGACAAGGGTTATCCAGACAAAAACTACAAAAGAAAAGGAAGGATGCAAAGAAAGTTTTTAGGCCCAGAACCACAATAAAATCCCAGAATAAACTTCTGCCCAGTAAGTTTCTAGAAGGCACTAAGCTAACCTTAATGATGATCCAAGCTGAGTTTTATCATCTGATAGATACAGAGCCAACAGTACATCCTAAACATACCCACACAGGTACTAGACACACTATGCTACAGAAATGAAAACTCTTTTGGGGAATCATCCTGTCTTGAAGGGAAAAGATGATTATCCTTCTTCCAGTCACCACCACTTGCTCTTCCCCAGCTCTGAAAAGGGCAACGAAGGCTTTTCCATGGCTACCAGAAACCATTTGAAAAGCTAAACCAAGATAGGGCTGAGGTGGGAACGGTATGGGGAGGGAAGGAATGACAGCTCCCATATATTTATCTCCAAAACTACTCATTTTGTTAGTTTTTTGCCTCTCTTTGGTTCTTGTCTCTGTTGGTCAAAAAGTTTACTGACAGACACTCCCTCTGTTTATTCGGTGTCTACGGCACCTCTATCAGAACGTGAATCAGCATCAGCAGTGTGTCAGCCTGCGCTGGTGATAAGTGATGCCTGCCAGTCTGCCCCACTGTAATGTTTACGCCACTTTTTGTTTTAAAACAATATGTGAACTCGACACTAGCTGCATTAGACCATCACCAATACTTGGAAAAGTCATCTCTCGTTTAATATTTGGAAATACTTAAAGAGTTTGAGGAAAATATTTTCATAGAATGTTTGATGTAAAAAATGCTCCAAGGCAGATAGATTTTTTCAGTTAACGTTTCAAAATTGCTTCAAGACTGGATGAAGGATCTGATGAAATACTTCTATGTTTTAATCTTCCAGCTGGAAAATGAAACTCTATTTAATATTTAAAAGGTCTTTTACAAAATACACAGAACTATTTAAAACACTACCTGGGCTATTCTGCAGGAAAGAGAACAGAAACAAATACGCCTGGAGTACAAGCCCCTGCAGCCACTCAGCAGTCCACAAAACAACTTTGGTGAGTGCAATCACATCCTTCCTTCCCAGGGAGGCCATTCCCCACAGAAAGCACAGAGTCAACCACTCTTGCCAGATATTTGAAATGATGATTACGGAAAAAAGCATCAACTCATCCAGGACAAAGCTCAGCTTCTTCTAGATGGAATGGGGCTAGCACTTGTGTGAAAACATCCCTAGACTGACTGTAAAGAAGGGGCACGGTGTGCAATTACTGCATCCACCTAATATTTTCTGGAAGAGGACAAGAAGCAGATGGGTCTATATCCCCACTCATCATCTGGTTGATTGTCTAAATTGGCTTTACATACATGCAGCTGGGTATGTTTTATAGCACTCTCCTTCACAGTCTTTCTCTAGTCACTGCATTTTTCCTCTTACATCAAATTTCCTCTCACATTGAGAGCGCAGCTCCTGGATAACTTTGCTCCATGTATGTGTGGAACAACTGGTACCTGCTTGATATTTTGCTGCACTATTTGCACTTTAAAAGTGGATGGAAGGTTGCAGAAGAATTGTGATTTATTGATTCACTGTCAAAACTTGGTCCTGACCACTCTGATGTGGCAGAAGGGAACACAGCAGCAACAGTGGAGGTTTATTCAATCTTCATAGTGTTTTACTGCCTTCTTCAGTAGAATCATTACCACCTTAAGTTGGAAGATGGCCCACTGATCAGAGACTGTTTTCTCAAACTGCGGAGGGAAAAATTTGCTGTATAGTGATGACTGCTTGCTGTAGTTACTATTAGAAATACACAGGAACCATAGACCTACAGGAAAGAATCAGAGTTTGAGTAGTGCACAAGACTGAGCAAGATACAACATTTTAGACTTTCCTCTGCACTCTCGCAGGCTCAGCTGTGTCTCAGACAGCTTTGGTGTACGTACACCCTTCAAGGCACAAACGAAGAAAAATCATTCTTTCTGTTATTCTCAGGTCTTTTTCAGCCTGCTACAGCAAATCATGCAGTTTATTCTTTCACTTACAAGACTCTGCAGTACTAGCAAAACCTGTTTTAAGCTCTCCCTGTTTATTTTTCTCATATTTCAAAGGTAACTCTTCACTGCAAGTTCACTCCTCCTTTGCTAACAGTGTATTCCCTATCCTTTAATATTTATAAGAAAGACTTAATGGAGAACTGAAGGTCTACAGTCTTAGAGATCATGATGGACTTAAGGTATCTCATATGTCTTCCTAGGGCTAATTTGTCTACAGGGAGTGTTAGGTTGACACTGCACTAAAGCTTCTAATTCCAGTGCATCCGGAGGCAGTTTTTCGAGTACATGCTACCCTGCTGGGAGCACACATCCCGAGTACTTTCACCTGTAAATTCCATAACAGTGAAATACAGAAATCTAGTCTAGCCCAAAGACATGACAAACTTATGACTCATCTTGTCCACTCTTGTCTGAAGTTTTCTATGAAGCAGATGACATTTTCTTCATCACTGTTGCAATCTGCATATGAGAGAGTTGATCAAAATTTAGCAGGGTTCCCATGAATCGATCTACTTTAGGGCCTAGCACTGTTGCAGGCATGTATGCTTAGGCAAGTTGGAAACCATCTGAACTTCAGCTTCTTGGATAACGAAAGAGAATTTCCATCTTAAAAGCTAGTAGTAGACCTGGTGATAGTTTTCAGTTTTATAAATCATCTGAGATGCTTTGACAGAAAGGGACACTGCAGTGATACTGTACTATGTAACCAGAAATGTACTATGTAACTAGAAATGTACTATGTAACCAGAAAGTACTATGAAACCAGAATTTGGCCTAGTGTATGAACTCAGTCTCACAGTTCAAATCGGTGGTTGAAAACTGTTAATTCTTAATTTCTTTAAGAATCAGATCTTAACTTTGCAATGACTTCTTTTTCATCTGCATGCAAGAATTTAAAAATAGGACTGGTGTTTCCTTTAATTAGTATTTGATACAGTATTAATATTCCTATTTATCTTCTACATGCCATATGGATTAAATTCTCATTACTTTTGATCTTAATACTTTTAAAATATGTAAATCAGCAGACAGACACCCTCTTTAAAGCAGTGTTTGCACACCACATCTATTATTGCCTTGGGCAATAGGAAAATATCTGCATTGCTAAAATTCCAGAATTGTGAGGAAATCTTGAAAAATCAGATATTAAACTGATCAATCTAGATGAATTATATAATGACTATGTAAAGTGCAGTTCTTTAGATTCAGCTGTACCTTAAAATGACATTAAAAGTGGCCAAAGACTATTATAGAACATGTACTTAAAACTAAGTTAATTTCTAGAAAGAGAAGAATGATTTCACAGGTTGAGCTAATTCCAGATGCAATGCCTTAGAAGAATACTATACTTTTTTGAAAAACCTACCTTTAATCTCAGACATTAAAAATACAATTATTTGGTTTCAAGTTTACAGAAGATACATTTATCTTAATTCATCCCTTATTTTTCCAACACCATAGCACACTGCTCATGAATAGATTTGCATGGGTATGTATTTCAATTTATCTGAATACTATGGTTTAGCAGAGAAGACAACCTTACGAGAGTCATCAGTACAAACAACAGGCAAAGAGGATATATAGGACTCACCTCTCTGTTTACACTGTAAGTAATCTTCAACGACATGGGAAGCATTTAGATTTAGTGTTGAATGAACATAGTTCATGAACGTGTTAGTCTGAAAACAAAAGCCTATCCAATCATTTAACATTTGATCTTCCTATAATATATAATAACATATTTGTAGCTAGGCCTGTTAAATCTCTGCCTACAATATACTGCTGAAGTGTATGTCCGAGTGTTTTCAGAATAAATCAAGAAAATATAGCTGTGAAAACAGGGCTGATGCATGCCATACTCTGACTGAGAAATAGTCCCTTTTATTTTTATTTTTTCTGATCTCATCTAAAATCCACTGAGTCTGTGGGACCTTCTCCATTGTCTTGACTAAGCTCTGAGTACAAGCCAGCTGCCTTACAGCCTGATGTATTTCTCGCACTTTGCTTTTATTTTGGTTATCTTAGGAAGCTACAGGAATAAATATTCATGTTTATTCAAGTGTCATCTAAGAGAAAAGAGCACTCTTTAAATTTATTTACATGAGGCCATGTTTGGCAGGGTTCATACCAAATGAAAACCCGAGCCTATCCTCTTTAATCCTATGGTACAAGGGTTGTGTATAGACCATGACTTCCCTGGGTGCACACCAAGCAGAAGGTCCACAGGTTTGCTTCCTGAGAAGGCAATGAAATTTTCGTAAGTAAAAGAAACATAAATTTGGCCTTTGCTCTGAACAACAGTTTAGTTTAAGGCCTAGTCTACATCAGCAAATACTATCAATGCATTTATTTCTTGCCATCATCTGGGTTGATAAAAGTCCTCAGCTAGAAATATGGCTCTTTTTTTGAACAGAACAATTCATTCCATCTGGCAAACTGCTTTAAGAACTGCTTTACTGTGATGAGATGCCTTTCCAGCAAGGAGGTTTGCTGGCATACATCTGCAGCACAGTTACATTTTCAAAGTCTTCTAACTGCAGATACAGCCTAACAGGCCAGTTCTGTGCATGGTAGCTTCTCCAATGAGAAGACTGCTAACTCTGCTGAATTAAAGCAGGCTTTTTTTTTTTTCAGATGCTGTCCTGCATGACCACAGCAAAAATACAACATTTGTTTCACAGAAATCTGCAGGCTGTAATCATACACATACACCAAAAAGAAGGCACACCAGTGTCCTTAAACTTCCAGAAATCTGATAAGCACCACAAATATTATTCTGAAATTCCTATACAACTAAATAAAAATGTTTTCTCATAGTTATTTGCAAAGGCATCATTAGTAGGGTACTGCTTACCTAAACAGCACACTTCCACAACTGTGTTTAGAATAACTAGGTGACAGAATGTCTTAGAAGTAATTTAAAATTCCCCTTTCAGTGTCTTAATGACACTGTAGGGGACAATATAGCAGTTATTGCAGCTTAAATGCCTTATGTACTTACATCATAATTATTGTACATTACTGCTTCACAACACAATTATATATTATCTTTGTCTTACACATGAAACATATCAACTAGGAAAGTCTGTTCGCAGCCATGCAGTTGCCTATACTGTTCAACCCAATTTGCTTTTGAAGTTGAACTATAAACTTCTAATTCTAAGCAGTCACTTAGAATCCACATTTCCATCTTATTTCACATTGAATGGTCCTATTTCAGCAATGATTGTTATGAACTTTAAACAAGACGTGTGAATAACCACTGCTACACCCTGAAGTATTGGGCCCTTCATCATCAACCCCTGCTTCTGACTGCTGCATTTGTTATATGCAGAAGGAGGAGATGTTGCATACAAGCCTGTGAAACTCTATGTTAATAAATCAAGGATCTCTTGGCTACTGAACTCACAGCTCTGTTCTCTAGTTAGTTCACAAGTATTTCATATCAAAGGGATGCAAATGTGAAGGTTTAGAAATAAAGGAGTAGCTTTCAAATTTGAGGCTAAATAAAAAGCCTGACAAGCAACACCATTAATAATCTGTACCACTTCTACCTAGTCTCCCTTGCTGAAACTTAAGCACAATGCTCCAGAGTGGGAGCAAGTTCTCTTTCACCTTTGCTCCAGGTAGGAGACTTACTTTGTCCAATGATACAGCACCTACAGAATCTGCATCCAAGTATTTCATGGAAGAGACCACATTAAAATAAATTCATGCAGCAATTACAAACAAAACCTTGCCTCACCTTCCATGTTCTTCATCACTTGGATGTGGAAACCTCCTGCCTCCTTCCCTGCAATCCCATGACACATTCACATGAAAATAATCTTGGACTACCCTACTGGAAACAGATTCATAAGCACCTTTGCAAGTGCCAGCTGAACTCTGTAGGAGTCATGCTGAACAGCTGGGTGTCCTATGACTTATTCCAGACTCCCATGGCTGGGCAGTTCTCCTGACAGACAAGTGCTGAAGCTAATCACTTCTTCTTCTCCTCCGTGATGCTGTATACTCACACTGAAGCAGACAGCGGGTATAGCGATGGAATATAGATTACTTTCATGGGCCATACAAGAGAAAGGACGGTTCTCAACAGCTCTCACCCTCTTGACCCGGCAACACAGGCCGCACATTCACATGAGAATAAGGCACAATCAGGATATCAAATTAACAAAGTCTATTGTTTTCAAACAGCTGAACTGTTTTAGATTAGTGATGACTTCTTTTCCTGTGCCCTAGTAAAAAGGGGACTGTGTTTCAGTTCTAGATCACTCCTGGCAAGCCAGCTGGGAACATGCAGAACACAATGTACACCAGATTTCAGCACACTGATGCCTTCCTGCTCTGAGCTTTGTCATCAGCTTACATGAAAACAGGCATAGGCCCATCCCACCAAAACTTGTTTTGCTCAGTTTGTTTTTGTTTCAAAAGGTCCTTCAGGGGAAAGAATCTGGTCAAAAATCCAGCCACAATTCAAATTGTTTATATAAAACACACTTGGGGCTCCAATCTGTGGGAGCAATATTTTTAAATGTTTGTGTTTTTTGTTTCTGATTTGTTGTTCTTACTCAATGTTCTGATGTTGGTATGAATGAAGCCAGACAAAAACCCAAGCATTAGTTTAACAAATGTAATCCAGATACAATGGGCTAGATTTACAGACCAGCCATGCTTATTCATGGTGTAGCATGAAGATGCATGATGAAGTTGAGCATAATAGGCCCAATTTACAGTTGCCCTGAGGCCTCTTCAGAGAACACCCCTAGCACAGAAGGCCTGTTTGCTGCAGAGCCAGCTCTGTGTCTTTGTTCCTACTTGTCCCAGGATAGGAATCATTCTAAGGCAGGGCAGCACAAACCTGAACAAAAGCCACTACGGTAAAAGCTGCAGTCCTTGAGAAAAAAAACCCTCTCTCTTCTCCCATATCCTGTCCTTTTTCCCAGTTTCAGTTATTGAGTTGAACTGAAGAAACCTCTGCAGATACGGGGACATCTTCTCCTACTACACCTTTTCAGAGGTTATGAGAGGCATTTGCCCTGCACCAACCCAGTACCTGCAATCTTCCAGTTGGCTTGCAAAGGAAACAGTGGACACAACCTCTTTTACGGTTAGACTCAGCTCTCCTTATAGATCATACGTACCAGTGATAATTTTCAGAAGAACTCAGCCACCTCTTGAGCATCAAACTTAGTAGCCAAGTTTCCAAGGCAAAATCTGAAACACTCACCAGGAAATCACGGTCATTTAGGGAGTGAATGCTTTGGAAACTGTAGTTCTATTTTTCCACCCAAAACCATCTTTTGGAAACTCTTAATAAGCTGATCCAAAGTTCTGCTGAAAACGCATCTTGTAATGTTTGCTTATTACTTTGCTAGTAGTAACGTTCCTCCAGTCAACCCAAACTTACATGCCTTTACCTTGCAGTAAAAATTCAGTATTTCCATATTAGAGAGCCCCTCCAAGCTTTCTTTGGGTCAGTTTTATCCTTCTCATCACTCCTTTAAGTATGTTTGCTGTTCTGAGTTTGGCTTTTTCTGACTGCAGTAAATGGAACTGCAAATCCAAAGGCAGTCAATGATGTTCTTATTGCTGAGAATTCTTATTTGGAGAATTTATTTGACAATATTGAGTGAATATGCATGTCATCTGCCACTTATTTTATTTTATTTTTTAACAAGGCAGAAGCAAGAACATAAAAGTATGGTTTCTTCCAAAGTCTTATTGTGTTATTTCTTCATTAGCTACAGGTTCTAACCAGAGACCAATCTGGGACACACTTCCTCTTTCAGCAACAAGGGATAAAAGATCTTGATAACCCACTGATAAAGGTTGACCTTAACAATTGATCTTAAATTGTCTGCCAAGTCAAAGAATAAATCTGGCTCTGGTTCTCAGAAGCAACTATCACTTCAGCTGAAAGGTAGTAGTTTTAAAGACTCACGTCCAAAAATCAAGGCACATCTTGTTCTTCTTCAGATGACCCTGCATAGTCACAGGACTTCAAGAAGAGATAACTAGTCACTAAAAGAAGCTGTAGAACAGTGTGAACTTGATTTAGAACTCTTGTCAAAATTCCAGTACATTTGGAAAGGCAGATAAGATGCTGAAAATCACAGGTTAATGAATTCAGGTTTGATTCTAAACACCCCTAAGTTAAATATGTTAAGCTCTTGCTTAGGTCCAACATGGAATATTGAGATGAATGCAGAGGAATAAAAATTCATGTTATGAAATAAAACTGAAAAATTCGCCAGTCCTTTTCTGCAAAGACATAAACTGCCTGAAAGCTAAGGTTGAGTCACTTAAAAGCAAACTGTCTAATTTATGCTCTCAATGACCCTCATATAATCCACAAAAAAAATTATGGCAGAATTTAAGCCAATGTGCATTTGCAGTTTAAGAGCAATTAATTTATATCCTGTTGAGATCATCAAGAATTTTACAAATATAACTTCCAAAAGGTAGAGGGCATTATAGTTGTATGGCTACGCTGGATGGGACAGTGAAGTACAGAATGTAAGACTGTAAGTGCTAGAGGTCCAGTGGGGGTAATTGCAATTTCTGTTCTCTCAGTTAACTTCTGGAATGTTGTTCTAAAGCTTGAGTGAATTGCTTAACTGACTGGGCTATCTCGAGTCTCATGTTTTACCTTGTCGCTTGTCCTGATGTGACATTATGTATGGACAGACTTCGCTTTCTTTTTTTTTGGTTTGTTTTGGATAGCCTCCAAAATTTATAAATAGGAAATAAAAAAGGGTCACAGAAGAAAAGGTTATATTACATAGGGGAAAATTTCCCTTATTTCATCTGGTCGGTTCTTTATCTTCAAAAATTTTGGACCAATTAATGTTTCACCCTTTCAGAGACACATACTTCCTAAGCATAATGAAAAACTATGTTGCAAATAGTGATGTAAAATGTTGCAAAGTAATGATGCATTGATATGGACGCTACCAGAAAAGAAACAGTTGTTCCACCTGTCATGGGCAGTGTGTTCTGCCCTACTGATAAACTCACTCTCCATGAAAAGATTAGGTTGGTTCTTCTTTTCCTTTTTTCCTACATGCCTCTTTTTTTCCCTTTTCTTATTTTTTTTGAAGAAGTCAATTGCCCATCCTTACAAGTCACACCACAAACCACTACAATTCTACAAACAAGTTCCAGAATTTAAGCTGCAAAGTGACTGATACCACTTTTCTGACTGTGCATATTTATTTTGTGGGTGGGAAGAGAAGAGGGAGTTTTGTGAATTAACAGTGATTTTCTTCAGTGTGTGCCAATGACTAGCTTGTGCTGTGTGGTACTACCATGTAGACAATCTTTGAATTAAAAAGTTTAAGACTGCAAGTTGCTTATGATGATGAAATGTGGTAATAAAAATCCTGCTTCATTTGCAATGCCTGAGACGTCTCTGCTTGTGGCGCTTTATGATGATTATGTTCTTCCCAAGGGAATGTTTTAAAACAGACTACAGTTTGCAAATAAAAATATCTAATCTACTCATGTAAAATTTCATTTTTCTAAAGCAGTTAAGCTCCTCTGGATATGAAGCTGAGGAATTCACCCTTCTTGGGCCCTAAATCAATGATCAAAAGGCAGAAAGCATGAGCCTTGATACAGCAGACAGAAAACTGATAGATAGTACAGACTCGACCCAACAGCTGTTCTGAATACCACTCCAAGGGGCAGGCTCTTATGAGGAGATTAAGAGCAGCACTACTTCCAATTTATCAGTTTCTTATGAATGAAAAATTAATTGGAAGCACATGGACAACAACAGATGAAAGAAATGGATATCACTTCATCTCTGATAAGCAAAATACGAGGGGTGAGCCCAAACTGGAATCTTATACCTGTGCCTTATGGGACATTAGGGGAGACAGGATGCAGATCTGAACTTCATATATATTCACCTGTCTCTGAAAACAAAATCAACAACTAAAGGTTTTTTGTTGCAGAAATATCCCTTCTACCTATTTTTAACTATAGCAGCTGGTTGTTCTGAATTTTTAAATCTACACCCATATATGCTGCTACTCAAATTAGCTCACAGGTTTTTTTGTAGAGCTGCAGCATTTTTTTTTTTTTTTTTTTTTTGCAAATAAGCCTTTTCAAACCCACAAGCTTACTGTTATTCATTTGATAGTCATGCTCTTTATCATAACTAAGAATATGCAGTAAAGAACAGCATTAAAAGAATGTAGGAAAAACAATTGCACCACTTTGCTGGAGGGCATTTTTGGTGTTTGCAAATCCCAGTACTACAAAAAAGAAGCTGGAACAATGTAGTATTTTTTTCCTTATTCTGAATGTGACTTTTGTGCCTGTGCATGAGGCAAACATAAGCACACTGGTGAGAGTCCCAAGAATAGCACTACACTCACAAAACCACAAAGAACCAAAGACGTACTCCCTAGCCTATAGAGAAAACAACTAGCTGCAGCTGAAGGTAAAGAGCTGGTATAGCTCTCCAACCTAAATACCAGGCAATCACAGATTCTTTATACTTAACTCCTAAAAAAATGTAAAAGAGTCAGATGAGGAAGGACGTGTTAAAGATGAACAAGTCTTCCATGGGTATTCTTGACGCTGTTCAGCTCATTAGCTCTCTCTACATTCTCCCCGTTAGTCTTAGCCTGGCCGCCAGGGCAGCCCAAAACAGCCAGCAAGAGGCGATACTTAGTAATTATATAGTTGTGTTTTCTGCTTTCTCACACTCTTCCCTGCTTACGCTTCTATGTAAAACACTGATTTGTACAAAGCAGGACAAACCTTAAAGACAAAAAAAATCAGGTACTAAGATATTTTTAGGAAAAGAAATCTTAGAATTCATAAAACTGTTCTTTCATATAGGTTGTGTTATGACTAAGATACGCTTGTTCCCTGCCTGAGCACACACAGGAAAGCAGCTTCTCCTTCTCCCATTGGCAGCAATAACAACACTTACCGTGATTTTGGTATTCTTATCTTCCCTTGGGGGAAAGGTGTTATAAGCAGGGAAGGTGGGAGTGTGGCATTATTTTCCTGGTGTACTGCCAACATCAGCCAATGCATGAGCACAACTGACTCCCAATAATTCTCTCCGTACGCAAAGAAGATCCTCAAGAAAGATTATCCTTGCCTGGGGACAGAAATGAGCTCTGCAAGCTAGTATTTGCTATTGCTGTATTCAACGTAACCATTATAATCAACTGAGGTTATCCATGGGAGAACTGAAATATAGAATACTTATAGTGAGTAGAGAAATAATGATGGAGAGCCAAGGAATACAATCACTGTAATGAGCAGAGCTAATGAATAACTGATATAAGGTTACTGAATGGAATACCTATTTATCAACCTGTATCTATGAGTAACTTAGAGTATCTAGATCTCCACATATGTGGTTGCAAACATTTTGTCCTGAGTATCTATCCTTTATTTGTCAGAGACATCCTTTTTTTTCATTTACATTGATTAACCATGCAAATTATATACCATGGTTTGGGTTTCTGTTAAACTGTATATCATTTTTGGCAGTTCATCACAGTCCACTAGAATAATTACCCAAACTAGAATAAAGAAAAAAAATCCAAACACCTGCAAAGTATGTAAGATTTTGAAACCAAAATTTTTTTCAGAAATAAATTTGTTACGGTACTTTCTGAGCTATCCCGTATCTCACACACCATTCTGTCACCATCACATTAATTATGTTCCTATTTTTACCATAATGTTTTCTCTTCATAATATCTGTGAAGAACTGTAAAAATGTAAATAATTCAGGAAAACATATAGTGTCTTCTAGAAAGAAAGATCTGAAATTCACTATTACTACTTAGCTGTCAGGAATTCAGCAGAGTAAATTCACATTTTTAAATATCAGCAAAGAACCAGAAATTATTTGGTAACATACAGCTAGCAAATGAAATCACAGCTCTATCAAAGCCAATGAGTAACTTTGCTATTTGCCTGAGTAGATCAGTCATCTGAGATACGCTGATGGTTCAGAGCACTAGTAACTGTGCCAAAATAATAAAAATAAGGCTGGTAGAGAGTACTTAGAGAAATTTCAAGCAATAACAACAGAATGGTAAAGTACTGTATGATAAAAAGCTTAACTACCAACAAAGAAATAGCAAAAATAAGTGCTCTGACAAACCTGTATGTCATGGATAGAAAATGAAAAAAGAAAGAGCAGGTGAACTGCAGCTTGGACCAGAAAGACAGTGGTAGACTTTATGTGTTAAGAGGAGAAACTGAACCTCTATTAAAATTTGGGGGTTTTGGCACAGCATTATTGTGTATGTATTTATGAAATTTGCCATATTTCTTACTATTATTTTTCAGTATTTCAATGGGAGAGATCAGCAGTCTCTTTTTATTGCAATGCAGCCATTATGAGCCGAATTTCAACTTGTTTTATATTGAACAAGTACTGAGCTGTCTCTGGAGAACTTTATTACAGTTTATCTATGCAGTTTACTTGCATCTTACTTTATCTCTCACCTTTGATACTAATCAGTCATGGCTGCAGGTCAAATCTTTTTGCATTGGAAACAATCACAATAACCAATCCAGAAGTAAACCAGCCTATAATGAAATTCACTGCCTAGGGCTAAACATAGAGCTAACATGTGTTTAACAAATCGAAGCTTGTATTTATCACTTGTCACTGTTTGTGTCTTTGTCTATTGGAGGGGAAAAAACAATTAAGAAGCTGAGCAGTAAAGAAAAGCTTAAGAATAGCCCAATTTCTTTTCAGATTTGTTGGTCTGTTACTTTGGCAAAATGCAGTCTGCAAATCACAGCATCACAGAATAGCAAAAGGTGTAACAGAAAGTGTCTATGGGTGAACCAGTTCAGAATACATCAGTAAAAATCACAGCTGAAAACTTTACATAAGGCTGAGAGAAGTTCAATTGACTTCACTTGTGTTTGCACTCAGATTTTCCGGACCCACACTGGAACTACATGGTGAAGAACTGAAATACTGAAACCGAGGAGGTACTGTGTTTCTCACCCTAATGGCTAGCGAAGCTAAATGGATCCCACCCAGCACCCATCCGAAAAGCGGAAACTCGGGCTTTCCATGGGATGGGAAGTGATAGTCCCTCCTGGGGCCTCCTGCAGCTTCCCACCACGTGCAATGCAATGCACAGTAACAGGCTTACTTAGACCAACAAAATCCATCTGCATAAATATGCAGCCTCACAACCCTGGAACAGTGATTATCCTTTCTTATAATGACAGAAACAATGATTGCTTTGAGACAGCTTTATTTTCAGCTTATTTCCTCAAGAGACATCCTAAAAAATATCTTCTCCTTCCTATGATTTCTATTTATAATTTCTACTTATGTAAGGTAAAATGAAGACTTGGAAACATGATTTCTGTTTACTAGGCCCAAAGCTCAGCATTTATCCCAGGTGCGAAGGGGTCAGTAATCCAGTGATACTTTTTTAAGGAAAAAAGAAAAAGCAGCTTCTTTTTCTCCTGCTCATGCCCAATCAGATTTTGGCTCAAAAGCCACAGAACACTACTGTAGCAGGATCCTTTCAATGGAAATGAATTATACAACATACCACATCAGCCACTCCTCTGCCAGGGGCTTCAACTGCAAGGTGGGTAATAGTAATTCCACTGCTATAGTGCGGTACATAGTAGAAGAATACTCGAACATAGCTACAGCATGCTCAGTTCCATCAGATCATACTGTGTAACTACCGTGGCCTTTTCAGTATTTCCTGTAACATTCAGACTTTCCCATGATCATGCTATTTTATTTGCAAAAGAATTACCAACTCAAACCTGACCCACTCAAAAAAACCCCACAAACCCCCCACGCCCCAAATCCTCTGCCCCAAAAACCCCTAAACCTCAGATATGTAGGGATTTTTTCATGTCAATTTTTTATAATCAAGAGACCCAGTTCTGCTCACTGTTACAATTCTACTGACTACAGTCAAGTTTTTCACGATTTACATTTCTTCAATGTAAAATTAGTCTCAGTGGGGGGCTTAAAAATGATGAAACGAAACTCCTGATTAAATAACCAAAAATAATTCTAAATAGATTACAAATTCTTTCACTTAAAATCCTGAATGATAGGATTCTGAAATTAATGGCATCCATGTGTCAGTATCACCCCATCTGCCAATGACAACTAGTTGAAAGTCCATACAGCATTTCACACTACATTATGTAGCAGCGGTTTGTTTTTAATTTAGAAAGGAAGGTTTGCTATAATGGAATCAAGCAGGAAGCTGAGTTACACAGAGAGAAACAGCTGAATGCCTTGGATTGATCTCTCTCTCACTCGCAGAAAGTGAGTGGCATCTTTGGTTACAAGGCATCCAGATCTTGATACCATAGCTTGTGAGAGATACTGCCGTTCTTTACCATAATACCTATTACAGTCATGCTGAGATATTGCCTTATCAAAGGATAAAAAGTGCCCCCATTTCCAAATTGCCATAGATGTTATCTTTCTTAAACAAAGTACAAATAGGAATTAATTGAGAACAGAATTAAAATTATGCTGCGATGTTAAACTACCATGTACAGTAAGCTGGGTCCCTATATTTAAGCACCTTTCACTTGCAAGTGCAAGACATTGAATCAAGACTGTACTCTAGGGCTGAGATTGAGTAAGTTTTGAGTATTTTCAATAATAATGTCTGACTCAAAGAAAACAACTCTGCAGCAAAGACCAACCATCTAAGTATATTCTCTGTGGCTTGGGTGTTTTAACACGATTTTGCTCCTGACAGAATTAAAGCTGGATCAAATTAAAACTGGAGTTAAGCCCTAACAAATAATGAAGTTATCGTTATTTTAAACTTCCTGTTTAGGGTGATCAACCTGTAAGTATCATCTGTGTGATGACAACCACAGAGTAACTTTTTTGGGAATAATGTCTCTCATGTTCCCATGCCCTTAATAAAAGTTGTCCACAGTATCATCTGAGGTGGGCAGCAGCCTTCCTCCCCGTCAAGCAATAACTTAACACATTTCATTATCTACTTGCCCTCTGTCAGTGTGAAAAACAGTGATTACCTTTACATGTTTCTCCAAACCCAACTATAGCTACATTCACCAAATCACATTTTTATGATTGGTTTACCAGAAAGGAAGAGAAGAGTGAGCAACTTAAAAATAAAAATACATAACGTAAGGAAAACATTCAAAATGGGTCACTGACTAGTGGGAGTCCATCTTAGAACATGCCAGGCCCTAATTTCAACTAGTTTTGGGAATACAAAAGATTAAGGAATCTAAAATCAAAGGCTATGCTGGAAATGGCCTATTGACTTTTACAACTATAGTGCAAGTTTCACTACCTCTGCCTCAGATTGTGGCTACAGACACTGCAGATCACATAATTCCAGATGTCTCAGAACCCTGCAAATTTCTCTATCTCTTTCAAAGTTTCAGCATTGCAGACAATAGTGTGAGGTGCAAGGCATGAATTGAACATTGTCAGAAGACATATACTGTTCTCCCACAAGAGAATCACGTCCATGGCCAGAGACTTTTTGTGCATTTTCTCACTTGTTCAAGATGTCTGTGTTATCATGAAGAATTATGTCCTCCCCTGGTCAATGCAGCTACACTATTAGCTTTCCTTTTACAAACATATTTCCTTTGCGTCTCAGAAAATCTGCCGTATTTACATTTGAGGCAAAGTTACATTGGTCAGTTCCCTATGAAGCACTCACTTCTCATTAATAATTTCAAACATTCTCACTATCTTGTCTAAGGGAATACCCCTACTTGGCCCCTGGAGATTATATTTATATTATTTTGGTTCTTTCAATACTACTGTATTGTGACTAGAATAATGAACTTATAGCTTAACTTTTACTATTGACTGGACTCTTCTCTCCAGCCCAGCAATGAAGGATAGTACCAGGCAGTGTGTCACAGCGGAGACACTGGAGGGAATCCTTGGCTTTGCTACTAGCCCTGCCCCACCACTCTGGCAGAGCCCAGGGCAATCCCTGGGCAGTGCAGAGCCAGCCCCTGTGACTCTGCAGCCATAGCTCATGCACGCACTTAACTTGGGCTGCATGCAGTCTGGCCATACTGCTCAGTCTTTCTATGACCCAGTGTAAAGGCTTTTGAAGTGAAAAAAGAGGCTTTTGTTTCTGCATTAATTACATAGCACAGTCTTCGCAGGATCTTTGTGGAAACTTCCTGGTCTATTTTCCCTTTGCTATTCTACTACTGAGAATGGGCAGCCTGTGCTATTAGACAGCTGTCTAATAAGATGTGAGTGAGTAGTCTGCTCGGTTAATATAAAAATATGTAAAATCCTACCAAGCATTTTTTCCCTTTTGTGTTCTGCCACTCCTGGACTGCACTAGAGCCTCACCTACCAAGGCCTCGAGACAAATAAGCAGCCTGTCCTTCCCCATGTGCTTAAGCCTGGATACTGACTCCCTCCTTCAGCAAACATCAACACTGCTTCATAACTGGGTCACAGACCAGTGCAGAAACCTGTCACATTCCCTTCCCCATCGGCTTCTGTTCCAGGACCACAGCACTAGCACTAGGCTGACAGACTAGTTCTGCCTGTAATGTAACTTAAAGAGAATTCAAAATCAATCTATAACATTGCAGAATAATGTTTCAGTATGAAAAATAACAGTCTTCGCATTGTTTGGACCACCTAGTGGACAGCTTTTTTTGTGTGAATAACAGCTTATGTAGTACAGCCCTACATTATAAAACACGTGTATTTTATACACGTATTCTTATTCCAAGAAGATATTTGCTATTTCACTTGCTCTTCACAAAAGGTCTAACAATATTCTCTTCTGAAAGGTATATTTCACACAGTAAGACTGAATAAAGATTGACCAGCGTGTGAAAGCATCTGAATTTCTGAATACAAGCCTTGTTTTTAAAAGCACCCAAGGAAGTTATTATTCTTAAGCAGGTCTACTTCCTTGATAGTTAATTACCGAAGTGTGATTTATATGATCATCTATCCAAGTATTTTCATGCTTAACTAGGAAATTCCTTACTTCTCTGTATTTGCACGCTTATTCATTTAAACATACGTGTTTCTTAAATAGTTCAGATCCATGTTGCATTTATCTCTTCTTCAAATTCTGTTCTTCTATCACTTCACATTTTTTGAAGCCTCTCTAAATTACTGGGTAATGGCTCTGGATCACGTGCTTGCTAAGGGTGTAATTCTGCCAGTTTTACTCTCTCTAGTTTTTCCTCAGACACAATGTTTTTGATTTCAAGGAGACTAGTTCCAGGGTAACACACAATATCCAGTGAGAGTAAGGATGACAGATTCGGGCCCTGACTGCTTTCCTCAAGAGGATTTGCTGCAATGAAGATATTTCTGTTTGACAGGTTTATTGTTTAACATGTAATAATTTAAGATAGTAATGCACACATCCCCTGCAGTACCACACTATGGATTCAAAACCCATATGGACAGAAATGCATGAAGAGAGAATAATGGATTTCTCAACCTGCTGTGTTTACATACTCTTCTGCTTTTAGCATGGAAAACACATTATGCCTCTGTGGAAGACTAAAAACATTGAATTTGCATTATTTCCTGTAACAGAAGGATCTTCCTATAAATACCTCTCTTCTTACCTTTACATTGTAAATTGTTTAACTGAACTCTGTAAAATTTAAACACATAAATTACAGGATTAGGGCTCAAATATTCAGATAAATTTTTGGAGACTTACAAGATGAAAGATGTCTCATTAAATATATAAATAGAAATGTTAATGTATGGCACAAAAGTATAAACAACTAATTTTCAGTAATAACCTGGAAATTAATGTATTATCATTTATATTTTGGCTCTAGTTACAGATATATCACATTACCAACCCACTTCACCTTAAACTGTGGAAGGTATTCTATGATCCAGTATTAAAGTCTGTATTCACAGATTTGCAAGGCCAAATGACTACAGTAACAGAGAAAAGTATTCTGATAATTAATGATTTCCTGGAATATTCAAAGATAAACCAGTTAAAACTCATCAAACATCATAATATTTTACTTCAAGTTTTTAAACTGTTACTAACCATGGCAAAAATAATGTGTCAGCAAATAAAATAAAAAACCACATTGCATAGATTGTAGAATTATTGCAGACTTTCCTGTGTTGCTGACTGAATCTTTGTACATGTGAACAAACAAGTTGTCTTTCATTCTGCCAAACACGAGAGATCTCATTACTGTCTTCCACTTTTGAGGCTGGAAGGCAAAGAAAAGCTGAAGCTCTTGAAAGTCAATTTGATTTCATTAAAAGGGTATTTTGAGATTATTAACCACATTTTTAATACAAACTGTATTTTAAAAATCTTTATATTTCTGCCCCTGTAATTCAGCTACTTAGGGGCTTTTTTATATTTCCAAGATGAAAATGTGTAGAAGAAAGTTAGTTCCTTTATGTTTCCTGCTTTCCAAGGGATTGTTAAAAGAGATCATCAATATATAAAGCAAGTTACATGCTGACAACATGTAGCTTATAAATAGTAAACGAAAGATCTCTGTTACTTTATTATATTTCTTACCTCCTTTTTTATGGGATCTCAAGGGACTTGACAACCGATGGTCTGCAACTGACTGGGATTGGCTAATTGATTGTGAATCATTCATTTCGAACGAATGTTTTGGAATAAACGGAGAAGCAGAAATCTCATCCAAATCCTTCTGGAATAAAGAATGCTGGTTTAGGCACATAAGAAATATATTGATTCCACGCTGCCATGCTAACTTATAGTTGTGATCTCACAGAGAGCAACTTCTTATTTTCTACGACTTCATGAGACGTCTAGTGCTAGATTTAAGTTATACAAGATTCTTGTAGCTTTCAGCAACACTGACTTAGCACCCATGTCACAAACATTTGTTTACTTTTTCCATTTAACTTATTTATCCCTTTTCCTCATGCAGTTAAATCATAGCATACACTGTATGCTGATTTCCTCTCATAGTTAATTTGTATCTTTAGAAAAAAGCTATAGGAAGGTATTAATCTGCTTAACATTTCTAAGTACATCATCCAAGGGATTTTGTTTTTTTAATCTTACATATGCTCAGCAGAGTTACTGGCAAAAACTGTACATTTTCTCCATTTCATCCTTTCAACATCAAATGGTAAGCAGCAAAAATTGGATCAGACTTCAAAGACTATGCTGTGCTCCAAGTCACAGAGCGACTCCTCCATTTCACATATTGAATTCGAGCAGGATATCAAAGTGCTACCAAAGAACCTCAGGTCCTTACTAAAAAAGAGTCTCTAACATCTGTAGAAAGTGAAGTGCACAGACAAATCACCTCAGGGAGCAGCTAGCATTTATTCTCAGCAGCAAATTTCCAGCCTTTTGATTCTCTTATTCACTGTACCTCCCTGTCTTTCTACAGAACTAAAGTTCTTAGCAAGCAGGCTTTTGTCTCAAAGACTTCAAAACATCACTAACGGTTTCATGTTCAGATGGCTACGCCAAGCAGCCATGAACACATTGCAGAACTGTGGACTCAGGAATTTGAAGTTATAATGTGATCTTATTTTAGAATATAAACTTAGTGGTACCTTTTTTGTTTGTTTGTCAAGAAAATCAGGCACCACAGGAGAACACTGGTTACTGCTTTGCTGCCTAAAAGCAAAGAAAAATAAAAAATTTAGTTTAAATATTGTAATTACTTCATTCTTATAAAAGGTTTACTGGCATACACATTTTTTGTTGATTTTCCCTTTTCCCCTTCCCCCAATTTCTAAATATGCACATACAATCAATTCAGAGAAAACACAGACCAGTCCCATTTCCTCTTATAAGGAAGTGCATGTAATTAAACACAGTAACAGGCTATGAGCAATGAACTTGTCATTAAAAATTTGTGGATAAGTGCATATGTAAAACGAGTTTATGAGAATTCTATGAAATTGAAGTAATGTATTAAAATTAATTTCACAAGATTTTACATGAAATTTTCTTTTCAGGGCTGTGAAAAGCTGTTTTCACAGAATTCAAACTCAAAATTTAGCAAATGAGGAAGAAGTGAAACACACAGCTTTGTGTTCTCCTAAAGCCACTTGGGTTAAGCACAGAGCAAAAAGAGTTCTTAGATTCTTTGTCTATACCTGTTATTATTTTACTGTCACATTATGTCACAATACAAATATTAAAGGCCAACTCCTGCTCTCATTAATGCTAATTAAAGTATTGTAACAACCTTTTTCAGGCCCTGATCCTTGTTGGCAGGCCTTTGAAGTCAATGAATCTCTTGAATAGTAAAGTCCACCCAGACAGAACTTGCTCTAGAATCTTTAGTTATGCAAAACCAAAAAAAAGACGCTACCAATTTAATTTGATGGATAAAAAAATGAGGTTCGTAGAGATTATTTGATATGCTCATGGTCCTAAAATGGGATTAAAAGCAAGGTTTTCTGTCAAAACACACCTCAGCCATTGCATCATTACTCTCCAACCCCCTCACAACTTTTCTGAAAATGCAATGAATAGAAGCTGTATTTCTACTTATAGCTGAAAATATCTGAAATCTAAGTTTCAGTCATAGTTTTTGGTTTAGATATATACATCACAGCTTTTTTCATGGATGAGGAAAGGCTTTTCAAGGTACTAACTAGCTCACGCAGTTTTACACAGTTATTAGAACTGAATACACTTCAGCCCTTTCAGTCACAGTGGGAGGGGGGAATATAAAGAACAAAAATTGCTTTACTGATTAAAAAATACAATGTATGTTACCTCAAATTTCATTTTTTGTCAATACTTATGTTTCAGTCAGCTACACTAGTTATAAATTACTCATGTAACAGTAGAACATCATATTGGACTTAAAAAAAAAAAAAGTCTGGCCACACGGGCATTTTACCTTTCAAAATACACCTTTAAAATGTACTTTTTAAAAATACTTCAAATTAAAATAACACTACTGAAGGACCTGAAACATTCAATATTATATATTGAATTTGATAGCTGTGTATCACCATGCATATGTATTAGATAATACATTTATTCTGTGACATCCACAGAGGCTACTGAAGTATTTCAAGCCTTATTCGCAACAGGGTTCAGGATCTTAGGTTTAAGTTTGTCTGAGTGTGTTAACCCAGCTCAAGAGCATTGACTTAATTATTTCAAACTAATCACAACAATGACGGCATCATGGTTGTCAATAAGCTACCTCTCATCTATTTGTGGGAACGAAATGAAGCATTCATGAACATGGTAAACATTCTGCTTTACTGTCATGTTGCAATTTCATGAATGAAGTTTGGATTTGCTTGTCAGGTTTGGGGAATTTAAATTCCCCTTTATTTTTTGATGCTAAGAAAGAGAAGGAAAACATTCTGACTAATGTGTGGTTTGAATTTAAACGTGTTTTCCTTGGAGGAAATGGAGGGATCTGTTTTAAAAATGCATTCTCATTTTATGCTGGCACACTTCTTGTACAGGAACGTATAAAATATGTCTAGGACTGCATTCGATATTGCATTTGTGCAGTTCCATAAAGTTCTTTATTGCTATAAAGTTCTTTATTACTATTTCTCTTGTATATATGTTATTTAGATAACCACTTATTTAGCGGGATTAGTTAGATAACTTGCCACTTTACCCAGCAATTACTCAAGCATTTGTTGAGATGATTCATCCTCCCCCTTCCCCCGCCAATATTGCAGAAAATAAACCAAATATGAGCTAATAATCATGAATAATCCTCAAATATCGCTGTGGTGGATGTCAAAATCAAAATCTGCTATTAGATCAGTATGTTGCAAATAGTCTACAATGCCAAGATGGACTGAATCATCACCTAAATTTAAATATTCAGATATTGGGGCAGTTTGGATCTGGATACAGATCTGCGGCTTGAACTAATCTCTACCTTCTATAAAAAGAATCTAGATTTTAGTATGGTTTTGCCAGCACTTCAACTTTGCCAGGTCTAGAAAATCATCTAAATGTTTAAAGCTTGAAGGAAAAGTTCAGCACCTTGCCTTCTGTAGAGCCTAAGCTAATAAAAATCAGCCTCTGGAATTCTGAAGCCCTTAGATCCTGACCCTCTGTCAGGATCCCCGTGATTCTGTGTTTCCGACTAGAACAATCCTAAGTTGGATTATATTTGACTCAAGATACCCCATCCTTCCACAGAAGCCACTGCTGCTGATATAAATATGTACTTCATGATTACTAGCATTTACTCACGAGTTTTTTGTTGAATTTTTCTCCCCCTGTTCTGCTGAGAAGGGGGAGTGACAGAGTGCCTTGGTGGGCACCGAGGCCAGCCAAGGTCAACCCACCACAATGTCAAACTGGCAGGGAACTCTTCTGAAAACATGGCATCAACTGTAGATGCTGAGTACCTCAAAATCAGTCTCTGAGCTATTCTGAAAATCTGGCCAGTATGCAACATGGGAAATGCAACAGGAACAGGAGGGCAGCTCAGCAGTAGTTAGTTCATATAAGCCAATCAGTGATGATAGCTAACATTTTCATATGTGGCACCCGAGGCTAATTTTGAGGTACAGGATATTTTCAGGTATCTTTGAAGGAACTACTTGTCCTATGGTTTCCAAAAATTTTTATTTTCCACATTTGCAGGCAAGCAGTGTTTGGGTCAGAGTGATGAGATCCAGTCAGCACACTCACCAGGGAAGGATGCAAGAGATCCAGGTTCATGTGCCTGGTTTCAGTCAGGCAATACAATTTGCTGCTGAATGTTCAGCTACTGAGCTACAATACACCTCAGACTTCACATATGGACTGTCTATAAATCACTCAATTAGCAAGAAACATTGACAAAAAGAGAAACATCGATTCTTAGGGTCTGTCTACACATCTGTACAGCGTATAGCCACACTATCCTTAGCACTGAGAGCAGTCAAACCATAGCAGCATATAATTAGTAGCGCAGACTAATTTTTGTTGAAGAAAAATAGCTAGTTTTGGAGTTAATCTGGTGAATTCTGAGTGTGAGTCATGGAATTTGGACTTTAGTCATTTTAGTGCTTTCAAAAATGTTAGAAACATTCCTAGATATTCCACTACGAAGAATACAGATAATTTTGCATAAATAATGTATTCCTGAACAGAACAAATTTAAACCTTCCAGCTGCATATATGAAAAATTCCAAAGGGATGGGGAGGACAAAAAAAAAAGATGAAAATGAAAAATTCTGCCCAAAATTTCGTTTACATCTTTATAAATCATGAGTAACTATATGAACTTATGAACTATAATTAGAAGCTCATGTGACAGCAGAATCAGACCCAATGGGTTCCACCACTGTGTGCCACAGGAACTGCAGATCTCCTGTCTCAATGGCCGACTCCAAAGAAGACCCTGTCTGTTCATCCCGATCCCAATCCGTGTGTTCCTGACTCCAGAGATGGAATCCAGTTCCCATCTGTCACTGCGTCCAGTCTGGGACTTCCCCAGTGCCTGCTGGTGACATCATCCTGGGAGCTTGATACGGTTTCATATATATTGTATCTATTTCATTATTTCCTTTTTATTTTATTATTAATATTTCATTAAAGTAGTATAGTTCCTTCTAAACTCGTAAATCTCTTTATCTCTCCTCCTCCTGTGAGCAAGAAGTGGGGGGGGAGAGCATCTGTCGCCGTCATAGGCCAATTCTGCCTAAACCATGACAGACTGACCAAGTGAACCTCACTTTAATGAGAGCCAAGCTGCAGATCAAGTCAAAAAAAGCATAGCAGAAGATAGAATAGTTTTTATATGGAACAGCTTAATCCACTTTAAGCCAGTTTCTGAACTGATTTGTGCTCATGTGACTGAAATCACGTTTATTGTCTACTCTCAGAGATACACAGATATTATGCTTATGTGCTAACCCACCAGTGTCCATGTAGGTGAATCCACACTGCAGGCTATTTCAACGGGCCTCCAGCTGTTGCAGAACATTCAGAAATGAACGTTGTTAATTTTTCAGGCACAGCAACAACGTCGTTGCAAGTAAAGCTGACCCAAGGAAAATTCCTCTAGAACAACTTTTGTACTTACTCCCTACACTGATGCAACAATGGCTGCTGGCATTAAGATGCTATAAAAGCGTCTGATTTACAACGCCAGAACCGCTGGCACAGAGATGTTACATTTCAGGAAGTCACTCTGTATTTACAAATCATAAAAAACCATAAAAAAACCTTGGCAAATCATTTAAGCCATCCCCATTTTCAGAGAAAAATCAGCTCTACCTACTCTATTTTTTTTTGTCGTAAGTTTGCCTAAGCTGATTTTCAAAACCTACAGTGATAGAGATGTCAAAACCTCCCAAGGTAGCCTACACAGAGCTTAGCTTACCATCAGTGATCGTTTCTTCATGTCTAGCCTAACGTTCCTTTGCTGCAATGCAAGCCCATTATTTCTTGTCTGATTCTCAATGAACAGTTTGTTCCTTTCCTCTTCACACCAGCCTTTCATGACTGGAGAAATGATACCACAAGTACGCTCGGTTTTCCATCTCCCATGGAGATCTCTCCATTTCATGGTTTATAGACATGGGATCATTTTTGTTGCTGATGGACTTGCTCATTTTCTTGAAGTGCAGTGTATAATATACAACATTAACTGAGGTCTTGACAGTGATGAGAAAATGTTATGATGCACATGTGAGGTAGAAAGTATCCTCCTTACTACTGCCCAGTGTAAACTTTGGAGCAGGGTGTCATTACTGACTGACATTCATTTTGTGGTTCATTACAGTCCATGTACCTTTGTTTCTAATTCTAATCCTGTCCTCTTAAACCTCTGTAACCATCACTCACTTAGTAGGGATAGAAATTTAGTAATCAGATTCTGCTTCATCAGTCAAGCCACTAATGAGTAGAAATAGACCCATTTCTAGATTTTGACTTTCAGATGTATATTTCCTGTAGAACTGAGAAACATTGATAATTTGTCTTTATCTATAACTTTCCAAACATCTAAGTTGGTATGTCTGTGTAGTTTTGTTCAGGCTTTATTATCCAATCTTAATTACCTAACTCTTACGTGAATGTCAAGAGTTTTACTAAAATGAATGGTTTCTGAGAAGCTATGCTGACCAAAGCATGAATGTGACACCAACTAGCTAAAAAGAGAAAGACGAGAGGAGAAAAAAAATCACAATGAATTTGACTTGAGTGTAAATTGCTGTTGATGTCAAGTATCTTCTAACAAGTGTCCTTAACACACAGAATGGTTTGGGTCGGAAGGGACCTTAAAGATCATCGACTTCCAACCCCCCTGCTATGGGCAGGGACACCTCCCACTACACCAGGTTGCTCAAAGCCCCATCCAGCCTGGTCTTGAACACTTCCAGGGATGGGGCATCTACAACTTCTCTGGGCAACCTGTGCCAGTGCCTCACCACCCTCACAGTAAAGAATTTCTTCCTAATATCTAAGATAAATCTCCCCTCTTTCAGTTTAAAACCACTCCCCCTCATCCTATCACTGCACTTCCTGATAAAGAGTTCCTCCCCATCCTTCCTGTAGGCTCCCTTTAGGCACTGGAAGGCTGCTAATAAGAGCAGAGCCTTCTTTTCTCCAGGCTGAACACCCCCAACTCTCTCAGCCTGTCATAGAGCTCCACAAGGAAACAAAGGAGCAAGGGATACTCATTGACACGTGGTTATAGTTACAGACATAACCGATGTGCAACAGTCACTATGTGGAAACAACCTTTTCTGCTGTACTGTATAGCACAAGGCCACTGATCATGTTCATATAGCTAACTTACATTGTGATATTTAGCAGTCAGTGAGCTGTGGTTCAGTGAGCTAGAGCTAAAACAGTACAGGAAGTATTTTCCAGGGTATCAGATCAGTATTATTTAAAACAATTTTCATTTGGGAGGGAAATGGATAAGAAGATGGTGGAACATGCAGGTTACAGATGCTTTGATGAGATTCCAAAGGGATTTAAAGGTATTTGAGGATGACAGCTCTGTCTGAACAAGAGTAGGAACAACATAGCATAGATTAAGGTCCTTAGCCACTGAAATGTAGATTATCCTGCTAAGAACAAGAACATTTATCAAAAATATATTCACTAGAGATCTGTCAGTCTAACAAGTTCAAAATTGCAGGACATTTTAGAAAATTACTTTTCCCTTCTCCACAGATTATTCCTAATTAGCTCAAGAGATCCATAACACTAACTTGAAATTGTACCTATGCCATTACAAAATGTAGCATCCTTGATTTCCTGCAATGATCAATTGTAAAATGGAGGCAGACACAAGGTGAGGCTGGTGTCTGCACTGGCCTTATGAGACAGAAGACCATGTCACACTCCTCCCTTCTTTGCTGCCTATTTGGCTCTCTCCAGAAGGTTAAACCTGCCATTCAGCAGGGTTGTAAAAAGGGCTCTGAAGGGTTTTCACCTTTCTCATTTGAATTTAATCCTGACCATGTTTGGCTCTTCAGAGTAACTCTGCCCTTTTAAAGTTTTGAATGAGATACTTTGGGGAAGGGTTTGACAGTGATTCAGTTCCTTCATGCCCTGCAGGCCCGTGGGTTCCTCTCCATGGCTCATGTCAAGAAAAGGCTTGGGAAGTGTCACATACACAGACCAGGGTCTGTGGGAGGGAGGGAATTCAGACTTAGTGTCAGTCTCCCAGGTGTAAAATAAATCCTACGACCCTTTTTCAGTAGAAGGAGTCACGGGGCAACTCCACAGCTCTGTGGAACTGAACGGCAATACAGTTTTTCAATGAGACAAAGCCACTTCCCTGCCAACGTTTACATTACTTTCATATACCTTTCATATTTCTATTCCTATCAGAGATATTTGCCAATTCTCAACGTGTCTTTAGTTACTTGTGACATCAGCTTTATACAGGGAAGATTTTTGCATTTGAACACAGCTAATACTGGTTTTCAAGTCACGCATATAAATGCAGGAAACATCTAACAGGCAATGTTAAATGAACTAATGTGTGCATTATATTAGCATCTAAGTCATTTGTTTGAGTTTGCTTATGTCCTGCCTTCACTGACTGAAGAGTGTGAACTAGGTGTAGAGATTCAATTTCCTTGAAGGAATTAAATTTTTTTAAAGTGCCCTTTTCTTCTGAACACTTTGAAATTCATTCCATGTTACAATACTGTAACTTCTTTTTTTAACAGACCTTTGAAAAGCAGCAGGTTGTCATACTTTGAATGTATAGTTATATTCCTGTGCATACAACAGAACAGAACTGTATATGATTTTGCTTTCTGATCCTGAGTACGATTAAGCTCATTTTTCATTTTCCAAAACTACCAGTTTAGAAAAAAAAAGCCAAAACAAAAAGAAAAAAGAAATTGAAAGAAAGGAATATTTTATTAGTCTGTACTTTAGTTCCACATTATGTGGAGCCACAGTCAGGCTGTCTTCTCTAGGGACAGATTACCGGCTACTGTGTTCAACATCTGCACTATTATTCAGCAGCCTTCCTGTTTCCTACAAGTTTCCTGTATGACTGAACAGCCATATGCTTAAAACACAACGGCCCAGTAACAGCTACATGTAAAAGTGAGGCTTGATTTATGGGAAGTTACCGGTTTTAGTCCTAAGATTCAGAACATCACCTGTGAAATGCTGATCATTTTCAAGTCTTACTGAAATCACTGGAACCTGAGGCCATTGCTGGGAAATTTATAGGATTAGGCAAATAATCTGCAATATTTATTGGGGTTAAACTTGAGAACTGCCAGCAGTAATGGCAGTTTAGCAACTCCAGGCAAAAGAAGGTATGCATTTATTTATCTGTCTGATTGTGCATAGCAATCAGGACTGGGGGCAAGGCCTGGATGGTCAACGTATTTTACGTGGGCACCTTCAGGCCAGGTATCTAAAGACACTTAGACATTGATTTCAATGTAAGTTCAGTGGCTGAATATTTTTAAAGGTCTGTATATTTGTGCTTCACAGAGCCCAAATTCACCTCAACAGTTACTGAACCATTAAATCCTCATGAGCCTCAAGGGCTGTACAATTAAGCAAACTGTACCTAATCCAGAAAAATACATTTATTTGGAGAGCAACAAGGAATTCCAGAAACAGTCTAATGCAAAAAGGGAAGAAAACCATTCCTGGCTAATTATACATAAAACAGATGAAGGAAAAAAGTTTAAAGAGGCTGTGTGCCTCCAAACAAGTCCAGGTGAAAGCTCTAGATCACTAAAAAGAAAAAAAAAAGCCTATTTACATTGTAAATAATTATAATTTGGGGAGCCAAAGAAAACTGATAATAGGCAGCTTATTAGCTCTTGCCTTTAACCACCAGTGCAGACTGAAGAACAAATGATCATGTGATCATCAATAGTTCTAAAGAGATCACAAGATACACACCCTTTAAGTACTTAAGAGATAGAAGGAGCTGCATGCATATGAAGGGAATCATAAATTAGGAAACTCGTTGCCCCAAAGAGCAATGAGGCAACCCAAAGACAGACCTATGATGGTAAATTGCAGCAGGCTCATTCTTTTCCCTGAAAATCATAACCAAAAGCATTTCTTTCTTCATTTAGTCCTTGTCCAATGGCCTGAACCTTTTTCTTGCTGAAAACAGAATACTGCAAGGGATTCTGGAACACTATTAACCTACAAGAATGCAGGTGGTTACACCTGAACAAATCCTATAATAACGTACCAGAGCATGTAGAAGACATCACTCAATATAAATCAACCAAAGTAAGCATGGAAGTTAACATAACTCAATGTTATGAGCACACACAGAGAAAGAAATACCATTCTGGAGAAGTTAACCGTTATTTAAAAAAATTATCTTTTTAACAGAACAGCAGCATCTAGTTACAGTCAAGCAAGTCATTTATTTCCTCAGAGAACTCTTAAAACGTATAACAGAACCTGCATTTATATGCTATATAGGAAGGGCATAACAGAAATAAGAACTGGAAGAAGCACTGAGATGTCCTCATGCCCACGCCACAGGAGAGATCTCATAACTCTTAGTCACTGAAACTTGCTAATCAAAGGGATTAATCCAGCAAAAGCAGCCACCTCTCCTAGAACGCTACTGGAGAGACAGACTTAGACAACAGCTAAAGATATAACAGACCCCCCTTACCTCTCATACCCAAGAAAGTGCCAGAGGGACATTTGTCTGGAGTGATTCCATTGGTAAGAAAGGTTAAAATACCCTTCCTCTACAAAGAGGAGGGCATCACTACTGTGGTTTACAGTATTCCTAGGCTTTCTGTCAGTGACTTGTCTGTCTGCTTTTTACAGGTCTTTCCCCTATCTCATTACTGGTCTGCGCAGAGATTTACAGACACAGAAGGGTAACTTTTGAGAATTTAATAATGCGCACTGCAGTCAATTCTGAAATGCTGAGCACTTGCAATCCTGTCCACAGTCTACGGTGTTCTGGGTACTTCTGAGAAGTGCACAGAAACAGGATAGCAACCCAGGACAAACAGCACTGCAAATAAACCTAACTCCACTAACTGGGACAACACTGAGATGACTAAGCTGATGGGGGGGACTGGCTAACCTACAGGTGCTCATCCTCAGAAAATGTGAGATTCCTTAAGAGCTGGCTGAATCACGATGACATGCCTGCTCCTTTCAGATCTTATTGTGTGGAAAATGACTTCTGTTAGATAATAGACAGCAAAGGATTCAACTCACCAGCACTCTTCACAGCCAAAATCAGAAGTAGAGCAGCTGCTCATAAGCTGAGGATCAGCTACACAGCCAGTGCCGTTTTTCAATCTTGTGTAGTTTTTACGAACAGTATAACCCCTGAAAGCTAAAAAACATAGTTACGAATCAGAGAAAAATTCTGCAGAGCCTGAAATGCAGACTGGCACCTGGCTCTGCAGTGCAGAGCTGAATGCCCTGAACTTCTACTGAAGCAGCAGACAGAAAGAACGCTTAGTAACTCACAGGTGTGGCTCCAGTGTTTGCAATGTTTACAACAGCTGGGAATTATACAGGGCCTTACACTCACTGTTATAGTGACCACCTGGCACAGCCTGGGCAAGGAAAATGGACCTCAAAATGAGAACACGCCTAATTCAAATAGGAATCCAGCTTAAAAAGTACTAAAATATGTAGTAGAAAATCACTCCTAAAACACTTTCTTTAATCACAACTCCCATAATTTGAGTTAGTCAGAATTTTACAGAATCAGAAGTTTCACCTGCTTTTATTCTGGGGTAGAGGGATGTGGAGCCAGGGGCAGATTAAAACTAGTCAATTAAAACTAGAAAAATTAATAATGTCTTCTTCTAATTTTCAATTAACTGTAACCATAATAAAACATTTAAAATACCTCTCATATAAATAATCAGGAAAAAGAATCTACAGAGACTGAAATTTATACCACTCATAAAAATAAATTTGAACAAAAAAATCACTAGAGGAATCAGTAAAGAAAGTAGCAAGCATGCAGTGAAATGAAATGGTAAGTAACATGGCAATGAATAACATTTTGAAGATCTCTACACCTTTTATTTCCATGGACTGTCTCTAGATTTGGGTACCAAAACAACTTAGTTACTTCTACAGTTTTATCTGCCATGAATTTACTTCAATTCTTGACACCTGCGAGCAGTTAGTAATAAGGCTCCACCAAAAACCACAGATAGTGATCCATGCTGCACTTAGGACAAAAGACTAACAAGTATTGCAATGTCCACTTCAACCCACAAATTTTTAAATATTATTTCTTGTAGGGTTTATTTCATGCATTATTTTAAGTAGAAATACCTTTATTAAAGGGGGAAAAGGGATGAGTAAGGAAAAAAAGTAAGTACAGTGTCACTGCCATAGCTGAAGCGTACAACAAGCGGTTGCTAAATAAGAAGGCTGAGGATTGTGAGAGAAAGGACCTGTTTATTAGTCTAGCAGGACTGGAGACAATATATAAAAGAAAATGGGAGCTAAGATTGGGAAATATTATGATTTTGAGGAAAAATATTTCCTGTCCGGGAAAAAGCTTTTAAGTACACTAAACTTGCAAAAGCAGAATCAGTCCGGGGCCGAATTACCCAAAGGAGGAGAAGAATCCTCTCATTGGGATTCCTAAAGTCCAGGGTTAAATATTACAGTGGGATGTAGAATAGGCACAGAAGTAGGGTATAGGGCAACCTAATGTAGGATCAGGGTCAAGATAACATTGTAGATTACAACAGGAAATCAGGAGGTAGAATAAATATAGAATACAGAATAAATTGAGAACAGAGACACTGATCAGAAGATTAACAAGTTTTCCCTGTATCTAATGGCTCTGATTTTATGAAAACACTATAAGTAGGCATTACCTACATAACAGAGAACAAAGACTGTAGAATTTGCAATCCCTCAATTATCACCAAATTATGAGATAATTGATTGATTTCCCTTTTCTTCCACTTAACTACTCTTATAAATTTAGCTGCTTCCCATGCATGGGGTTTTTTGTGTAATGAAAAGATGATGAAGAAAATAGAGCTACCTTCATTGCATCTGTTCTTTCCTTTAGGAAAGGGCTGTAACTAATCCCTTCTTTTCTATTTTAATTCCTGTATAGTGTTAATGGTCTTCTTTCAGGCACCTACCTCCACAAAAATACGTGGTGTCCCGCTTATTTGTGCAATATAAGAAAATTAAAACCATCTGAACAGTTCAAGCTGTGCTATGCAATGCACCGTAACAATCTGAACATTTCCGTGCTACTGAGGTTTCCAGGGTAAGAAGCAGTAAAAACTGCCTTTTAATGAGAGGTCACTAAAATAAATAACCATTCACTTTACAGAAGGCATGACAGAAGCTGGGCCTGCTGAGGTGTTGTGCCGAATACAGAGCTCAGGTATCGTGAGGCTGAGGAGCTTTCTGCCCTTAATAATTAGACTGGAAAAGTCTGCCTGGCTGGCAGAGATGAGGCAAGCATTCACTTGCCCCATGTGATCAGGCTTCCAATCCTTAACTATCCCCTATTGACCAGACAAGGAGCCTACTCCGATACTGGCAGCAGAGACAGCTGGCCAGCAGCCACCTCTCTGCAGCTGAAACTCGCTCAGTATCAGTCAGTCGATGAACTACCATAAAGAAGCATTGAAACAAATGAACTATTAAGATAAACTTCAGTTTTATCCTTCGCAATTTCTCAACTTTCAGCAGTTCTTTGCGTGTGTGTGTGTCTAAAAAATCAACCCTGATACCTACTGTGATTTTATTTTTTTAAATTCTTTTCCTTTTTCCCAGAGACTCTTATTAATATCAGTATAACCATTTTGGTCTTTCCCTCATTCACTACAAATAACATGCTGTATCTGATTTCATAAACATAGTTTTTACCCTATCTTTTGTTTTATAACATATTTTCAAAACCAAGTCCTCTTCAACTTAACCTTTTTGCAAGCTGGTTTCTAACATTCTTCTAGAATACTTTGAATCTGACAGGTAAACGGCTGTATTTTTCCTACTTTCTCTTTGACTCATGGGATAACTGAAGTAGCAGGATAAACAAACTTGTCTCTCTCTCAAAAGCTTCATCGGGCATTAGTAGGACTGCATCTTTTCAACATTTATTAACTGGATCTATAATGTTTCAAAAGAAATGCATATGCAGAGAATTCTGCTGGGGGAGTCTGAGAGGCTGGGAAGCTGCTCCATCACAGCAATTTGCATTACTGACTGGTGCTGGTTTTGACACTAAGCACTTGGCTCAAAGAGTGTGAAATTAGCAGACTCATGTTGCTACTGCTCCATGAACAATCACTGCATCATTGAAGAAGAATGATTACCAGCTGTCACCTCATTTTCACCTTATCCAGTCTATATTCCAAAACTTTCCAGCAACAGTATCTTTAACCCTGATCTTTACATAGCCAAAGATGACAGGATCTGAAAAGCAACATAGGAACTGAACTTAATTTTAGCACTTCTATTAGTAACACAGTGTTAAATGTTTTATGTGCCACAATTTAGGACATGAATTTTTACTTCTTGTACTGATAAATTCTCACGCAAAGCAAGTTTTCTGCCAGCTCCATCACCTAACAAACCAGAAATATATTTACCTCAGGCAGCCTGAGGTTGCAGTTAAAAACCTTTATTTTAAGGTCTAAACACCAAGGCATATACATTACACACAATGTTGCACAATTCCAGATAGGAAAAGTCCAGGCATTTTCCCTCTGATTCCCAAAGGAAATATATAGTTACAGAGCAAATTATGAAGCACAATGTAGAAAGATCAAAGCTAAGCAATCACCGGTCTGTACAAGAAGTCTAAAGAAAGGAGATGAAGTAGTATTTTAAACAGCAGAAGGATTCATTCTCAGTCATAAAAAATCATGTTAAGCAGACATTTTCTACACAGACACATTTTTAATCTATAACATCATCTAAAATAGCATATAACAGCAACTGAGAAATGAAAGCTCATGCTTGCTGAAGAGAAGGTATCACGGTAGTTTGTAATCAGAAGTTGATTTGCTACGAACACCATATCACTTTCTTAATTTGCCTAGTTAAAAGAGCATTCAGCAGCTTAACTAACAACATCTGAGAGGATTTGGAGCCCATGAATCTGATTCTTCACTCCCTGCCAAATTAATTCTAATGAACAGTGAAAGGGATGGAGAGTCACATCCTTTGCTGGGTCCGATGAATACCTCTCCTCTTTCACCTCCCACTCTGGATAGATATTGGGTGATGCCTGTTTAACAGCAGGGAAAAAAAACAACCCTCCTGTCCTAAGTTCTCTGGCAGAAGCATTATGACAAAGCAAGTCATGAGTTCTCATGTACAAGCAGTAATTACCAGTAACAAGCAGTTACTTCCCAGACTACTGGGAAGACTCACCAAGGCTGCCATCAGGACTGGTGTCACTGATGCACATCACCACTTGGACATACGGGTTTTAGTTACTGTGCATTACAGTCTCTGATCTTGAGACTTGGCCAAAGAAAAAAAAGCAAAGATGACTGTGAAACTGTTGTCAATATCAGCAAGGGAAAGAAATAGGTTTTCCAATGTATTGCTGGACAATGCACATTGCTGTCTCTTCCTGCTTTTAGCAAGGGCATGAAATCCAGTAAGAATGGTCTCCTTTTCATCTCCTCAAAAACAGGAGAGCAAACCAAAAGGAAATGCAGACATATTCACATCAGCAGAGCTTAGCTCAGAAATGAGGATAGACTATAGGACCGCATACTTAAAAACCATAAAGCCTTCTCGCTTTTCCTAACATGTTCCCTGCACATGAGCTGCAGGCTTTTAATGGTTACTAGAGATAGATACTAAAAGTGAAGAATTACTGGATGCCCTAAGCTACTACAGAACACAAAGAGATGGAAGAGTAAAGTTAACCAAAGCTGTGCAGCCTGTACAAACCAGTCTGGTTTACCCTGAATGTGAAATCAAGTTAATACAAGGTTCAGCTGCCATTAAGAGAAACACATTCATCTCTTCCATGGTTCTTACACTGATGAAGTAGTTAAAAGGAAGAACATTAATGATATAAAAAAGTAAAACTGGATTGGTTACTTAGTAGTTGTTATTTTCAGGAGAATTTTAAAAAAATATATATTTTAGATAAATTTATAAAGTGTTTAGAAGTTTTTGGAACATTTCACTCATGTAATTCTTAGATACATACAACAGTATTAGTCGAATGCATGTGCACACACATGTACCTAATGATATAAATAGACAGATAAATACAGGGTTTTCAAGAAATACTTCCTTGTCTTCTGTTGAAGCCAACATTAAATCTTTGCTGCCGAAAATCCCAAAGGTAACACTTTTATTAAAAGCTTATACTTATTATAAATATAAAATAGTAAATTAGAGCTGTTCTCGGGTCCTCTTTTTTTTATTATAATGGATTAAATTTTGCCAAAAGCACATGTTAGAGATTTGTAAATAGTGAGCAATACTGCATGGGCAAAAGTTACAGAAAGAAAGCAATTTACAAAGAGATGCTTCATCTGGTTTCCTTCTGAGCATCCATCACTTTTTATTTAAAAAAAAACCAACGACAGCCCAAATCTTGAGTTCTTGATAAAGAATTTTCCAATACAATGTGACATATGGTGAGTGTGCGAGCACGTGTTGGAGGAGGAGATGGTGGCTCAATGGATTAGTCATTTGCCTTTCACCTCTGGAAGCATAGTTAAACTCAGTCCTGACCAGAGCTGCACAGTATATTCCAGATGGCTAAAGTGGGCCTAATTAAAATGAATTCAGTGATGTCACCTCGGATCTAAGTGAATCGCATGCACCACTCATTTGGCATTTTGGCAATGTCAGTTCACAAATGAAATAACCAGATTAAAATCCTCCCTTAAGTCTTTTGGGACAACAGTCACACTGCATGGAAATACATGCTATCTATCATAACTAGAAAACGTACTTTTGTAGTTGATTATCTGTTGTTTTTAATTGTAATTAATTCATTATTCTAATATAAAGAAACATTAAACGAGACTTGCATGTGAGGTAAATCAGAGCAGCAACATTTCAGTCAGATGATGCAGTGGATATACACTGATTTAAACCAGCTGTGAATCTGGGAACATAATTTTTAAAAATTCTTTATTTTAACAAAATATTTTTCCTTTTATGTAGACGTAAATCAAAACAATACAAATCCCAATTACAAAGAAGTTCTCAGAAGTGCAAAGTATTGTTAAACACTTTACACAAAATCATCCTTTACAATTCATCTCTAAGTTAATAATTAGCATTTTCTAACCTTCACAGTTTGGAAAAGTGTGACTGGAAGAAGTAGGAAACACCTTGTGTACCCCATGTACCATTTTAGCCCTAGGTCTAATAACATCTATGTATTCTGAGAACCTGTGATGTAGATATGCTGCAGTAGGGTAGCTTTTTCTTCCCCACCTAATTTAAACTCACAAATATTTTGTTTCCTAGCAAGGGTGTTTTCCCCCATCTGAAAGAATCACTTTTTTTGTGTAATATAATACACTCAGGAATTGTATCCTCATGTATATTGTGAGGGTTGGTTTTTTTCTAAGTTTGTTTTTTCTTCCAGTGTTTTTTCAATGGATAGTGAACTGCTGGGCCCACAGAGATCTCCAGACCACCAGCTCATGTATTTGAAAGGCATCTGTTTATTTTTAAAATGCAAATGCAGCCTACCTCAAAGACTGACTTGCAAGAAATGAACAATCTGAACAAGTCAAGAGGTTTCCAATCAGGAGCTGTGTTCCTCCTTTATATCAGGCTATGATCACTTGCTGTCAAAACCACTTAAACAATATCCTGGAATCTGAATGAAGTCCCCCTACAATTAAAATGAGCAGGATAATCCTGCAAGAATTATTCAGGCAAATCATTTTTCACACAGTTTAAAGTAATGATAAGGTCATTTACAAAAGAAATCAGCGCCTTTGAAATGCTGACTTGTAGACAGAGGACTGCCTGGAGGAGGGCCATAGATAACAGTGAAGACTGGCCTCCTAACACTACCCTCGCAGTCTTTGGAACTGATTCTGATGAAGAGAAGGCCCAATAAGGTTAATACCCCTACTTTGATCTCTGTCAAAGCGTACCAGCAAGAATTAATTTACATTTCAGATGAAAAAGGTTGACAGCATGAAAAGGCATCTTGTTTCTGGTATGTGAATGTGCTGTAATAGATCGGGAATTCTGAAAGGAAGTTCTGAGGAAGCTAAAGGGATAAGCCGAGCGGCTGCTTTTATTGGGAAAGAGATGAAAGGAAAACAAATTTCAATATGCGCTGTTCTGTAGAAACATGTAAGCCAAATGCTTCCTAAATTTCAAGGCCTGCTTGGGGGGGGTGGGGGGGGAAGGAGAGGGAAGTACATATATTTTAATTATATGGTTTTGCTAATGTCTGGATGACAAATGCAGACAATCTATCTCACTGGCTGAAATGGCTCATTTTAAAAAAAAAAATACAAAGGTGATCATACTCCATTTTACTGAAAAGCTGCCTTGAACTACACACTCACATTATAAGATGTGCAGGGAAGGGAGGGATTTGGAGTTGTTTTTGTCTCCATGTCACCAGGCACTTGGACAGTGTAATGTAAACAACAGAAAGACTGTCAGTATATTTTAAAACCTGGAAAATGGCCACCATTAGCAAGCATGAGCTTTGATTTGAAACACAGAATAATTAGCATGTAGAGAAGAGAAATGTGCACAAAAAGAATTTTCAAATAAAAAGTCCTAGATACAGATTTCCAAAGGCAGATAGAAATGTGTTGAGAATTATTATTATTATTATACCCCTTCAAAAGCAGCACAAAGATAGGAGGAGCAGACAGCCTATTTAATACAAAGGTGCACTGTGTCACTCTTAACCCTATAGTCCTAATGCTTATTCACCCAGACTGATCACTGAAACTGTCAAGTGCCAGCTTACAAAGGAAGACAGTGTGTGCTGGTGGGAAGACTGCTAATAGTGTTCCTCCAGCATTAGGTCCAGAGGGCTCAATCGAAGTGTCCAAATTCAAGGGTATGCGTATGCTCCCACTGCCTCTGCTCTGCCATCTTCAATGCAGCATCTCAGAGATGGCAGGAGGGAGCACAGCTCTGAATCTCTCCCATGTGTGCAAACAGCAGAATACATCAGTTGCTTTCTCTAAAGAGCTAGTAATGATCATGCATCTCCTACATGCCGAAGAAATCTGGCTGGATAAAACTGTAAGGCAGAATGTCCCCTACAGTCTCCAAGTGATACTGCTTCACACCAGCTTCCTACTGAACCGGAGACAACTCTCATCTTAAGGAACTGGTAATAGCGAGACAGTGATGAGTCAAATGTTTCACTTTCCTTTTTAGGACAAAAGGCTGTTGTAAAAGTCAGGAAAGCAAAGTCCAGGTATGACCAAGTGTAAATGTAGCAAATACTCCAGAAAATAGTTGCAGGGGGTACTTCAAGATCTGCTCTCTGTGCTGTCCTGAAAACAATAGAAAATGACAACACAAAGGAGAGGAGGAAGGGGAGAGAGTGCTTATGCAGTCCCTCAGTGCTTGTTGTAATGGAAGAAAAAAATTCTCCTTCGCAGTTCTCCATTTAATAGAATATTCTGCATGTGACCCTAGAGCTATAGTTCACGATTCTACATAACAGTATGCATGTAAAGCTATAAATTATTATTTTATCCTAATGACAGTCTGTTCCTTTCTGTAACTAGACTGGTATTCTGCTTTCTGCTGAAAGTCACAGTGATGTTTAATTTCAGAGTAGCAAACTTAGACAAAAGCAAAACAAACTACTGGAAATGGCTTGAGAACAAAGTAAAAGAACATTTAGAACACATCTTTTTTGGCTTGACTTTAGACTTTATGATACAGAATAGAGAGGTGACAAAGCTTAAGGAATTATAGCACAGGAAGCTGGTAGAATAAAGATGGTACCTTGGTTTATCTGTAAACACATTTGCTACAACTCATTTTTGATCAACTTCAGTCTTTCAACCTGGGGTTGGACAGGGAAGGTGTATTACACTGCATCATATGGAGGCTGCTTCATATTGGCAGCATCTGAACACACCATTGAGCTCACAGCACTGGTTCTTAGATTTCCACGCCATATGGTACCCTACTCTCTACTAGAGCCCTACACAGCCCTATGGGCCTGTTCCTCCAATAATCTCTTTAAAGTTTATTCAAATTCATATTGATATGGCTGCATAGGAGTCTGGCAGAGAATCAAAAGATTGGCCAAAGCTGGCAAAGCCAGCAAGCATTCAAAACAAAAACCTGGCAACCTGCCAAGATTAGGGCTTGACACAAAGACAGAAAAATGCATGTCCAGTGCCTCCCATCCACACTTTTAGTCAAATCAGTCCAGTGCTTCATACCAGCTCTATTTGTAGTTGAACCATACTGACTGTGCTCAGAAGAATCTTAAAGAATTAACTCAACAGCTTTTAATCAGTTTGTTTTGCTTCCAGAGAAGTACTTAGAAAAAGCCCAAAGTGCGTGATACCTGTCACTGATGTCATTTGATACTGAAGAACAGATGATTAGAAGTAATGTTTTTGACAGCTTTAGTTTGGACTGCAGGTATTTCTCTTGGCTATAAACACTGACACATGAAATCACCTACACCAAATAGGTGTTGGCAATTGAAATAATGTTTTAATTACCTGCTTGAATATGTATAGCAGCATCAGTTCTTCTGTTCCTTATTTCCTTGTACTTCCTGCGAGCTTCATATCCTCTCCAGGCTAAAAATACAAAACCATGTGCTGGAAATTACATTTATTTAAGGAAGTGCTACGGCGTCTACAGAGTCAGAGATGTGCTGAAACTTTCATCCCTCCTGCCATAACCACTCCAGCCCCCACCCCCAATACCTCTTCCCCATCCACCCACATGTTGAACTCTGGGTTCACGAATGCAGTATTCACATCCCCACAACTTCAAACACTGCTTCACTCGTCCAAATTTTAACTGTCACCATGTGCTCACTGATGTCCTCATCCAAAAGGCAAAGGTGCATAATCATGTCAGCACAAGAACTCCCTCACACAGCTCTCCAAACTCGATATAAGGAAGCCTGCTAAGTTACTGACACTCAGCCTCTCAGGCTGATGTATGCTATCTGGAATTCTGGTTTACATGGGGACAGGGGGACATGCTGCTGCATTTCATTTATGTGCTGCATGCTAGTGTAGACATACCTAGCAATATTTTCATTTTGTGCACAGGCATCACATCCAAAATACTAAAATATTTAAATAAAGACATTACCAAATACTAAGATGACACCTTAGAAGTTAATCAATAATATTTGCATCAATTAGCTGGAGAGAAAAGCACCTCTGGTTATTTTGATTTAATAATAAACTATTATGAATGAATAAATAATGTACATGCAATTTAACAGCTTGAAAAGCGAAGACACTCAATGAAATAGGGAATGTGAACATTTACCTGACTGTATGGTAACAGCACTATTTTCTCTTTTCTCTTTGACTTTCTTGTACCTCCTTGCTCCAAGCCATCCCTTGATATAGGCTTGCATGACCACCACCCTCCCTATAACTTCTCGCAGGAACAAATTTAACTGCTCTATATGGTAATACTTCAGAAAAACCTGAAATGGAACAACAACAAAACAGTATTACATGCAGGCAGTAACATAACCTGTTGTATTCTGCCTTTTCATTAGTCTTGCATCAGGTTATTTTAGGGCACCGCTGCTGAGAAAACTGGTAAAATACTGCTTGCTGATATCATAGCAATCTTGTGAATCAAAAATTTTCTCTCGGCGTGCTTG
Organism: Limosa lapponica baueri; assembly: GCA_002844005.1. Classification (NCBI taxonomy): domain Eukaryota; kingdom Metazoa; phylum Chordata; class Aves; order Charadriiformes; family Scolopacidae; genus Limosa; species Limosa lapponica. The sequence goes on from KZ505638.1 coordinate 2,353,907, forward strand.
TGGAATTTCATTATTCCACAGATTAAAATCACCCCATTGCAAAATAAACCACATTTTATCCCCTTTACAAAGTAAATTGGTCAGGAGGATATTTTCAGGTATCAACAATTTTGAAATATAGCCTTTCTTGACAGTGGGAAGATAAATCCTGGGTTGAATTTGTTCTGAGACATAATATTGTCTAACAGGATTCTGCTTCAGGAGGCAAATCCTATGGCTGCTTATATATACTTTATCTGGGTCTTGAGCAGGAAAATTCCCCATGTTTTTCCTTTGTGCACTGTACTCAAAATACTGTATAACATCCATTTTACAACAACTCCATTTTAAACCATGAACAAAAGCTCCTGACAGAGCCATTGGGATCTCACCTGAAACTCCACAAATGGATAATGTACTAACCAGGCTTGCAGGATGGGCCTGCGTGTGAAGTTTCAGTCATACCATGATGAAGAGCAGGAGGAACTTCAGGGAGGCACTACCACAGCAGGCACTGACAGATGTACTGCCCTTATCAAGACAGCCACGTGCAGAGTGTGCCTTGGGGAGGCACCCAACGCATCTCTCCTCTTGCAACACTAACTCAGCTGGCTTGGGAGGGCGCCTCTGTAACCTGGGGGGCTAACTGGAGCAAATTCCTTGCTCTTTTGTTCATTCATGCAGCACTTTTCAAATCACTATTAGACATGTTTTGCTAAAAGAATATTATCCTCGAGAAAATGTTAGCACCCTCTACCTTGGTTTTCCCAAGAATCCAGTTGTCTAGTTTAGATTTCTCCAAAATGGCAAGACAGTTTTCTCTGCTACCAAGGGGTGTCTCGTGTGCCTTGAATGCAAGGTAATAATACCTGCAAAACCAAATGACATAGAAAGAATTGACTTGACAATCAATACGTACTTTCACTACTCTTCTCTAGCTCAGAGCTGCATCTCTAGAACTCACAGGCCAAATTCTCCCTTATACTCAGTCCTCTTCATAAATCATGACACAGCTGTCATGAACAGATATTTGAGCACATACATGACATAGAAAAATGACTGGTACCATAGTGGTGACAAGAATCTGCTGCGTTCTAGAAATTCCCAGCTGGTGTAATTATCCATAAAGGTCTTTCACAAATCAGTGCAACTTAGGAAATACTCAAGTTACTCTGAATTTTTCAGATGAACAAGTGAATGAATGACAGGGAGAAGAAGGAAAAGTGCTAGTAATAGGAAAGCAAAACCAAAACCTTTCGCATAATGCGCAAAATAAGTACGCCATCTACAGAGCTACATAACATACTTTGGCACAGTAAAATCTCACTGCAAATCTGCAAGTTCTGTTGAATAAGCAGGTGCTCTAAAAGTAAGCACTAAAAGTAAGTTATTTATGACCTGATGCCAATGCTAAAAAAGGCATTTCAGAATCTTTCAATATTTTAGTTACTGGCATCGGTCATTTTTTCACAAAGAATCACAAATGGCCTTGACATTCCTTGGGAAGCATAAATCCACATAAGAAGTCCAAGGCTCTTGAACTTGTAACAAGATCACTGCCATCAATAGAACTCAGGGGAGCTTCCCATTTTCAGTACGACTAATAGAAAGACTGAGTATTCTCCATCAGTGAAGATAAAGGTCAGCATTAGGAGGGTCAGCAGTACAACGATACAGTGACACTGACTGATTACTGAAGCTGAAAGGCTACCACTGTGTGTGAAGAAGAAAGATTAGCTTACAGTAAAAACAACTCCCATGAATACCTACCTGTGTTCCACATCTCCAGGTCATATATATGCATAATTAAAAAAACTGGCATTCCTATCATATTGGCAAGGATTTTATCAGTGCTGATGGTTAAACAGAATTAACAATTAACAGCTATTTTAAAGAAAAAACAAGTGAATTACTCCTCATATGAATGTAATAATTTTCTTTACTCACAAGGATTTCTGTGGTTATAATGAGGTTTGTACGTCATTAGGCATGATGTCTTTTTTCTATTTGATTGGGATAAACAATTAATTGGAACGATTATGATCAACTTCAGTGGCCTTTGGAGCAGGCCCATACTAAGCAACATTGACTTTTCTTTTGTCCACATTCCCTTGCAAAGAACAGCCCCTAACTATTATGTAAAATACCATTATTGTGCAAATCATTAACGAAAAAGGGATGAAAAGATGTTTGAATTAAACAGACATAAAAAATGAATAGACCAATCCCTACCTGTAAAGCCACCATGCATTACTGAAGAATGGTTTTATAGTACTTAAGTAACTCTACTTGCAAACAATTATGTTAAGTAACAGGAAGAACATGTGCCAGTTAGTTTACAAATTTAAGGTTATTTTAGCACAAGTACACTGTTGTTACAAAGAACGGAAAAGCACAAGATGACTATTTTTTTTTAAATCAGGAGAATATGATTTTCAAATATGAGCTCCAGTTAATCTCTAGATATTAGCTCCCGTTGTCACAAGAAAGAAAAAAGAACCACTAAAATAGTCAATAAAGATCAAAGGGGAACAAAATGACATTTGAAGGCAGAAGGACTGGAATCAGTCCTGGACCAGAGACACAGATATTCACCCACTGGAGACATTGCCCACTCTGAATAATGATAGGAGATTATGTATTACTGAGTTATTTTTAATGCAGTGAATTTCTCAATAACATGATATTTCAAATTCTTTAGTCAAGTCTTTCAAAATACTGGAAGTCATGCCATTCAGTAGGTATGGAGAAACATGGTGTATTTAAAAGAAAAAAAGTACATTTCCTCTGCGTTATTACTGAACTTAATGATGTCAGTTTCACAACACAAAAGGTATTATGAGTTGCACTAATAAAACTCAGATTTAAAATATACATATCACAAACAATTTGTGACAGCGTGCAATTTCAACACATACTTAACAGATAGATCAGGGAAGTTGCACTAATAGTAAATTGCTGTTTGCTTCAAAAGCCAGTTCAGATAGCCATGTTATTTACACATGTATGTAACTTAAGCAGTTCCTTTCCTTAGAAGAAAGAAAGGATTCAAATGAGGGATAATATCAGTTTTCTGGTTGTTCATACATCTTTTAAGGCATGTTGTAGTTGGGAATTTTAAAACCACAGAACAGTTTTTAGATAGCATTGATGCAATAAAATAGTCAAGGAGGATCTCATAATTTTTCAAACTTACTATCTTATCAATGACGTCTAATTATTGAGAAGTTGAGTTTTTATTTGCAACAAATACCTGGCTAAAAAGTATTTTTGAGCTATGCAATTTTCAGGCCTGACTATATTGTTTTGCTTATGACAAACTTCAATATATTTCAAATGTAGTACCCTCTCCATTAGCTCTTTTTCACGATCTAGAATGTAGTTGCTTTTTGTACTCAGAAGAAAAACATAAATAAAGCAAGGTCCATTTTTCTTACCAAATCTTGTTTTGACAAAAGTTTTTTATAAATCTAAATATATCTGTCTTCTAAGAAAGCAAGCCATTCAGAATAACAGTAACTTTACAAACCATGCAAATAACTTCAGTTTCTGTATGTAAACATATTGTCTCCCAATATTTCATACAAACTTCCTCTAAAAGGTGTTTTTCCAAATGTTTTGATTGATCTGACCACTGCACAGCAGACTCCTGTAACTGGTTAGACATGGTGGGATATCAGATTTTCAACATCAGGTCTTCAGTTCCTTTTCAGTTATGTCATCAAAAATAAGGCAGAAATGACTCAACTCATTAGAAATAAAGTCTGTGTCTTGGGTTGAGCAACACGGGACTAACTTCTCTTCTAATGCTGGGGAAAATTGCACTTTTAGAAGACTCCAGTGTCTGAATTCATGAAAATATTTACTTTACAGCCAGCCAGGTTCTGTGGGATTCAAGGTCTCAGTATTTTCAAGCCTTGCCAGGTGCAGGGACGAGGAAAAGCAAGGCCTGGGCATTTGACCCAGGCTGGCCAACAGGATTATTTCATACCATGAATGTCACATTCAATATAAATCAGAAAAGTTTGCTGAGTAGCTCGCTCTCCCTTGATGGCGGTGGTCCAGAGAACTCCTTGCCCCAGTGATGTACCCTTGAGCCCTTCCCTTCCTCCCGAAGCTGTTGCGCTCACAATGTCTGACATTTACTGTCCACTGCCAGGAGTGCACAGCTTCCTACTGATAGATTTGGCTGAGTTTAATTCTTGTATATCTTTTATTATTATCAGGATTAATACTGGTTCTTTAGTACTACTGTTAATTATTTAGTCTTATCCTATTAAATCTATTTATATTTCAACCCTGGTGTTTCCTTGATTTCCCCAATTCCCCTTTCTGGGTGGGAAGGGTCATCGGGTGATAGAATAATTGTCTAAATGACCATAAATTGTTATGGGTTTTCTCAAACCATAACAGTCTAGCAACATGAGACTTGCAATTTCTTTTTGATCATTTCTCCTCCAGAACTGCTTTTGGAGTGTGCATTCTGCACAGTAAAAATGGTCTCTAGATTGGTGTTCCAAAGCTCAAATCCATGTATTTTTTTTAAGCAAACACTTTGTTTTCTATCTGGTGCCTGTTTTCATGACTGAATCACACAACTGCAGATGCAAAAATAGTTTGACTTGATGTGCTCAGGATAACTGTATGGCAGCACAGAATGTTCCACATAGGGTCATCCAAATATTCTACCTGATCTAAAATCTTTGCACAGTAATGGAACATATGGAATATTTGGGAGGAAGGTAAAATGTATCATGTTAATGTATCTAGTAAAAGTGTGTAAATATTGTACATTGTGAAATTGTACAGAAAATCTCTGGGAATGCACCCAAAACTTTGGGGTAAATGCAATGAGAACTAATAATTTTGATTTATTGGCCTAATTTCATCTTTACTATACTTATGTAAATCTACTGTACAGAGATCACAGAGTGACCTCTATTTACAACACTTCACCAAGAGAAGAAACCAGATACTTAATTTCAGAAAAGTAGAGCTAGAAATCACATTTGTTTCCAGATGAGATGAAAATTTCATAACTCTATTTTTTTATTTCCATATTTTGCACTTGTTATTCCAGCAGAAAAATCTAGTAGTCTGGAATACTTCAGTGCCCTTCTATGTTAAACCAATACTTTTATTTATATTTTTAAAAATAAGGCTTATAGTCCTTCATGTGTTGCTTCATAAACATGCACATATTTGCGCAAAAATAAATTATTTTCTTGGGTTATACATCCTGCTTGAAAATTTCTTATGCATGACACATATTCATCTACATGTCTCCTGAAAGTACTTGACTAATCACACTCTCAGCAGCAGTAAGACTGAGTAAGGGAAATGTAATTTACCCTCAGAAGAACTAATTTCTCAGAGCTGATGAAACTTTGGAGTTACATATTTCTTAACCAGTGGTTCTTACACTGCACTACAAACTATCCTTCATGGATGTGAATAGTATTCCAGACAAAACATACATTAAAATGGGATTAACTGTACTTCATAGTCATGAGGCATAAACCAACATTTTTAAAAGTTTGATTTATCTCCAAATCAACAATTGCAAATCTAGGACATGCAGAGTTAAAGTTAAATGTTAAAAACATCCAAGTATGCTAAGATACGGAAAATTTCGGAATGATGCTATGCATTAATTATCTGATTATGGCCAATGCATTTTAGTGTTAGTGGTTTTAGATTAAACTGATTGTAAACAAATGGTTCGATTTCTCTTCCCTCCTTAAAGGGTGAACTGTGGAGCTGTTCAATAAATAGCATTTAAACCGCACCATTAACTACTATATTAGTGTCTCTTATTAAGGTTTCCTTCACATTTCACACTTAAAAGCAGCATAAATTCTACACAATTAACTCAAAAAAATAATGATTAACCCTTTTTCTCCTTAAAACATATCTTTGCACTAAATATACTGGCCTGAGGTGGAGAATGGACAATGATATGTGAAAAGCACAAGGTGCAACAGGATAAAATACCTTTCTAGCCAGACCCCCAGCAATAGTAGGGAGATTCGCAACATTCCAAAAGATGTTTGTTCCTTCTCAGCCCTGGAGTTGGAAAGTGTAAAAGGCCCATGTTTTTAGCACTGAAAGAGCTGTTAAATGACTTCCAAAAATTCCTAACCTGTATTGCTTGTATCTCATCTCTTTCAGAAACTTTTGCATCTGAATTCATACAATTAATTACATTTGTCTCTATATTGAGTATGAATGAAGAAATGTAAATGAATAATGAAAAAACATCTAAAATACTCTTGAAATTCAGTAACAGAGACCTAACACCTATGTTGTGAATCATCAGATAAACATAGAATCACAGAAATACTCTCAGAGAGGCCTAATTTGGTCCATTCTGCATATAAATTCATAAGGCGTTATCAGACTTTTCACTCCTAGAGGTTTTGTATCTTCTCCATCCTGCAACTGTTTACCAGTGTTCTGTGAATGACACCTGTCTAGAAAGTATATGTGGAACGTACAGTAGTTTACCATATTTAAAATGTACAGGAACATTATACAGATCTGGTGAAGTCTTAAAGCCACTGAAATAAATAACAAACATTTCCATGGATAATGGTAAAATCAAAGTATGAGGGATGTGATAATTTTGGTTCCAGAAATCACTTAGGGACTTTGGCACAATGCAGACTCAGTGCTAAAAGTATGTTTGCATTAAAAATGCAACATTTTAGAACTAAGCATTTCTTTTCTCTGTAGCAAAACTGTTGACTTCTAATTTAATTCACCGCTTCCTTGATTTTGAAGAATAAAGAAGTCTACCACCACTGAATTTTTGGGGTTAGAGGAAAGCAAATACCGAGGTAACATGTCTTAGAGGATTTTGCAATATTTGACCAGTTTTTATTCCTAGCTCCACTCAATGCAGAATGTGACTCATTAAGGTCAATGAGGCTTTATATGGTCATGAGAAATGTAACACTGACAGTTTAGAGACTGTGTGTCCCAGGTGTACCAACAGTGACCTTATGCAAATTTGTACTGTGAGACTGAAAAAGCAGAACCAACCTCACCAGGATCACTGTTACTGTAATAGCACTGGTATTGCCATGAGCATATGATCTGAGTAACATCATCTGGCTACTGTGGAGTAGGAAGAGCTTATAAGAAAACTGTATCCTGCATCCTAATGCAGTACAAAGAACTTTAATGCAGAACGTAGGTGGGCAGAGAAGAACAAAGATAATCTTTAAATGCAATTTGTACAAAACTTCTCAACACACTCCTATGTGCTTATGAGGCAGTTCAAGCGTGCCAGCATTTAGCACCAGTAGACTCTCAAGTCCCTTATCTTTCAACCCATGGAACAGTATATGCCACATTACATAAAAGCTGGGGGATGCATGGTGAGGACACACCTGCATACCACATCATGTCACGTGAAGCTCCAAGGGCCTGGGCACTCGGATACAACAAGGAGTGCCCCATCCAGTGGGACTTTCTGTGCAGGTCCCTGATAGAAAGCACACCTCCCTTAGCTGCTGTGCAGTGCATGGTCACTATGTGGTCCACAAGCCAGGCACACCAGGTTACCTGATCAGCCTAATAACCAGTGCATGAAACCTGGGATTTCAGCCTGAGAAAGAGTCCATGCTGCTTCACAGCAAACACGTAAGAGAGACACATGATGGCCCAGGATGCGAAACAAGACCAATGGAGACTATGTGCCTGAGACCTGACAGGTCTGAATGCCTGAGTGCCTGATTGTTTACAGGGGCTGCAGATTACGTTTTCCTGCTTTAAGTAAAAGAATATGCTTATTTATATACACAAAATAAATGGCTGTATACTTGGCTGGAGAAACATTGTGTGAATGAATTACAATTAAGTCCTCTCCTCACCATCTGTTTTTTAACCCAATAAACTACCTGCAGGTTTGCAACACTGAAATAATTTGCTCTACATGAAAACAGAAGACAGTAAAGAGTAACATCAGACAGAGCTTTATCTTTTGTTTACCTCCCACCTGATAAACCCTGAATGGTTCTGTTCCCTGCCTTTGATTGTTTTGTCCTCATATTTCCGGCTAAGAGTTTACAAAACAGCATTATTGAACAGGCAGATAAGAAACACACCTATTTGTTTAATAACATCAAGGGAGAAAAAGTGCTGGCTCATCCATTTTGTTGTTAAGTTGCTCAAAAGGATCAAAATACCAATTAACTTGCTGGCTTACAAAATCTTTGATATCCTCACATTTACTGACATTTTGAAACTCTTGTTCATACTTGCCTAATGTCTTTTTGATTATGAACAAAGAAGTGCCAGTCTGTTTAGCATTTGACCTGTTTTCTCAAACATTTTTATGTATTCAACTACTTAGTTCCTAAAAACACTTGACTAGTCATGGCTGTAAGCTGAAGAAAAATGTTTCTTGTTCCACTGATGGCTTTTTTAAGCATTGTTTAAAAATAAAGCAGGAACTGAACAAGGGAGCAAGAACATCCCCTCTCCCACTCCCCCATTTATATTCTGAACTCAGGAGGTCTTCTATGTTGTTGGGCAAATTGCTAAATCTCTCCCCCGCTTCCCTTGTCATGTTGACTTTCTTTCCTGAAAGAATTACATCAAGTTGGACTAAAAACTTGGGGAGTATCTGACAAGATGTTAAGCACAACTTGCGCTTATCTGCTGGAATGGAAAGCTACAGCCAGCGCTGCTTTTATTACCATTACTTTTCAAGGTTGCATTCAAATTCAGTGCACTTTTGAATGAAAAGAATCTACTGATAAGAGGAGGCCTAATTTCCTCTCAATTTACACTAATTTCAGTGGAGCTAATCTTAGTTCACTTATGTGTAAATTGGATAAAAGTTAAGGTTAATAATTCTGCCTTCAGCCTCTTCAGTATGTTGCAAAGATGTGTTAGGGATCACAAAAATTATCCTCTTTGTTAAACCTGCTTTAGAATGGTGTGGCCTTACTAAAATTAGTCACGTAACACAAAAAAAAGGTGGGGGGAAATCATGTCTGAAAATTAAATTGCTTTGATGGACAAATGAACATGTTAGTTATCCTTCCTAGGATATGTCTCTCTAGTGTTTTCCTATTACATATTCATTTAGAATACTCATATATTACAAATCAGAAAAATTCATATTTTTTCAGAATGAATTGATTAAGCAACAGTTCAACATCTCTCAATGCAAGGACCACAGATTTCCAAGACAAATGACTGATCTACACCCATGTAAATTTACCCAATCTCTGCTTTTTAGAAAGGCCTGTGAAACTGTTTGTCTTTTCTTTCTCAAAAACATAATCAGCTCCCTCCCTTTAGCATCATGTGAATGACTTGCTTTCAGTAGATTCATTAACACTATATTGTCCGGATGAGCAACCTCCAGTTCAGAAAATATCACTAACTGCTTGATTTACCCATTCACTACTTGTTCTGACTGTTGAATAGTGGATTGCTTAACAGTACTGCTTCTGCTCCATTATTGAATTACCAATCCTAAAGACTGGAAAACAGTAACTACTACACAAAAACGTATTTTAAATCTAGAGGAAACTATAATGATCATATAAACATATTGTCATCATAAAGCCAATAGCATTTCCTGAATCAAATTTATAACTTTTTGAGAATTAGAATAGTTTTAAAGGTAGTAATCATAGCCATGACAAGGTTTCAGGTGAACAGAAATCTGGTTATAATTCATATACCTCCAAGATAAATGACTACAAGGCTATGAAGCTATTACAAGGAATATTTCTAAATCACAGGTCTTTCTTGCACATGAATATTTTTTCCAGTTACACCAATGTACTTCATTTCTTCATTGTTAGGCTTATGTCAATGTACGGGCACATGCTCTTGACCTTCTCCAGAGCACAAGTAGCTCCTTTCAGTTGAATTTGCATAATTTCTTACATGACAAAAAATGAGGAAAAGGGAAGGGAAAGAAGTGAAAAGGATGTAAGAAGAAGAGGTGTAAGGGCAAAACGGGTAGGCAACAGCAAAATTTTTTTATGTGAAGACCCTCTACATGGGGAACTACACCAGTACAACATCCCAGATTTGAATTCATGCCTTAAGTTTTTCCACTATGACTTTTCTACACAATAAAGAATCAAATTTGATACCTTATTCATAAACATATTTGAAATCATTTTTTACAATGTGTTATGTCTGAAATCAATCGATTTTCCCTGAAAATTTCCCTGGAATATTCCTTTTTTTTTTGTCTAATCTAATTAAAGTTTTCAAGCTTGAAGTTAACACTCTCCTCGGATTTTTTTTTTTTTTTTTTAAAACCAAAGCTTTTATATCAGTTCGTTCTTAACATGTGCACATTCCTCATATGATGGCTGAAGGTCACTGACCTTCCAAATCCTTGTATTATGATGCATAATTTCCACTTGTTGCTCTACTGAAGGAACCACGGGGACAGGCTTGCTACTGAATATTACGTGCTCACTGCTGGTTTCACATTGACTTTTTTCCATTAGAGCTCAGATATCTCTTGCAGTCTTTATCTCTGCTAGTCACTGCTCTCATCAGAGAATCAGACCATACATGGACAAACCAATGCTTATAGAACTTTCTGTACTTAAATGTATAATATATTTTATTGAACGAAGTTTTAAAACAACGGCTATTTTACAGAAGTCTTACCTTTTTACAAACTCTTCAAAGAGAATGCGATGAGAATACCCCTTTTGACGTATTTTGACAGTTTCCAGAATTCCAGTGTATCGTAGCTGCAGTAGAACTCTCTCATGAGAAAATGTCAGGGCTTCTCGATCATCATTAGGTTTAATGCAGCGGATAAAGTGAGGCTGTCCAACAACCATTTTGGATAAAAGATCCATGAGGGAATACTAGTGAGGAAAATAAAAAAAAGATGCACAGACTTGACAAAAAACTGCAATGGAACTACTTAAGCAGGAGATATGTATTTCTAAACAGTATGTAATGCTTGATCACATTTTAATCTGTAATGTTAATCTGCATTAATGTTTTATTAATTTTTAAGCTTTAGGTTAAAATCCAGAACCTGTTAAAAGTTTTCAATTGTAAAAAAATAATAAATATTCTAGTTCTTATTTCTTACATCTTTTTCTTCATCTCTCCTTATACTACATTTCTGTAGTTGAAAAAGGCCCATATTAAAAAAAAAAATTAATTGAAGAATGTCCTAACTGTAATTCTACTATAGGAACATTTGACCAATCAAATATCCCCAACAGAAGAACAAGCTTTACTGTGAAACAATCAATCACAGAAAATCATGGTAAAAGGGTTGCAAGAAGTCATCAGTTCAGTCCTCTGCCCAAAGAGAACACTACATGTGTCTGTACCATTTCAGGCACGTCTCTGTTTAATCAATTTTTCGGAATCACTGAGGGTATAGACTACACAATCTCCCTGGACAATCTACTGAAATGCTACATTATCATGACTATTCCTAACATTCCCAATATCTAACCTAAATCTTCCTGCTGTAACACAGGCCCATTACTTCTTTTCCTATCCACCCTGGACATGGAAAACAATTTATTCCATTGCATTTTACACTAAAATGAAAAGTGTGATCAGATCATAATCAGTTTTTCCAATGAATCCTGTGAATACTGATACTTCTGCTCCATCCTCACCTCATTAACTCACTGTACGATCACTAGTTGTTGCAAATGTACTCAATCTCAAAATCACATACAATTCCAAGTGGACTGCGGTCACTTTGCAGTAGGCTAGAACACTCTACATGCATACTTGTATTAGTAGACACAATGATGCCTCTAGGTTCCCAAATTTGGCTGTATGCTCTTGTACCCTCTACACTGGGGCAACATCTCAGTATAGATCAGCTTCCTCTATGCCCTTCCGTACGCTATTTTGCATGACAAAGAAAACACTGCACAAAGCTTTGACCCACACTGGCCAGCACAGTACTGTGAACCTCCCCACTCTGCATGGTACAAGTGCAGCCCAAGGACCAACTGCTCAAAACTTTTCCACTCCGCAATGACTGCAAGAAAAAAAAACATTAACCAAGAGCCTTGGATTGGTGTGTGGGTTTCCTGAGTCCTAACCTTCCAGTTCCAACATTCTCAATGCTTTTTCCATACCTGTTTGATTTAAACACATATGCAGAATACATATTACCCCAGAAAGGATTATGACTGATAAAATGGCAATCCATATGATTTATAACAGCACTTCCAAAAGATGAATTGTTTTTACTTATTATCACAAACGACAAACCTTAATCTTTAAAAGTAGGTATGCCTGAGCTTGATTAAAGTTTTAGTAATGACATCTATTTTATTTGCACAAAATGAGTTTTCTGTTCATAAAGAGGCCTGTTCTAGACTTCCAGCATTTTACATGGAAATAGTCTAGATTCTAGATCCTGTTATCAATGTGCTCAGCAAAATTATGAAAGTTTATGTATGAGGAAACAAAAAGAAAAGGAGCAAAGAAAATTTATGAGGCTACAAAGGCCTCTCAACAGAATAAAAAAAATCTCTTATTATTCTCTTTGATATCACAATCCCCAAAATATTTTAGATATACCTATTGTTCTTATCACCAAAGCATTTGTTTACAATTTAACTTTTGTACCCTAAAATAGGAAGCCATAGTTTGCCGCTTCATGTTAGTTGTTTCCTCAGGGTGTCGCATAACCTCCATTGTGTCAACCTGGGAGACAAAATTCAGATGTTAGAGCTGTTCCAGAAACACTGCAGATCCATCCCACCTCGCCCATGAAAGCTGGGTTCAGTTTTTGTTATGGCCATTCCTTAAGGTATGAGTACTTCAGAGTACTTTATCAGAGGTACGAAGGCCAGCTTCGAACAGATGTAGGACATGCACTGATTCCAGAGCGAACTGTAAGTGTTCCAAATGATTTCACACTTTTGTTATGATAGTGTAACACTAGGCCAATGAAGCAGCTCTCAAAATGCAATGCTTTATGAACTAATTTCTAAAAAGTATTCCTCTTATCACCACTACAATGAACTCCATCAGGTCTTATTTTCTATAGAAGAGTTACCATTTTCGTAATTACCAGGAAGGAAATTAGCAAAAAGCTGCTTCATTTTGCTCATGTATGGAAAAAATGTTGTGGTTGGGTAACAAGTGGCAAACAAAGTGAGTAATCTCAGAATGTATAAGCCTTTTCCTTTCTGCTGTTGTGGTTACTATTAATTACTTTACATTGCCATTTTGATGCCAAGAATTTCAGCAATTTTACTCTGCTGAACTGCCATAGCTTCAAATAACACTTTTTCAGCATTTCAGAAGAGTTATTTTTAGAGGGTATGCATGGACAGCAAACATATTGCTCCTTGTATATTTTAGTTATATTGTCAGTACAGCTGTTCTTATCAAAATGAAACCAGAATTTATGAATGAGTATAACCATGGTTACCAATCACAAGCAGATTGTGTTGCTGTATTACAGCTCAACAAAATTAAAGAAAATCAACCAGCATCCTGTTTGCATGGAGCATTAACAACATTTTAGCATTCACTTGCTTTGTGGCAGTTTACCATCTGCTCTGACCAGGTGGCATTTGTATAAACCAGATAATGCTGTTGTCAGCACCTGTGCTACACTTCCTGGACTTTGCTCCATTCGATCATTTCCAACACTCACTGACTTAAGACCACTCTTCTGAACACTAGAAGTAATTGCTGAAAGATTACAGTTCTCAATAAAGTAACTGTGTCTCTTACCTTCAGGAGATATTTAGGAGACTGCATGCAAAATATAAAGGAAATGAAGCACTAAGTAGTAATAGATCAAGTAAATGGCTTTTGTGTTGGGGAAGAAATCAAAAGAAAACTTGTGAAGACAAGATGCAGAATACAGATGGTGCAAAGAGAGACAGATTTCCATCAGGCTGACCATAAAAATTTCAGTACGTTTTTGTAATCTGTGATGTTCTAGCCCAGAGTGGTGTACACGCATTAGTGCGCATCTCAAACTAACAAGAGGAAAAAAAAAGAAAAAGATGCAGTTTGGTTTCAGTTTTAACTATGTTAACAGAAAACACTGTAATATATCCCAGGAAAAATGCCTTATCAGCACAGATAACATCAAACATCTTAAGAAGTCACCTGACAAAGTAAACATTGATGACCTAATCAGAACAGCAGGCATGTCCACCGGGAAGGATACAGGAATGTTTCAAAACTATCTTGGCAAGACAACTGCTTTTTGAGAATTGGTATCTAAATCTCTAGTAAAGGTCAGGTAGAAGAACAGAACCACACAAGTGAAATTTGACAGTAAGTTCAGAATAACGGATAACATTTAATGTTAAAAGGCAGGCAATTTAATCTTAAAGAACACCAAATCAAGAGCAAAAGCAAATAGAGGACTGCAGTTAAGCCCAAATGCCCACGAATTTGAGCTTCTAAATTGGATTCTTGTCTGTCTAGAATAGCAGAGTCTCTTAGTGATATTGTTGTTGGGCATTCAGCACTCACAATCTCCCAGTCACATCTGGAATCTCTGCTGGCCAATAAAGGCCAATAAGGGCTTATGCTCTGCCTTTTGGGCAGTAGGATACCGAAAGCATCTCCTTTTCACAGCTGCTTATTGTCACCAAACCTGTAGAATCTTACAATCTTTCAGACTGCCAGTCTGTCAAATATGGTTTACTACAGCCTGCTGGGTTCAAAAGGGTTTTGGTTTGTTTTGGGACTTTTTGGGGGAAGGGAACGAACACACAGAAAGACAGATGGTCAGAAAAACTCACAGAGGAGATATAAGACACTTTTTCTCAGGAAATCAAGGTAAAACATGTATTGTGAGATTACTTTTTCGATGGATGATGTTGCAAATTCAGATCTGTACAATCCATAAAGACTAGGATCAATTTCCAGATCTTTTTGACAAGAAATATTTGAAGTTTCCATTAGAAAAATTCTGATAGTCCCCAAAGCTAGAGAGGTTTTCCTGTAATAATTTTTAGAAGTTTTGTCTCTGGTTAATTTATAACACTGTGTGTCTCTGAAGCCATGCAGTTTTATGGTAGGGCAATAATCACATGTACAACAGGCAACAGGCTTTATCACAACTGGCTTGTCAGAAAATGATAGAACATAATAAGAATGTCATGATATGATCTTGTGTTTTAAATCATTAGCTGCTCTTTTCAAACTAAAATGAAGAATATTTCAACTGTTGAGTCACATTTTTACATGACAGTAGTAGTGATGTACAATATACATTTATACGATTACAACTGAAATGGAAAACAGCTTGACCTAGAAAAGACAAACTGTTCCATCAGTAAAAACAATTGCTTATGACAGTTTTGAAACAACATTTAAAAGAACAATTTATGACATCATGTCACCTTATGAAGTCACTGGAAATCATTACTTTCACATATTGACCACACCTGCTGCTGGCATGGTATGAAATACTGTAAATCCAAAAAATACATTAAGAAAAGAAGCTCATCAATTAAATAACAAATGAAAATTTCCAAACTTCCAAATAAAATTATTATGTTTGGATTTGTTTAACAAACTGCAAAATAATAATTTAAAATATTTTTCCTGAAGTTGTTTTAATTAAAGTTTCATGAAATTATGAGATTCTTTTCAGCCAAAAAATATTTCAATTAACATTTTCTGAATAGTGCTGCACTTATGCACGTCTTTTAGCTCCTATAAAAATTTGAAGAGTGAGTAAAAACCACTTAAACACTACTTAGTATAACTGATTGTGTTTATTAAAGCTTTAGAAAAGAGCTGCTCTACTCCATTCCAGTTGTATCAATAAAATTCACGCTTAGAAAGCTTATGCTGATTATAGCTGGATGTGGAAGACAATGTGTATATAATACAAGAAAATTGGAAAGGCCATTATCTGTCCTTCAGCACCGAAAGTGTTTATACCAGAGAGGAAATAAATCTCTGAAATCCACATCTGTATTTGCAGGTACAGTGAAGGATATAGAGGTCTGGGTAACATGAATTACTGTATCAACGTTTCAGCATGAGCTCCTAATAACAGGAGAGAATGAAAAGAAATAGAAAACCCAGAACATAAAATTCTGTAGACTTTTGAACAGTTGCTGTTATCACATTTGTTTTAAAAAGTTATTACTGTTGCTTTGGAGGGAAAAACAAACTCCAAACCCTTAACTAACCTAACTCTAACAGTAGTACTTAGGGGCAGGGAGAATGTGTACATGCTGTAAGCTTGAGGCACAAGAGTTTTCCTCACAAATTAGGTGCACTCAGTTGGCAACACATCCTATTAACTGCCATAAAATTATCCCATCCTTTTGCAATTATGCCACATACTTTTATGGTAAAATCCAGCAGCATTTAAATTCTAGAGTTCTTCTTTTTAAAGAATAGTGGTTTTGCCAAGTCATTATTTTCAGGCCATCTATCAGTCACAAACGTCCCCTGTTTTTTCACTTGCAAGTTGAATAAAAAAGGAACGGATTGCTTGGTTTTTTTTAGCTTGCCTTTCATGCTGTTAAACACACTATTTAAATTTTACCTATTTAAATCTTTCTAGGCCAAAATTGCCAGAGGAAAACCTTGACCCCATTGACATCAAAAGGAATATGGCTATCAATATCAATGTAACTGAGATTTCACTCCATAAGTTTAAAGATTAATCAGTAGTAAATGGATTCTTCATTGTTTTCTACAGCAGGGTCCCCACTAAAACTGGAAACTGCAACCAGCTGAGGTCCATGTTTTCTGGTATTAAGGCAGATTCTTATTTAGTAAGAGCCTCACTGTACACCTACATAGCTAAGCATCATGTCCATAGTCTTGCTGTAATATTTTATGAACAATTGCCTGTCTTCAAAGGGAATGCTACTAACCTTGATACGCCCAGCACTAAGCTGCGGAGGCAAAGACCTAGATGCTGCCGTCACTCTGGCTCTTGCCTGTGCCAAGTTACCTGTTCAAAAAGAAAGAAATACATACTGCAAAAACTGTTGAAGAAGCTTAGCAGGGAAAAATTTACATGGTGGAAAATCAGCTTGTACAATAGCACTAAAAATAGCAGACACCACCACACTTCTTCCACACCCCACTCATTACCAATTGTGTCTGCAGAGCATTCAGCACAGGCATGACAGAGTGCAGTGTTGATTTAAAAGGGAGGAAAAAGTCAGTGATAAGGTGGTATGTCACTGACCTTAGCTACTGAGCTGATGAAAACAAGGACAGCACAAAGGCATACAGCTCAATCACTAGTAATCAATTTCCCTGTGACTCATTGAGAGATTTAAAAGAGAAAAAGACAGCAGAAACAATCTTGCTTCTATGAAATCATGTGGATCCTGAAGTGTTTAGACAGCATCTTAAGCTCACAAACTAATGAAAGAGATGAGAAAATGATAAGACGGTATCTTTTTTTGACCTTTTGACATATAGGCCTGCTTAATCCCCAATCTTATTGTCCCTTGGGGTTTTTAAAGACTGACTCAATTCCTCAGGCAAAAACATATTGTGGTGTGAACTGAAAGATGAACGCCTGTTTTTAAATGTACAGTATGACGCGTCCTAAACATTTTCCTCTGTACTTGTAGGCCAAAGTCATCACAAAATAGCTTTCCAAAATAAAGGTTCAGAGAAGAGAGAGGAAGTGATACGGGACTGTGCATATGCAAGACACTCTGTATATTTCAAAGTTTTAGCAAGTCTAGCACAAGATGTCCAAATGTTTTCTCTGGCTATATCTTCAGAGGCTAAACTGTGATTAATAGCATTGAAAGAACCCTTTGAAGCAGGATTGGTGACATCAAAGCCCTAATCCATGGGTGGCAGGATTTTTATAATGAGTGGGAAGCATTTTAACACATTTCAAAGGATTTACAGCATGAATAAACAATAGGCCTCTGCAGATGTACCACACACCTTTCAGAACCAGAACACATAAATAAGTGTCCGTTTTAATTTAAATGTAAATAAAGTGTTAACACTTCTTTCAGATGCTAAGTGCCTTGTTTGCATCAACTCCAGTGTTTAGCTGTTTGCTTTACAGAAAGTCAGTAACTCTAAACAGTCTTCAGAGTTTTGCTAAACTATTTATTACATAACTGGTAAAGGAGGCAGGATGGGAAAAACGAGAACCAAGAACACTTAATCGCCGGTAATTATTCCATAAGGGAGCAGAGCAAGCCCAGTATCCACAGAACACTGAAGGGAACTCTTGCTCTTACTTACTCCGAACAAGAAAAACACCAACCCCCTGAAAACAGTCTGAGGGCCAGCACTCAAACACAGCAATGACAGTCTTTGGAGTGATTCAAACATTCTGTGTTCATTTTAGAAAGTATTTCTCCTTCAAGCTGCTGGCATTGGGATTGACACAATGCTGCAAAACTGGCATGGCATTGCCAGATCTAACAATGTATGTTACCTGGCAGTTTAAATCACAGTGCAGAACGCAGGGTATGCCCATGTTTTTGGAAACCGTGTTAGGCTCTAATGTGTAGGCTAATGAAAACTGCAACTCTGTTTTGAAAATCTTGTGTATCTTGTATCTATATACACACATGGTACATACACTATATACTTGTATCTCTCTAAGGCTAAAATAAGGATTTTAATGAGCAAGTAGTTGGTGAATTTATTTTTCTCTTAGCTGTAATTTTGATACTTTTGTATGTTAGAAATGACTCTTTTGTGCTGTTTTTGGCTAAAGCAGATAACCTGGAAAGGTTGTTTTCGGCTAGGCTTCAGATTAGCAAATCTAAAGTTGAAAGTCTCACACTGGAGAACTGATGATACAACATGGGATAAAAGAGAGGAGTTGGGAGAAGAAAAAAAGTTAATCAGACTGTTTAAAATGACTAAAATGTTGTTGCATTTTATAACAAGTAACAAAACTCTAACAACCGAATAAAACTCAGAATTGTAAGATAGCTGCTCAAGGTTCACCATACTCACTACTGGCATTAGGTTAATATCCCTGAGCTCTTCCTTAGTTCCTCATGCAAAACTAAAACTAAACTTAATCTCATGTGGTAAACCAAGAAAATAAATAAACTTTTTATCAACCAAAAATCTGTAATGACTTCACAAACAAAAAAACTCCCAGAAGTGGTTAGTTCCTACTTAAAAAAAGAAGTGCTTTATGTATAGTGATTTCATTCTTTAGTTACTTCCTTCTAGGAATGAATTCTTATCAGTGCTTATTTCATGTGTCAAGTGAATTCCTATATAATTACTACCTAACTTCTGAATTGTAGCATCAGATGAAATCCATAGAAAAAAATGTTATTAGGATTTTCTTTCCCAGATCAAACACAAACACAAATGATGCTTCAATAAAAATTTGTGAATTAGTCATCTCAAGTAGTTCATGTTCAGAAAAATAACTACCTATCTTTAACATGTTTCAGCCACTATAACTAATGAACAGAACAACTGCGGTTTAAAAATTAGTCCACATAATAAGAAATGTTTCACCCCAGGTTAGCATGGTGTTTATAGTCAGTAAACACTGGGTACCTGTCCTGCATTTGATTTTCGTTTAGAAGGTCATTTATTACTTTACACATCAGAAATAATTAAATGTTATTCCACTTTGTGAAGAACATCAATATTTGAAGAACAAACGTTTTTAGATAATAACATAGCCAGCTAAAACTGCCATGGGTTCCTTGAAAGGTTACACTGGTTAAAGGTTAAAAGACCACGCTGTGCCTCTCAGAAGTCTAACTTCACACCTATTATATGGTCAACACTTTAGAGAAAATACAATCAACATCCATGTAAGCATAAATAAAATACTACCTATATTAAAATCCAACTCCATAAAATGGATGGATTAAGCAATTTAAAACACTCTCAAAATTTTCTTCATTTTTTTTGAAAAGTCATTCATGAGGGATAGAAGAGAAGTTAATGGTTAAAATTAGAATTAATCTTTAAAACATGTACAAGTTTAATTTTATTCACATGCATTTCCTTTTCAGTTCAACAGGACTGCTCATCTGAAAAATTAAGACTCCTACCTACATGTCTGCCAGATCAGAGACTAAGGTCTCTGGGATTCATTTGTGTCAGTGGAGGAGTCAGTCGGCCCTGATGTTTCTCTTTTTTCCCCTCTGCTTAATAAAGTTAGGAATGTCATTAATGCTTTGAGAAGTTTCAGTCATTAAAGTTTGTGAAGTGCTCTGAGAGCTTCCAACAGAAAGAGAAGTAGCAGCACAAAAATCTATGCACTCCCTGGCTAAGCTCACTGTGCCATTGCTCAGCAAAACTCCTTGTCTTGAAGCTGTACAGGAGATCTCACATCGCTGCAAACATACTCTTCACTGATGCCTCATTTCAGTTAGGTGAGAAAGACCATACTGTCCAAGTACCTTATCTCTTCTATTATGCAAAGCCAAGCAGGAGAAGTTTTGAAAGTATTTCAGGTATTTGCACAGCATAGAAAGAAGAAATGGGTTGTCTTCTGTTGTCTGTCTGTCTGTCTAGGCTCTCTAGACCTCAAAAAGGACTAGTCTGATTCCTGTCTTCTCACTTGCATCCCTGGCACTTCCTCACTGTGTGATCTGGCCGAAGTAATGATTTGTCCAGCCGTTGACTTTCCACACTAATTAGGAAAAGTACACTCTGGCTGGATGTTCTGATGTTACTTACGGTTTGTCAATGCTTCATTATTCTTAGGTGATGGGTTCTATAAGTAGTATCAAGCAAATATTAGGAATATTAGCACTGCATTTATAACCTCATTTTGGTTATGTCTGTAATAGATCATTCCTCCCAAAGTAAGAGCATGCCAGGTAAGAATTACATTAAGCTGTGATACAATATTCAGTTTGGGAAGTGACTTACAGAGAAAAAGCCTAATGACAATGTCACCTTACTGTACAAGCTGTACCAGGGATATTACTATTATATAGAGGGCACAGTACAAGCTCTTTCCTTATCCTCATATATTTTATTAATTTCTTTCATGCTTCTGGTTCAGATAAAGAGGGGTTACTTGAAACACCATGTAGATACAGTATAATATGGTCAGAAATGCTACAATGCATTCATATTTCATTGACACTACTTCTAATCACAGCTAAGCACTTCCACTCCAGAAGAGGTACAGAGTCAGACAATGTCTTTGACATACACAGATTCTTCTCTGTCTTTCTTTTCAGTACATTTTATCTAGCCTAAAGAAGTCGACTGCTTATCTCCATAATGCATTTTCATCTTCTGCTACTGTAAGACTAAGCTTTTCTTAGCTCAACTATAAATGAATACATGTACTTTTTTTATTGAGTACTAATTTGAATCTGGTCACTGACTATCAAAACTCTATTCTTTTGAGTCACTGAAGTAATTTAAGCTAATCTTGTGCAATAAAAAGCTAAGAATCCAATTTTGTCATATTTTACACAATTTTACACAATGATATATTTATAAGAATATTGTCTGTGGAACACAACTATCAATATAGAGAACTTTCACTGCTGCCTATTCTGAAAAGAGAATTACTTTGCTTCCTATTCAGAATAAGTAAATAAAAAATGAGAAATAGTATTTTCAAAATCAGATTGATATTACAAAACAGAATCTGATAATCATGAAAACTTAGTGACGCCCACCTGGGAATAACCTAATTATGAGTAATCACCTCAGGAGCAAAAAAGATGCACTTTTTGGCCCAGATTATTTGAAATGAAAAATTCTTGCCACAGTGAACTGGCAAACTCTGATCCTAATTCTCAATTAGACTAAAGGTTTCTTTAGCCCTGTTAGCATGAAGTAGACACAGATCACATTTACAGATACTTAAAAGCTTTACATTGCCAGACTGGGACTGGAGAAGCTGGGTGTAGATTCAGTGCTGCTAGGCTTTCTGCTGCATACGTTGCAGACACTTCAGTGGTCACTTCCCACATTAATGAGGCACACGCTGGCAAACACACAGCATGATGTTTACAGCAACAAATAAAACTTTGCTTGTAAGCATCATCACTGCTATGTTTAAATATTGTTCTAACAGAGTAGGTTAGTGGACTTCTTGTAGAATACAAGGGAAGTAAGGACTGACAGCAGCTGAGATGAAATGAAGGTCAAAGTGCCTATTATATTCCAAGATATGTAAATGTATGATCTCAGAAAGAATGGTCTTAACTTTTACCTTTACCTACTAAAGGAGAACAGAATACGGTATATAATTAGTTAGCAGCAGTGTCCAAGATATTTTTAAAACACAACCTTGAGTATTAGTGGCTACTTTAAGCAACATGCCCAATTTTCAGCTGAATTGAAGCAGACTCCTGTAGCCATCAACTCGATTGGGAGTGTGTTCACTGAAATGCAGACATTTCCTGAAATATTACAGGCAATTAGAAGTTACAGTGTAAACAATCTTGGAGTTTTCTACTGCTTGATGCCCAGCGCTTTCTTTAGTCAGGTCCGCAGCCTGACCAGCTGGAGACCTGACTGACAGGCTGGCCACAGCCTGATCTGGTCAGTGTCCCAGCTGCTGCATTATAGAGAACAAAGTCATAGAATCATAGAATCATATAACTGTCTAGGTTGGAAGGGACCTTTAAGATCATCTAGTCCAACCATCCAACTCTGATAAAACAACCATCACTAAACCATGTCACTAAGCACAATGTCAACCTGTCTTTTGAATACCTCCAGGGATGGTGCCTCAACCACTTCCCTGGGCAGCCCATTCCAATGCTTAGTAACTCTTTCAGTGTAAAAATTTTTCCTAATATCCAATCTGAATCTCCCCCCTGGCACAACTTGAGGCCATTTCCTCTTGCTCTATTGACACTCAGCTTTTTATGATTTACACATTTTCAGAAGACATAGGCCGTTTCTTTCAGATATGGTCCTTAGCAACTTCCATCCACATAGAATCATAGAATGGTTTGGGTTGGAAGGGACCTTAAAGATCATCGACTTCCAACCCCCCTGCCATGGGCAAGGACACCTCCCACTACACCAGGTTGCTCAAAGCCCCATTCAGACTGGCCTTGAACACTTCCAGGGATGGGGCTTCTCTGGGCAACCTGTGCCAGTGCCTCACCACCCTCACAGTAAAGAATTTCTTCCTAACATCTAAGCTAAATCTCCTCTCTTTCAGTTTAAAACCACTCCCCCTCATCCTATCACTGCACTTCCTGATAAAGAGTTCCTCCCCATCCTTCCTGCAGGCCCCCTTTGGGTACTGGAAGGCTGCTATAAGGTCTCCCTGGAGCCTTCTCTTCTCCAGCTCAATAATCCCAAGTCTCAGCCTGTCTTCATATGGAAGGTGCTCCAGCCATCAGATCATCTTTGTAGCCCTCCTCTGGACTCACTCCAACAGGTCCACATCCTTCTTACGTTGGGGCTCCAGAGCTGTACATAGTACTCCAGGTGGGATCTCACGAGAGTGGAGAAAAGGGGCAGAATCACCTCCCTTGACATCTTCAGTAGTATAAAATTTGATGTTGTGGTATGTAATCTACTCAGGACAATAAACCTTGAAATCAGAATGCCACAATCTCTGTCATCAACAAAGTACCTCCCCATCAACGCAATGTCTTCTGTTGCCCCAGCAGATTGCCCTGGTTCCTGTACCACATCTGTAACTGAGATTAGAAGAAAACTACAAAGGTGTATTTTCTGTGAAGACTTCATTGTTGAGGAATTCTCCATTACTTTAATTAGCTCTATTCGGGAGAGACAAGAAGTTTATTTCTTCTTCCAGAGCTATGTGGAAGAATACTTCTAAAAACATACACAGGTTAAAACTATGGTTACCACATATGCTGATTCAGCTCTGGTCTCCCTCATGGTTTTATGCAACTGACATCCTTTTTCTGCATGTTACATAAGATTTTTTTTCCTCGAAATCATATATGCTTTATCTAGAAAAGTAAGAGTTTGATTATGAAGAACATGGAAGTTATCTCAGTATTTTATCTATGCTCCCTCACCAACATGAACCAACAGCAAGCATTATGGTAGCTCACACCTCAGCATCTCATCTCTGATGATCTCAGGACTGTCCTCTAACACTAATTAAGCTTCACAGGACTCCGTTTAACCTGAGGCCAAAATAATTTTCTGCAAGAACAGTGAATAAACAGGAAACCCAGGAGAGGTCAAGAATTGTGATTTCTAGCCCACTGTTTGTATTTCCAGAGTATGTTCCCTCTCCATACAATGTGCAAAACATTTTATGGTATATATTCCATCACTTAGGACCTGCTGCTGAAGCTGCTTCATACAAACACAGTCTGATCAAAAGCCTTCTAAAGCCATCAAAGATTCCCAATGAATTCACTGGTAAAAACTCACCGAAAGCACATGGAATAAAATGGAGGAACATTTTCTCTGACCTCACTATGACTATCAGCCTTCTCAGTGGTTAAGACCCTAGGCTAGACAGGATAAAAATGGTGTCAAAACCAGGTTTTGACACTTCAAGAGAAGAGCTGTCTTTTAAAAGTCTTAATTTAGGATTAAACACGGTTACAAAACTTTATGAAAGTCTGAGACCTCCCGTTTTTGAAATCTAGGCATTAATGATGTTGACTACTAATTTAATCAAGTCTCAAAGATTTCTCAACTGAATGTTTGCTCCTCTGGATCTCAGTACTTCCATACACTGTCACAGATAGCACAAAATCAGTTATTTTTGTGGTAATTCAAAACATTATTCTCACTTATATTTGTATCTCCATACTTAATGAAACAAATACCCACTCATACAAATACCCACAAATGCATTTTCTGTCTTTGACACACCTGCTATCCAGGCAGTTCAGTTATAAGCTCTCCTATGCCAAGCCAAGTCAGGTTGGAATAGGTACGACAAAGTCAAATAATAAGTGAAATGGTAATGCTGGTTTAGTAAAGTACTGACCTTTACAGTTTGTTGTAGGGTGAAAGAATAAAGAAAATGGATAAAGTACAAAATCATAGTAAGACAGCACACTCAGAGTATGAAATACTCTAAAACAGATAAACAAAATCCAGTACAGGCTCAGAGGTTTGGTTTCCACCAACTACATTCATCTCTTACATACATTAACCCCTAATCCAATTATTTTGAAAGTGTGGGAAATATAAGCACGTTCTTTGTAAAGGACACACCAAAACCATTATGGATATTCAAACCAGCAAGGTTATCTGAATATTCAATAAATTCATCTGCTCTACAAACTGACTAGCAAATTTAAAAATAATTCCTCTTCTAGGATTTGATCTTAAGAGCTACTGAATGCTTCCAATGATGTACTGAGCATCTTTGACACAGTTTGACCTTACAGCTCATGGTGCCTGTGGAAACTGCCGAGTAAACAACTACAGTATAATGTTCTCTGAATATTTCTCTATTTAAATTTTGTATACGTTGCACAGTGAGATCCCATAGCCTGTCATAGTCTACTAGTAAATATAAAAAGCAGTAACATCTGTGCAATGCGTCTTTTGCTTCCTCAATATATATATATTCCACAATGAAGTGTTAAGATTAATTATTGCTCAACTACTGTGAGACAATGTTCATTGTAGAATTGAGGAGTTAGGCCAGAAACAGGAAAACTGAAAAGATATCTTCTCTCTTCTGAGAGAAAGGTAAAGAAAAATTATTTTCAAGATGGTCTACAGAGAATGGCCTACTATGAATCAAATCAGCAAGCTCATCAAGATCTGTTCTTAAACCTGTTCACTTGTTCTTTTTTAGGGTTCAAATTGTTGAAGATTAAAAAAAAAACAAACTATGTCCTTTGCCCATTTTCAGTACAATGCAATCTGTGAAGTCTCATAAAAACAGCGGACTTCTGCTTGGGCAACACCCTTTACCAAACATAAACGAGATAAATCTAACTTGACCCTTCTCAGTTGTTGTGTTTACTGACACGTGCAATTCCAGAGATTTGCTGACACCCTTTATTTATAGGGAGTTATTCTCAACAGTAAATTATTGTTATGTCTTATACAAAGCTTGAGTAGGACTTAACTTTGATCTGATAGATGATTCTGTTTCTAGATGAGTTCCATTTTTTAGGGCTATTTTAGGGCATGTTTTGAACCCTACTGCTAGCAAGGCTTGTGAGTATCTGTGTACTGCATTTGTCCTGTGACACAAACTTGGGATGTGAAGAAAAATTAAAACTGAACTGTAAAATGCTCAACTGAGAAACTAAATAAAAAATAATCCAACACTCTACCTCTCAAACTCAGTTAAGCTACATTTAATTTAGTTTACTGATGTCCCACATCTGCAACCCAGTAAAGTTCACAATTGTTACATTGCACAGCTGTGGTTTAAAGCCTCTCTTTGCACACAACACACTGGCAGCAAAGCAAAACCGATTAACTTTTATATGCTTTTAACATATGGACCAGTTAGAAGTAGGAAAGCCCTGTGTCCTGAGTGAAAATATATAGCTTCCATTAACTTGACTCAAATTCTTACAAAATATAAATTCTGATTCATCTTTAAGTGGAGAGATTATAATTACAATGGCTTTGTTTCCGATTTATTTGACTTGGAGTGCCTGCAGTTATCTCTCAGAGGTGAAAATACTAACACAAAAGTACCATTGTAAAAAAATTTTACTGTAGGACAAATTAGTAAAATTATGATGTTTTTGAGTCTTTTGCTCTATTGTGAGGTGTGGAATTAAGAGAAAAAATCCACTAACCCCAAATGGAAACATGCTATATTTCAGTGCATAAGTATGACAGACACCAAGCCAAAAGACCTGCCACTACTTATTGCTAGAGGAAGGACTTGTGCTCAATAGGGGTGCACAGTGACAAACATGACAGCTCAAATCACAGTTCCACCGAAAACAATGCCACCTACGATTTCAACTGGCCGAGGTTTCACTCTATGCCCAGTAGTATCTGTTCATGGGACTGAAATGCAAGAACATCTGTTTGTTTCCCTCAGTTTCTGACTCTTCATGAAGAAGATCTTCCTTGTCTCTAGATTGGAGAGACATGGATTTGACCAATGGACCACTTGGTGGATAAGGAATTGGCTGGATGGCCACACTCCAAGAGTTGCGGTCAATGGCTCGATGTCCAAGTGGAAAACAGTGACGAGTGGTGTTCTTCAGGATTGGTATTGGGAGCAGTGCTGTTTAACATCTTTTGTCGGTGACATGGACAGTGGGATTGAGTTCACCCTCACAGCAAGTTTGCTGACGACACCAAGCTGTGTGGTGCAGTTGACATGGTGGAGGTAAGTGATGTCATCCAGAGGGACCTAGACAGGCTTGAGAGGTGGGCCTGTGCAAACCTCATGAAGTTCAACAAGGCCAAATGCAAAGTCCCACACATGGGTCTGAGCAATCCCAAGCACAAATACAGGTTGGGCGGAGAATGGATTGAGAGCAGCCCTGAGGAGAAGGACTTGGGTGTGTCAGTTGATGAGAAGCTCAACTGAGCTGTGAATGTGTGCTTGCAGCCCAAAAAGCCAACCACATCCTGGGCTGCATCAAAAGAAGCGTGGCCAGCAGGTCAAGGGAGGTAATTCTCCCCTCTACTCCGTTCTCAAGAGACCCCACCTGGAGTACTGTGTCCAGCTCTGGGGTTGGAACTAGATGATCTTTAAGCTCCCTTCCAACCTATGATTCTATGAATCAACTGCTATCAAAGTTACAGAGAAATTAATATTGAGATAGTACTCTTGTCACCAAGGAGTGGTGAAAAACAGTTCTTTAAAGTGATTTTGCAAAAGGCCCTAGTTCTTGTGTTCTTTAGTGTGCATTAAAAAAGACTGAAACACTTTTTTCACATTCTTGCTCAGCACATGGTCCATGGGTTGTTTGGTTTTGGTTTTTTTTCACATGAGATACACATTGTTCATAATTACTTCTTGTCTGAGGGCTGTAAGCAGAGCTGGAGACTCAAAGGCACAAAGAACACAGAGTAAAAATCATTACTGAGGAGGGGAAATGACCTTTAGGCAGGCTAATTATAATTAATTTGGTTTTGAAAAATATCTATTTTCCTCCTATTTTGGACAAAAAAAAAACAACCTTGTGTTAAAACATCACCATCCTAACTCTTCTGTGAAGGTTGTGAAAACTTTCATCCCATTTCTTTTTGACAGATTACATTCAAATATCTAGGCACCATGAACAAGGAATGTTTATTAGCAATGGATGATATACGGATACTACATCACTCTCAATGTGTCAGCAATACTCAATGCTACCATAATTATTAGACACAATGTTGCTGTTACAGTAATGGTACCCAGCTCTGTATTTATTCTATGCAGCCAAGCCCAGCCCCTACAGATCCTCAGAGCTAGGACAGGGACATTTCCCAGTGTCTCTGCTCCAGTGGTGGGAAGGCTGGAGGATTTCCCTTTCCCTCCCTCCAGGTGGCAACTCTCCTGCCTCTCTCCAGCTAGGACCTCAGGCAGGAACAACCCTGACAAAAGCTCTAAAGGTTTGTGAGTCATAGAAGGGGAAAAAGTCTGCAGAGATTGTGTTTCAAGAGTAGAGAATTATGTTGTGCTGCAGCTTTTCTGAGAAGACGAAGCCCCTCTGGCACACCTCCCTCTCCTGCCAGCATGACCTGGTCAGCTGGGGAGCATAAGGTAAGAGAGAGAAAAAGTGGAAGAGGGAGCTGCAGTCTCAAAAAGCCCCAGTGGTGCTTTGCCCAAGCAGTCCAATGGTACCACCACTTAAAGGTGATGCTGCAAAAATGCTTGAATATCAGGACAGGGAGTCAAATGGTCTGATTGCTCACTGATACCACTAGTGAATGGTACCAAGGTTCTCCTTAATTTTCTAATTAAAGGCCTTTTCTCTTACAAGGGGACTCTATTTTCTAGAACACATGATCCCTTTTCTCAATGATGCTTTAGCCACAAAACAAAACTAGAGAGAAACAGGAATGCATTATATCTGAATGGGAACATGCATATTCAACTGGAGTAGTAGGAACTTCTTTTTTTTCTTAAATGCTCTACCTCTCTCTCATATTCGGAGTAAATTCTATTTTAATTTCAGAATATACAGAATTCTTAGCACAAGAAGCTATGTCTGTAGAAAGATGTGACAAATATGGAAGCAATTGGGAGAATTGGTAGGTTAAACCAGAATATGTTCCTTCAGTTTTGAGGTTAAAGGTCCCTAGAAAGTGCAAACAGATTCCAAAACATGCCAAACGTGCCTAAGTTTCCACTGAAAGATGACAAAACATGCTATACACACTACAAAATTAGTGCCAGAATGTTTAAGTTCTGATGTCTCCTATCAGTAATTGTGCACTCTCTTAACCATAAATTACTATTACAAACGTATATTTAATGCCCGGCCGTTAATTTCTGGTCCTTTAAACTACACAGTCTGCTACTGTGAAATAGAAGCGTTTGTTAAGAGGGGATAAGTATATTTGATAAATTACAGGGATTAACATGATCTTAAATTAGTAAAAGAATTTAGCCTTTTTAATATTTATTTTCTTGCTGCTGCTCGGTTTTTGACAGCAGAAGACATGACAGTTATATAAATATACTTCAAACAGAGGGCCTTCTCAGGGTGGGAAAGGCATCTTTTTGTTCTTACTGGTATTTAAGAACTACGTCTTCAGTAATTGTCAGACTCGTGTTACCAGGCTCAAATTCCCTCTTGCTTCTGGGATAGCACCACCTAGTGACTATCGCACATATTAGAGATTGCTGCTTGCCAAAAACCATGTATGCTGCAAATTCCAGAGCTAGTTGCAAGCAGATGTGAGAATGTGCTGTCACTCATCTTCAAACAAAACACCAGAGATACTGGCAGAAGGCTCATTTCAAGTCAGGGTTACCTGGAGAGATGCAATGTGGCTTCCATGTAAATTATTAACTTTTGCATCAGTCGGTAGTCTACAAAAAGCTGGAGAAAATTGTACTAAGATTATGAATCTTAATATGTATTTTTTCTGGTGAGCTTTAGGAATGAAGCACATGTTGAGTGGAGGGAAGAGGGCTAAGAGGCAAGGACAGACTATGATGGGACATTTACACAGTCACTATTATTTTGTTTACAAAAGCCTCTTCGTAGAAAGTTGAGAGAATAGCATTATCTTTCTTCACTGAGCAGAGATGAAGCAGCATTGCCAGCGATACCTTCTGTTCTCAGCCAAACCTTTCATTTATCTTGCAAGCTGCCAAAACTAAACCTGGCAACAATCTGATTTTAGATCACAGAGGCCCCAACACAGGATACGAGTGCCAATTATATTAGACAGCTGGAAAAAATAGAGTAAAATCACAAAGACTTTTAAAAAATAAAAATGACATAAGGGTTTTAAGCTAATCTTATAAAACCATGCACAGGAGCATATGCATAATTATTTTTTTAACAGGATT
This sequence comes from Limosa lapponica baueri, assembly GCA_002844005.1. Classification (NCBI taxonomy): domain Eukaryota; kingdom Metazoa; phylum Chordata; class Aves; order Charadriiformes; family Scolopacidae; genus Limosa; species Limosa lapponica. The sequence goes on from KZ505638.1 coordinate 2,384,211, forward strand.
TCCTGTACCAACTCAACAGAAATACAGACAACACTCAACTTGCTCTGTACTCTTCATGGAAAGGTAAATGTTCTACAAGGGCAGGCAGAAAGCTGGCAATTCATGTAAACAGGAAACAAGGAGGGAACGTGAGAGATAACACAAAAAAGTGGAAATACACCAACATGGTAACTATACATGGCAATGACAAGTATCTTCTTACTGAATCTTTTATGCATCTTGGGCAAAATACCCAAGGGTCCGTGCTGCTGCCACTGAAAATACCTCTAAAAAGCCAGAGGAAAATAAGTATGCATGAAAGCATCAGCATTCTGATTTAAAAAAAGCAATAAAATCAAAAGAATAATATTTACAATAATTGGGTCTGATAACTGGGACAAAGCACCTAATGTGTTTCATTCTGACAATACCTCCAAGGTATAAAATGGCTAATAAAGGAGGGTGTGGAGGCACATTTGACCAGATGTGACCTTTCCTTTTTGCTTTGCTTGATCCATCCAGCATGAGTAAAAGAATCTCTTTTACCAGTTTAATGTAGACTCAAATGTCAGAAGCAGACAGAAGGATTCTTTGTTCCCCACTTGGGCACAAAACAATCCTACTCCATCTTAAACTATATCCCCCTCCATCTAAGCTTGTCATAGCTGAAGAGAGAAGCAGATTTCTCATTGGATCCTTATCTCTCAGGACCTCTAAAGGCATAATTTGAAGGGGGGTAATCCAGAGCCTTCTAATTACAGGAAAAGAACAGAAATGTTGTAACAGGAATCTATCCTATGTAGAATATAAACAGATATTTTGCTATCAGTTTTACACGTGCAAAGGCGGCTCCAATAAATGTTTTTCTTCAAATTTCTTTTTCTACATAGAAATTGCAAGAGAGGTTAAAAGCATCACCAGAGGCTATGGTTGGGCTACTGAGGTTCCAGAAATTCCAGAGAGCACAGCCACACAAGCATTGCATCTACAGCCCACGTACAATAAGCCTACACAGCACTACCTAATGCATACACATTTATTTCTACCTAAAAATACAACAGGCTCATTTGTCTGTCCCATCAGATCACAAGAATTTTGCAATCTAATACAATCCATCATATATAGATTATTCCTTAGTATTACATCTTTTTCTTACCCATTCTGAAAAAGATACTTTAAAAATGTAGAAAGTATTGAGAAATGTGTACGTTTGTTGGCTTGTTTGCATGTATACTGCAGAACTATCATTTGTATAGGTTACTGCTATACTGGCATCTATCCATGGAGTAATCAAACTTCATCTTGCTGTTTTATTTAGCTATAGATCTGTGTACTTTCATGTAAGTCAGTGTCAACAAGCTTTAAATCAACTGAATTAATTCATTCTGACAGATTAGTATGTGTTTTTTATAATTTGTAAGAAGCTTTATGTATATTGCATCAATGCATCTAAATAGATGGATATTACCTCCAAAACAACTTGCTCTACATTACATGATTTATGAACTGTAAAACACAGCACACAAGGATCTATCAGCTGAGAGCTGAACTTAGTAAAGGACTAAGAACCAAGAAACTCCCATATTCTTATCCTGCTCTGAGAATGAGTTCTTGCCCTGCACGTCAGATAATCTGCCATTCTCTGGAGAAAGGGATGAACCTTGCTCCCTTGGATTTTTAGAAAAATTCATGTCCACATATTTAAAAAAAAAACAGGATCATAACATTTTAGGTATCTAGAAAACTAAACAGCAGAGCTGAAAAAGAATGAAAAAAAATTGTCCAGAAACAACTAGAGTTTTAGAGGAGTAGGTAGCTGAAGAGGTTGCAAAGTTAGCAAAGCTGTGCAGAAGATACCTGTTTTTGTTAACGGGCTAGAGAACAGCTGCTGAAGAAGTTTGTTCTCTGAAGTTCGCAACACCACCACTATGTCAGCAGGAAGAGTGTCTCTGTTCTTCTCAAGGAATGCACAGGCATCATATAATACCTAGCATGGGAAACAGAATCAGAAAAGTCGTTAAATAGGGCTTCCCCAAAACTACTATGTTCTTTAAAATGTGAACAGTCAAGATGACCAAGTAGACCAGTTAGTTTGGCTCTGACAAGCCAATGAATTATCTGCAAAGGACTTAAAAGTGTACAGCTACAGCAGTGTCTTCAGAATGTGAACTGGCTATAAACAGCACCTATATTCATAGCATGTCACTGCACATCAAATTGGGTTAAACGCTTAAATCATGTTGTATTATGCTTTGTCATGTCAAACTATGGTATGCATGAAGCAACATAATACAGATATCTCATTAAAGCTTAAGTTGACAGTTTACATGTAAAATAAAAAATGGTGCTCAGGTGGCCATCATCTATTTGTTTATCTATAACTAGACCTGTTGGAGGAACGGGAGTAAGCTGCACATCTAGGTAGATTAAAATAGGCTTCTTGCTGCTTCGCAAATGATAGTAGGAAAACAAAACATTCATCTATTTCAATTATTTTAAGTGTTTTTATTATAAATTAATACCTGGCTATTTGGATTCATATAAGAATCAGTTAATTTTGCTTAACTTTTTATTTTTTTTTAATTGCAGTAATTTTTAGACCTGTTTTATTATTGCTAGCAATATTACTCTCTAGCCTAACTCCACTGGAGTCCATTAGTTTACACAGAAACTGAATGTTCTCCTGCAACAGAGAACTGGGCAGTGGTGTTTTTACCACTTGGCCATTTGGATACAAAGAATTTACTAAACCTATGTAAAATTTTACAGTTATTCTTAACAAGATGGAAAGCTGGACAAAGTTTACTAGAACATATCTTAAAATTATCTTAAAAGACTTATAATGAGCCAGAGATGAGAATTCATCGATAACTATATAAATCATGGCTATTTCATTTTGATTTTGTATATGAGCAAAGATTTGGACCTGAAATCACAAGCAAAGCTCATGTTATGTGAAACAACTGGACCCTTATTCCCCATATAACACATGGACTGCTGAGAACAAAAGAAATTAGGTGCTGCAGAGTACCAGAAAACACCTGTGCCAGCTAGATGCAGCCTTTCCAATGCTCTCTATAGGACTTTAAGTTCTACTACAGGCAGTGTTTTACATTGCATTTTATCCATATACTTATACACACTCACACACAGAACTACTGTGGCATTCACATGATGTTAATAGCGTAACCTGTTTGGGCTCCAGAGAGTTGCTCCTTTGAAATGACTGTAGCAATGGTGTTTCTGGTGCCAGATTTCTTTCAGAATAACAGCTGGTTATTGTCTAAACAATTTGCGAAACAGCCCTAAGGATAGGTTCTAAAATGGACTACTACACCTGAAAATTTTATTGTAGATTCTAGTTTCCATAAACTTTATCATTCTGTCTCTTCAAATGAGAAAAAAATATTATAAAGCAGAAACTTTGGAAAAAACAAATAATGACCATACCTCTGTTATTTGAACTAAATAGAAATCACATGACCTTACCTTTCCAGCATAGTGCTGAATACCAAATGACAGTTCTACTCCTTTTGGTCTCCAAAAGTATTTGCATCGTAAGTTATCTTCAAATTTATCTACACATTGAGAAGAGACATTGATATAAGTGACTTAGAGTCACTAAGTAAAATCTTCATCCTAATTAGGGACAGTTTACTGCTCAAGAAGCCAGAATGACTACAAACACATCTATTATCAGGTTGCTCAGAAACAGCTGTGTGCCAGCTTCTCCGTACTTTCTTCCAAGATGCCACTTCTGAATGGAACAGCTCATTCTAAACCAGACCAGTAAGACCGTCTTGCAAATCCCACTGTTAGTGGGCAGTTCTGTGCATGGAAAACTATCAAGTAAGAGGGGCCAATGAGATGGTGTGATGACTTCTCATATTTTGCTATGAATTTGCTTATATGTGTATAGAGGCTTTGGAGTGGGTTTATTTCAACTACGTACATTCAAAGCTCTACATATATCTTGCTTTCTTGAATGCCTGTTATTTGCATTTTCCCTATCTTCCTTTCCCCATTCATTTAGCTTGTGCATCATGTTTTAAGCATATGTTAATGTCTTCTTAATCTCTCATTTACCTTTGGACTTCTACAGAAAGAGGCTTCTATCTAAAACCTCTTACAAAGAGGCTTTCTGTTTCCCATGACTACCTCTGAAGAGCTGACAGAAAAAGAAACACCTCTTCCTAAGGAAAATGTCTTGTATGGCCTGTGATATTTTGTATGCTCTTTAATATTTTGTAAATAAATTAGTGCTGATGCTGTAAAACTTGCTATTATATTTCTTTATATGAACTAGCAACTAGAAACCTGAGGCCAGTACCAATTGATAGAATTCTCTGTCATGTTGTATAGGTCAGAAACTACTACCAAAATGTTTTTTCTAATGTTAGAACCCATTAATATATTGTGTTAGGCTTTTCTTTCTATTAACATTTAATCAAACTTGTATTTAAAGCAAAAAGAACTAAGTTTGGAATTTTGGGAGAGGGTGGGGGTGAAGGTGGTGGAATGAATGATTGTTGGGCACATCTGGAGAGGGCAAAATATCCCACTTTGCTGTCTTCTTGAGGGATCCTGCTGTACCGTGTACAGATCAGCAGTAAGACTGATCGGCGCTGGACCAAGGAAAGTGCCTCTGTGAAACTCTAAGTTCAATATTCAGTATTAACTGATTTATAGGACCCACAGGGAGGCACACAGCTTCAGTACACAAATGAGGACAGGAAGAAACCATAGCATTTATTCTATCTGTGACCTAAATTCAAGTTTCAACTCAGTCTAGCAGAAGTGAAAAATCTTGTACATATATTGTGCAATTTAACAGGCAGCTGTTATTTTTCTCTGGCTAACAGTTTGAGTCTTTGCTGCACATTCCATTGAAGGAACTCTCTGTTTTGTATCACAGGGAAAAATGTAGCTTTAGTAAACAAAAGCAAGACAACAGTTTTAAACATGGCATGCGCTGCATGTTTTAAAGTTGGCACCAAGATTTGTTAAAATATATGTAAAATATGCATGAAGGAAGGGAAATATTCAGCCAGATGGCACACCAGAAATAACACACACTTTCTATTTATGATGAGATAATCTGGAGTGAAGCAGTATTTTCTAATTGGATAAACATGGGCCTAGGAGCCTGGGAGATCTAAATTTTACTCTCAACGCTGATGTTGCTCACAGGGTGGTCCTAAACACCAGATTCTACAATGTCTCAGTGTTCTCTTCAGTAAATGCAGATAAATGCTGCTTGATGTACCTCACATACAGGGACAAGATACAGGTTATTTCCTTGTAACTGGAAAGACAATAAGCCCTTGACACCTGATATATAATATAACTTTTGCAATATAAAAAAGAACAGAAAACACGTAAGCAGAGAAAAATGATGAAGCACAATTAAAAATATATTTAAAATATCAAATGGAATGACACAGCCTCAGCAGGACAACTAGACTAGTAAAACTTGAGTAAAGATGTCATTCTGCCCTCTCAAAATATATTTGTTATTTCCCAGAATTTTTGTTTGCACATACCAACTAAAGTTAGGTCTGTTGCCTGAGGAAATCGACTTTCTTCATCTAGTAGAGACAGGAGACCCATGGGTTTCTGGAGGAACATATCTAGAAGTGGACGGTTATCCTCATATTCCACTGTAGTAGCGTCAATTCCCTCACTCTGATATTCCATCTACAAAGTCACCAGCACAGTTTTAATACTGACCCAGTAAAAGCAACATTATCATTAAGACATTAATTAACATTATTTACAAAACTTCAACTGAAAGATGTCATTATCTTGCATTTAAATCACATACCCATTTTATAGTTTATCATGTACTCCTGAATACGATCTATGATTCAGGACAGCTGATTCAACTAGTTCTCATCAGAGTTGAATTTACCTGCTCAAGTGCAAAGATATGTTGGTTGAAATAAAACTGGATCTGTTCATTAGCAATATTTATGCACAGCTGTTCAAAGGAATTTCTTGCGAAGTTTTCAAATCCGAATATGTCTAGTATCCCAACATTCATCCCATTTTCAGCATTGCTGTATGTGAAAATACATACAAAATTTATCATGGACAACACCAAGTTAAAATAAAAATAAACACTGTAACCAAGATTGCATAATCAATTCAATCTGCTGCAAAAAGAGAGAAGAAATACTGCATCTGAACCTAAGACAACTTGTGCAGTTCTTCAGCATCATTAGCACTTTTGTTTTCTACTTGCTTATTGCAAATTTCCATGACGGCAGGAGAATCATGGGTACATAGTGACAGACACTTAGCAGCCATATTAAAACGAGTGGTTTCAACAGGCAGATCCCAAATAAAATCTATTGTCTGCTCCTCCAGGTAGACAAAACGCGTCAAGCTTTAATAGTATGTTTTTGCTATACACAGTCAGAAGGGTAATTACTAAGTCAGCTACTGCTACAAGCTGGCTTGTTAAGAGCCCATGTGTTAGCTCAAGTATCCTCATACCAGAGTCACCACTACAGCTGCAAGTATGGATGAGGACATGCCTATATGATATAGTGAAGTGCCAAGCAGCAATCTCAGATCACAGACATTTTCACATTACCTAAGGGGTTCTCTTGTTTCTAAAGATCTCTACAACTGCTTGAAAAGATCAAAGCAGCCAGATCAGTACCTGGCAATGAAATCATAAGGATGCACAATGTAAACATTTCTGTAATTATGAAAAATAAAAAATCATCACTTACATCTAAAGTAGTAGACAAGAATAATTCAAGATCTGCATTTATTACTAGCTTACAAAAGCAGGAGGACTGTAAGGACTGTGAGTACATACTAAAGTTTTTCAGTGTACTCCAATTATTTACAAGCCTTCGGTACGATTTTAATGTTCAATACATAGGAAGCATCTTTATAAACAATTATACAACATTTTAACCACCTCATTTCTATTGACTTCAGTAGCTAAATTCCACTCAGGTCTTTGAAAATACTGGGGTTAATGCCCTGGAATCAGAATTCAATATCATAGCATAAAAGCCTTTTTGAAGCCTTAGCCAAAATAAACAGAGCACCCTTTCTGCAAAATCAAAAATATACAAATGGATGAACCCATCAAAGACATATGCACAGTAAATACACATGACTCAGTGATGTGTAACTTGCCATATATTTTTATCTGGCTGAAGCAGCGTATTAATACGATTTACAATCCAGCTGAAGAGCCGGCCATAAAGTGCTTTAGACATTGCATCTCGCACATCAGCTGCTTTGTCCACGGTGTTTGTTCGGATAATAGTCTCCCCTCGAGTCACAACACAGTGGGAGGTTAGGGCCTCTTGAAGTTCTTCTGACCCAATACTTAGTAATGCAGCGGCTAAAAGACAGTGGAAAAAAGACACAGGACTCATTATGCAGTAGAAATCACTAGCATTGCCCAACTGTTACCACAACTTAGAGATTCTCACCAATACAGTCAAGTTGCATTTAGAGAACTGACAATGTTAAAATGTATTTACCATTATCTAAGGCTTCTGGGTTGGGAACCTCACTTTTATCTGTTTGGTGTTGTGAAGAAATGGCAGCAAACTCAATATTCCCAGTATTTAAGATTCCAGTCAAAATTCTGTACACTGAGTACACTTCCTGTAAAAGAGGACAAGAAGCACTTTTAAGGAATCCAATTAGATATACAGATCATATTTAGGCTATGAAAGAAAAACGTGTGCACTGGAATGGCTATTAAAGCTTGTAGCTTGCTCCGAGACCGAGTTCTACAAATTCAAGTAAGCTCCTATTGATACAGAATACAGTGTGATACAGAAACGTGAATGGGCTTGCTCAAGTACCAACTGAGACATCAGTCTGGTCTTGGCTTCCGAGTGTGTGGTTATGCTTTAACAGGTCATTTCTGTCATAACAGAGATTCTGTGGCACAGGTGTGTATCCACAAAACCAATTGGCAGCCTGTGCAGGGGCAGCACTGGAGGTGGTTTATATAAAAAAGGTCAACAATGGTTTACCAACTGGATCTCTTACCTCATCAGTGAATCCTATAATTCTAAAGCAATGCTGGATCGCTTCAAATTGTCTTCCATAGGAATCTTTAGTAACAATATCATGCATTACTCTTCCAGTTTCATTATCAATGTATCTAAATAGAGTGGGAGAAAGAAAGCACCATACAGGCAGATATGCCAGTACAACGTCCAGCGACTTCAATGCAAGTACCTCAGTAACTGGAAAGAACATTTACTTCAATGTCTTCCAATTATATACTTCAGTGCTAATTCATAAGAAGTTTTTGTTTCTGTTGCACTAACTTTTGCTTATTCTTTCTTAAAATCTATTATAGTGTTACCAATATTTCACACACATCCCCTCACCCAACACAGATCAGATGCACCCAAAGTACAGACACCAATCAAAAAACACAACTCCAAAACACATTCTGGGTTCTCACTGAGGCATTACAGTAAGAAATCATAAGGTGTTTGTCCTGATTTGAAAGCATGACAGAATTTCTACAAAATAACAAGCTTGATTCTTCCTTCTCCTCTTTAAATAGTTCAAGTTCTCAAACAAATACAAATAACGTAATGCCTTATTGTCCATCCTCTTCTTTGCTTGGGAGGATTAAAAAAGATCCTTAAGGGATGGAGAAGAATTAAGAGAGATTTTAAGCATCATACTGAAAGCAAGAGCTGATCAATAGCTAATTACAAGGAGCAGTTAAAACAAGTGATAGTTACCTAGGAGGCTTTTTATCAGGAAGTCTATATTCAGAAAGTTTCTTCTGATGATAAAGGCCAGCATAAATATAATAAAATATATGGAAATTTTTCTCTCCCCTGGGGAAAAAAAAAAAAAAAAGCACCCTTTTAAAGCACATGTGTTTATTCTTGTGGTATCTTGTACAATTTAAAAGTAGAAGTTCTTATCATGAGTTCACTGGTAGATAGCAAATCTCCCACTTATTTTAATGGTGTAGGATCAGCAACTGTGAAACACAGAAAACCCAGCCAACCACAATATTTCTGCAAAGAATGGAGCAGCTCTGGCTTCAATTCAAAAAGAATCTAACTGACTATTCTTGTCATCATAGCACTGTACAAAGGATCACTGCTTTAGCAGACGACACGAAAGCATTTAAAATAAAGAATTTTTGAGAATTAAAACAGAATTCAAACATCACATAAATGTGAAAACAAATTAATATACCTACACAGCCTGTTTTATGACCCTTGATTTTTCAAGTAAATATTCAGAAATCTTTGCCCCCATTACAGCCCCCGTGGGTGTAAACATCATTTCCAGGTATTTTCCAAAGCGACTTGAGTTGTCGTTGATGGCAGTGCAGGCGTTCCCAAATGCTTCAACCAGAGGATTCACCTGAAGAATTTTCTCACGCAAAGCACGGTTATTGGCCTTGACAGAACAGATACAGAACAGAAGGATCATTAAAAGAATATATTGCTTACCCACAATCCAATTCGTGCTTCAGAAACAGCATCCCTTTTTTATGCTTGTATGAACTTAGATGCTGCATTAACCTTTCTACATACACAACAACAGGGTCAATAAATTAATGAGGAAGTTTCCCCAGGTAGGAAAAACCAGATTCTTCCATCCCTGCAACTGTTCTGCCTCTGAGGTATCATATAATTAGTTAGAGTACCAACCATCAAAAACTAAACACATCTACTTAAGGTTAACCTTACACACTTCATTTTCCCATAATTTGTCACTAATAGCATTACTTATTTAAATATATAAGAGCTTCTAAGATTACAACCATAGCAAGATCTGTCCTTCTTTATTGTATAAAAGAGCAACGGTGTATGTAATACTGTAGATAACTATTGGCACTGAACTCTTGGGATCTGGCACCTTCTCTTTAGAAAAAAAAACATTGAATGGCTTGGTGCAGGTAATACTCTAATTTAATTCAATAATTCTAATTTAATTCACATGCCTGATTACCTCATCCCTAAATCAAGAGGGACAATTCACATGAAGGGATTTAATTATTAAAGATTAAATAAAGTGGAAATTGAGGGTGGGGTTGGAAGGATTTGTTCATAGTTTTACGTGATTGGTTAAGAGATACCTTTCCCAAGAAGGTCAAATGTTGGACGATCAGATGGGCACTTTCTGTCTTTCCAGCACCACTTTCGCCACTGATGATAATGCACTGAACACACAAACCAAAACAGTTAAGTGCACAGCTCATCCCATGGTCCATTTCAGCTATTACTGCTCCTATCTGTTATTTAATGTTTAGTACCAAGACTACAAGTCATTTTAAGGGTGAACTCCTTCAACTCCCTCCTGAAAGGAAAGATAAGCAACAGCTCAGTGTAATAATTTACTGCCTAGGTTACTAAAACATATCTCGCAATGCCTGATAGCAATGTGTATATGTGTGAAGCAGTGATTGACACATAAACAAGTGACCACATCTACAGGCTAACACACGCTATGCACATATGTGGCTTGTTTCAAATGCTTATAACTCAGAAAACTGCCACAGCTCAGTTGATGTGACATAAGTCAACAGTGCATCTGAGCTCACTGCATTGAATTCATATGAATTAACCCTGAAACACAAGGTACAGCTGTATTTAATACACTAAGTCTGCTCCCAGCTTTAAAAATAATCTTAAATAATTGCTGCTGTGCAGACAGATTCTGTAGGTGACATTGATATTCAAGCTAGAACAGCAAACTACAGAATCACAGAATATTCATGGTTGGAAGGGACCTTTGAGATCATCGAGTCACCTAGATCATCTAGATTAACTAGTATCTAAACATTTTAGAAAAATACACATTTTTCATTGAATGATTCTGGGAGAACATATCCATCTTCTTCCTGAGTCAGCAGTCCTTAACACATCGTATTTTATAGGCTCTCCAAATGGCTTCCAGACTCAGGGATGAGCTAGAACGGTCACTTGGAATCACACTCTCTGCTATTACGCTTCATGGACAAGATGGAAATAAGCCAGTATGCCTTGAAGACCAGTTAACACCTGAACACGAAAGCTTTAACACTTCAGATCATAGCAAGTAAGAATTCTAACAGCATGCATTATTTTTCCATTTTTCGTATGTTCTACAGATCACCAGTACAAATATTAGTCTACTTAAGTTACAGTATCAACTGACATATAATTAAAATGTTAACACTAAGCAGTTGCACAGATTTGTGTGTTTTTATTCAAACACCTGAAAATTATTTGTACCACACTGTGAACATACAGGATTCTTGGATGGAAGAAGACACAATATCCTAAAATACTTGATGCAATGACACTTCAAACAGAACTGAGCTTTGTGAAAAGCTTGGAAAGATGTAGCAGTTCTCTAGTGGTGTCTTGTGGTATCTGAGAGCAGGTGCAGGGATTGACTATAAATAACGTGTGCAATATGACATTTCCAGCCCATTTATTTGCTTCTTGTTGGGTATTTTTATTCTTCTTGGAAAAAGATAACCCAATGATGGATTTACAGGATTATGAAACCTAACTTAATTGTCTTTGTGTGACGTCACACAAACTCATGTGCAACAATTCATACAATCAAAGCCCAAGAGTTCTTGTAGAACTTATAAAACTCTTGTAGAATTGGCCAGGACTTGACTTCAGCATCAGGAGAAATGCTAGAGCTGGAGTCACTTTTCAGGCTTCATAGGATAATACAGGGGAAAGCTCAATGGATTAAACAAACGGGATCAATATGTTTTTGATCTGGCTACAGGGTTTATCTAATGCACCTTTACCTGAAAAACCAACATAACATTCCCCAGGTAATGGAGATAAACATGTTCTTGTAATCCTTTGCAAACAGAAAATAGGAAACTGATTTAGATCTAAATGCAAATTACTTCCTAAACGGGTATGAAACATACAATATTAAAGATGTATGAAGTTAGCCTGATGGGCTGATGTCAAAACTAATTTTTTCTCCCAGATAACAAGTTGTCACATAACTTATTCTACATAAGTACTTGTTTTGTTTAACACCTCCATGAAAGAGCATATAAGCCATTATAGAAGTACTACCCATCTCTCAGGCCTGCGTTCTTCTGCGTACTCAGTAGAACTCCTTTTCTCTTCATCTTCCATGTCCCTTTTGTCTTCTTTGCTTGGTATTTTCTGATTGCAGGTTTCTTATTATATCACTCTGCTTTTGTGATTTTAAAAAAGCATTTTCTATGAATTACTGTGTGATGTGTGGAGTAAAATCAGGAGGATTTTATAGATAAAAATAATTATTAACACCCTATATTCATGTACATACAGCACATCAAATTAGAAAGAGTACAAAGTTACAATCTTAAGAACGTAATAGAAAGAAATCTAGCTTCTAGAGCATGGTCTTTCATTCTTATTAAAATCATTGCTATGTAATTGGATTTTTGTCCTTATTACATTTATATTAGAACTATCCTTAATGTATTTTACTAAAAAAATTAGTTAATGGCTCCTACTTTTTGTGATGTGTAGTTAAAGGAATTGATTATCCATTGCTTGATAGCACCTTTATGCAACAGAAAAGTGTTTAAAACTCTCTTAATCTGCTATGACATTGAGACCCTCCTATTTTTCACAGGTGTAAATTACTACAATACCTAGTTCAAGACAGGCTAGAACCAGAGGGTGCAGGCGACACTTTGCAGCTGGTGTCAACTGCCAGGACTCTATAGGAGTCCAGTAAACTATATTCATCAGGCAACTCTATGTTCTTATTTGACCTTTTCATCTGTTTTATGCTGCTGTGTCCTCTTCAGAATTCACAAATGTGCCTAGATTTCTACTTCAGGTTTTCCTCATGTAGGAATAAAAGGTTTAAAGAAAAAATTTCCCAAAGTACAACATAACAGAAGATTAGCCGTAGCCATGTAGTATCGTGGCAGTATGATTGATATCTAAAGCAAAATGAACAGATTCTTACCTGATCTTTGCTGAATGTAACCATACTTTGGTAGGCAGCATCTGCAGAAGCAAATATGTGGGGGGGATTTGATGAACGCTTCACACCATGGTAAAGCTTGGAAAACTAAATTTAAGAAAGAACACACAATAGTAAAAATATGCAAATTAGCTACATAATTAAGAACTGAAAACAGGATAGTGACTATCTTCTGCCTGTTCAATAGAAGGTAGTTGCCTGTTTTACCACATAATTTCCACTGAATCACCTGGAGGAAGAGCAGTAATTCTTGGCACTGCCCAGCTTCTAGAATACAAATTACAACACCTAAAACGCACTCTGATGTTTCCCGCACGAGACAGTGAAGAGAACTGTACCACAAGGAACAAAATTTCAAACAAAAGCATTCAAGCAAGAAAGTACTCAACCTATACAAAAGAATCTTCAAAGATAACAGTGAATCCGAAATTTGGGCCCTCTACCCACGACATTGATTTAGGTACCAATGCAGACTACCGTTTATGGCTCCATCTCCCTTCATATTTGTAGGGAATTAAGCTGCCTCTATCTTTATAGCATCTGATTCACTTGTTTCTTTTAAGCAGCAGCTGATGGCACAGGACATGTAATAACCCAATAGTCAGAGCAATTCTTCAGGAAGCAACAGCCTCATCACGAGGAAGTTTATAACCATCTTCTGTTTCCCACAAGAAAGCCCTAAACGCCAGACAAGTGGCTGGGGTAATCTTCATCCCTCCTGTGGAATTTGTGCCACCAAGCAGAAAGGAATGAAATCAAATGAGACTGAATTTAAAAATAAATAAATAAATAAAATTGTAGCCACACTTTTCCAGCAGAAGAAAAGGCTGGGGTTTAGTCTGTACTCCTAGCTTCCAACATTACTTAAGTATTTTAGCCAGTGGTGTTAATATAAAACATAAAGTGAGTACTGTCCACAGCTTGGAATCTCTCTTACCTGGGGAGAATAAATGCTGAGATTCTGGAAGGGGTTTAAGGCTATTAAAATGTCTCCAACATAAGTATAAATTTGTAAGTCAGCATAGCGTTTCTGCAGCTGATGGATAATTGTATCCTGAGAAGATAACAAAAAGTTTGATAGTTAAACAGTATTTTCCCAGTGAGGATGAAGAAATACTTAAATGTTACTAATTATTTTTCAAAAGCCAACACCACAAAACCAAATACATTAACAATTCTTGCTAATGCCGTAAATCTAAGTTAAATGGCAACTCCTATTTCCAGATTAGTACATATTTTGTTACACCAGCCTGAGAAGCAAACCTTCTGAAGACAAAATGGCCATGCACATTATTGCTGCACCTCACAGTACATTTCCATTTAATTTTTTATTTGATCATGAAAGAAGGATAATAATTTTTCAAGGACTAAATTTTAAGTGGTAGTAAGAGACTGTTTTAAACAGAACACCAGCACAATTTAGTATTATTTCTTTCTCTTGCTGGCATGCAATTTAAGGATCATCAAAACAAAAATTTACAGATACTGTGCATACAGGTGATATAGTGAAATATGTAACTGCTATTATCACTTTTTATTCAGAAGCGGTAGATATCATATTACTCTATATAAGTTCAACAATTTTAGGAAAAATCACTTAAATTTAGATCTTTATGACTAAACTTCACATTTCAGGATACTCACAAAATCATTTAAACTAGCATTACTCATAATTAAATTCTTCCACATAATAGGATTCACTGCTACTGCTTTTATGTCACTATATAGAATATTAACAAAGAGATGATAGCAGATCAGTCACGTGACAATTCCTTTGCCATGGTGAGACAAAAGCTTGCAAGAAGGAACTATTCTCATTCGGTTAAAAGAAGCCTAAAAGCAGAAACAAGCAAAATGTGAGGCACAATTTCGGAAACTGCTATTCAGACAGTACAGTACCTCATCTAGAACTTCTAGATTTACCAGATCGTCATCTAGAGAGTACTTGTCAGCTCCATCCACATGGTAAGGTCTTCTAGTATGTATTCGTTCATGCCTGGAAGTTTGTTGGTAAAGCACCAGTGTTATAAAACTATACTGAAGACAACAAACATTAAGAGGCAATGGGAAGTCATGGGTGAGTGGTTTTGCCAGACAGAAAACACAGACACACTCTCTGAAATACATATTTTTTGCTTGAAATATCCTTTAATAAAAGCAATAGGTCAGCTTGCTGTCCAGTGTAATATCTGTTTTCTCTTTCACAATATATAAGCCTATCTATTTATCAATGCTCGGAGATGAAGATTTATCTGTAGGCTTACTACTCCCCACTCTCACAGTAAAGTACAAAAAAATTCTCCCTCTTTTCCCTTCCCTTCTCACTCTAAGTTAATAAACTACCACTCTGTTTAATTAAATCTTCCCCCCCACATACCCAGCCAATGGTACTGTCATCGAAGAAGTTACAAGAAGCAATAAGTAGTATAAAATCCTTCTGTTACCTTGGTGTATGCCAAAGCGCCTCCTCAGGTGACCCTACATCTGGCCCAAAACAACATTTTTGAACCACAGCTGCCATCAGACTTTAAATTGTACGGATGTTCAGTCGGCTTGTCCTCAAAGATTTAAGCCACACAATAAGCAGCAGAGACAAACTGTCACATAACCCCTTTATAATCAGATTACACTGAAGGAATCTTTGAAAATGCTGTGTATATGTTTTTAAACAACACATCTTGTTGAAACAGGGACAAATCAAGAAGCTGTAATAAGTCTTCCACAGAGGGGGTGAAATATGAATGCTGTAAGCACAACCAGGCTTTTCTTTACAACAAACATAATCAAAGCATAGTAGGAGGACACCCACCGAGATACAGTCTGCGTCCTGCTGAGTAACATTTAGCATTGATCCTCAATGACAGTCCCTGACAGATTGTTTCTGCATTGGTTGCCATGTAGAAAGTAGGAATCACATGATCACACATCCCGAAACAACACTAAATATTACATCAAACACTAACGGAGTGGTTCTGTGACTTGGCACGAAACACTGTTCATCTATAACGTTGAAGGTTAATATCAAGATGTAGCAGGTCTTTTTTTCTATAACCATATCTTCATACACTCATGGAATTCTGTTTCAAAAATGAGCACTGAGGCTTTGCTTTTTCCCCCTTTATGTACACTTCTACCTTTGAACCTAGTCAGCTTTCATTCAGTAAAGAGAGTGTTTTCATATCCGAGAGCTATTATATCATCAGAAGAATTATTGCATAAAAAGCCTCTAAACAAAGAGGAAGGAGAAGAGCGTCAGCTATGAGAACAGCTTCACTGATAATTTTGAATCACATTTAAAGACGTAATTTTTTTTACGTCTATTTTTATTTATTTTCCTAATTTACTTTTGGCTCCTCTGTGAAAAATACTCTATAACGGTTTATTTGAATTGTAACTAAATACTACTGTGCAAATTGTTTTGTCAGCTAGGAAATAAAATCGCGGGAACATGGCAGGTTTTGCTGACAGTCCCCCACTTAAATTTTACATCCTACATTTCCAGAGATGGTAGTTTGCTTGATATTGTACATATGAAGAAATAAAAGAAGGAGAACACAAAAAAGAAGCTATGAAAGAAAAATTGTTACAGTGGGTATTATTTCCAGTGAGCAGCACGAAGATCATGTGAATTTGTTCAACATTCCAGTCAACTAAATATTCCATTTTCAGATCTTTGATTAGGTGGTGGATTGTGGGTTCTTTTTGGCTTTTTTTAAAGCAGTCATTTTATTCAAGAACATCACACCTTGCTGACAAGCCAGATCCTCAAAGGAGTAGGAATGCGTGTAAGTGGCCTAACATAGTACTGTTTTTTCTAATTGTTGTTTCTGCTTCAAACCAGAATTCAACATCTTACTTCACTGCAGAGAAAAATGCTGTTGTAAATAATATAAATCATTTTGAGACGGGACCACTCCTCAGTCTACAAATGAAGCAAGTATTTTAACAGTTACTTTACTTCATGGAGATGTAACTAATAAAGCAATGGCTACACACTATAGCTAACATAGCTCATCTGCGAAGCTTATTCTTCCTGGAGTAAACCATCACAGCCACAATATTAAATTGCAACAAGCTGCAAGTACGGAGGTATCTACCAGAGGTGCAGGGAGGAGAGGGAAGGAGGGCACATTCAAACCTAAGCATCTCTAATTGCAGAATGGCTTTGTAAACTAATCTGTTATCTGATTGTGTATTAAACTCCTGCTGTTTGTTCTCCTTAAGTGATAAACGAATCAATTTTTTTTATTGGAAAGGGTTTTTTTTA
The DNA here is from genome assembly GCA_002844005.1 of Limosa lapponica baueri. NCBI lineage: Eukaryota > Metazoa > Chordata > Aves > Charadriiformes > Scolopacidae > Limosa > Limosa lapponica. The sequence goes on from KZ505638.1 coordinate 2,401,426, forward strand.
ACACTATGTAAGTAAATAACTAAGGAAATTGGTCTTAGTCAAATATAAGTAAAACATATATACCTTTGTGCATATATTTTCCTGTGCTTAACTCATTTTCCTAAGTACATGATTAGGAAGAGGATATTAGGAGCATAACATCACATTAGCTTCAAATCTCCTGCTGGCCTCATCAGTTTTCTACTGACCCTAAGTCCTGCAGATACATTGACAGAGTGGGAAGCATACAGACAGCAACCTTTAATTATTTCCACAATTTTACATCAGAAATACAATGTGCTTTTAAAATATTTTTAAAAATATCTTAAAAAGCAGAAGGAAACACTCTTAATTGGGGAAATAACTATTACTATAATATTAATAACAATAATATTTTTTGCATAAAAAGTAGAATTATCACCCATTTTTTCCATTACCCTTCCTTTCTGATAAAATGTACAAATTCTAAGCAAAGGGAAAATCAAAGGTGTTAGGTTATTTGCATTAAGGTTCCAGCAATGTTCTGAATCATCCCCTGGAAGATGTAGTCTCTTCACTGACAAAACAAGTGGCATAACTCAAGGCACCTAACCTTATCAAACCTGAAGAGCAGCATTAGATTTATTCCAGATCTTTATTCCAGTGATGAGCACTGTCCATTGAAAAAGAGTCCATCCTCCAAAGCACTTTCCCTTTGCCTTTTCATCAGGCAGGAATAGCTGGAAGGGACAGAATTTGCTTGGATTTTGGAGAAGGAGCAAAAAGCGAGAAGTATTTCTCCCTCAGGAGAACAATTTCATGAAGAGGGTGGGAAGCATTCATTTATTCTACTTGGGGGAAAGACACAGTTTGAAAGAAAATAACCTCTTTCTGAAGTAGACAACAGCCATAGTAAGAGAAGTGCATTATAAACAGCTAAATGCTCATGTGACCCCACAATCAAGCTGATGATGGGGAAGGAAAAGCCTGATGGACCACATAGACTTCTAGATTGAAAAGTCGTCTTGCTGGCAGGTCCAACCCAAGGAAGAAAGCAGCAGCTCTGATCTCTCTCCCCTCCACCTCTGCCATTCTTTTATGTGTGCCTTTACCTTGGCCTCTTGGTCCAGTTAAGCATTTACATTTACTGTTTTTGTTCTAGGACTCACATAGGAAAAACTGCTTTGTACTTGTTATTCCTTACACTGTTGCCAATTTTAAAATTAATTGCACCCAAACTGAGACTTACATGAAAAATACTCAACACAATGAGAAAAAAAAAAGCGAGTGTACTACTGCCACACAGAGAAACACAACCTATTTTATGTGCATTGCAAAGAATGAATTTTGCTCCTATACATCAAGTTTCAGCCTGGAGTAAGGTCATAATAGAAATACTGACACAGCCTTAATTACACTACAAATGCTGCAAGTATAATGAAAATCTGTGCAACCTTTAGTAAAAACACATACAATATAATCAGACCAAAGATCACTTTGGGGGGCTACAGTGGCCGTGTGATATTTTTTTTTTTAAAAAACAACAACAACAACAACAAAAAAATGGAAAAAACAAGTTTTTAACTCAGTTACCTAATGCTTATATAGATGAAGGCTAGAAGAATTGCATTAAATTACATTGCATACAGCATCAGAGGACTATTTCTGGTTCTGTTTCTGTTATTATCTTTAAGTCCAAAGAAAATTACTGGCTGGATGCAATCAAATTCCTTGCAGTTAATTGCTTTCAAAATTAAATGTGATCTGGCAGAGAAGCTAGATATCTGGTTGTAAGAATTGCTTCATTGGATGAACTGCTGCTGTAATCCAGCTGGCTAATAAGAAGGGGGAAGCCGCCAAGCTACTGTAGTCTCATCTTAATATCTGACAAGGTAGCCTGAACATACCTGCCCTTCTCAAACAGTTAGATGCTTGGCTTTCTTGTAGCTTTTTTTCTTTTTCCTTTTTTTTTTTTTTCAGGCTTCTTCAAATTAGATTCTTCCTGATGTACAGATTTGCATTTTATCCTTCAAAATACAAGGTTTCATAACTCTGTTCCCCATTACAGAAACAAACTTCTAAATGGTGACCAGCAGTAGCACACTGACCAGCGTGACCCAAAACAGTAAACTCTGAACTCTTTACCGTCTACAGTAAACTTGTTTCAAACCTTATCCATGCAAATGCTGAAGTGTTTCTATTCTTTTAAAATCTGAAACGAGAGGCTGACAAAAGACCTTTTCCCATTGATTCCAATGAAGAAGTCTGCTTACAGACAGGAACATAAGCTACCCAGACATAGGAAAACATCCAAGAGAAGAATGAGCTATGTCTGGAGTTGGCCTCTTCAAAGCTGCTGATAACTGGGGAACTGCCACTTTGAACCATATAACCAAAACCATTTGATACTTGATCAACATTAACTCTCAAACATAAAATCAATTATAGAATTTTTTGGCCAGGAGTTAATTAATCACTTGAGGGAATATAGAAGACCATTGTTCTGCTCAGCGTCAGCTACTGTAACATTTCATAAACAGGACTAACAAAATAAAGGTAGATGGAAACTGGTGATTATTAAATACCTTTGTTACCTTAAAATTCTTATAGACTTATTCTTACAGCCAAATGCTACATGGGGTCCCACCATATCTATAATTTTGAAAGATGGCTTATAAGAATATTACCAAGGGCAAAATTTTTCGACTGCATTCTGTGAGAACTCTCCTTCCGTGTTTCCAATCGTAAGCTCTTAATCATGTATTTTCCTCCTTGATGTTCCACTCCTCCACCACAGTCAAAAGGCAGTTAATAGATCTGCTAATACATTTTAATTTCTCCATCTCAAATACTGTTGTGACTTTGCTCTTTTAGATTTTCTCCTGCATGCTACACTTGATAGAGCAACCTGTTATTTTATGATTGTTCATAAACAGATAATTTCCTAATTGTTGTATAATCAAAGGTGGAAAAGTGCTGATGGTCAGTACTTTTCAAACCTTCAGTTAAACATTAAAAATCCTCCAGTTTTCCATTACTTCTACTCACAATCCACTAAAATATTTTATATTTTGGGTTTTTACGGAATAAAATGGAACATTTATTTTTTTGAGAAATTCTTCCTAAAGGATGCAAGATTTTTTCATCGAATTTTATACAAGGAAGGGCTGGGGCAATAGACAGAGCATATTGGGGTTCCAAATTTGAGTTTCCCTTTTAAATGCCTCGGTGACAAGCTCCATAGTATTTTTAAACATTACTTATGGAACTTAAGATATTGTCTAGCTTAACGGACTTGGGAAGTTTTGACATATATTTCTCAACTTCTTCAACTCTGAACCAGCTGCCAGCTTTGCCAGGTTTAGATTAAGTCCTGACAACGACAAAAAACCAGGGATAATATTTGATGTTTTTAAACAAACTCCAGAGAACATTCCCACTTTTTGCAGTGTATTTTGGCAATGTAGACAGGACAAAGAGTCATTTAACATTTAGGAATATTTAGGAAACATTCTAAATCCCTTCTGACTTCTTCCTTCAGCAGGCTAGCAATCAGCCTGGATGTTGGAATCTCTTGTACTATGAATCAGAAAAGCAAATGACCACACAAATGAGTTCAGGAGATCTAAAGGCGTATTTGGAAAATGAGTGACTCTCTCCCTTAATGGATTCTAAAACACACTCTAACAGTGTTTAACAAAAATATAATCTACACAAACAGAACACTGTTAAGTGAGAATTAATAATATCCATAATCTGTAATGTATCTTTGCCTAGAGTCTTTCCAGACTCTAGGGCAGAAAGAACAGAAGGAAAAATGGCTAGAGCTTCAGGCATTATGCGTGTTTCTCTTCATCAACAGGTTCACAGTGACCAAAGGTATAGCACTGCTTTATAGAACAAGTAAAAGAAAGTTCTTGCCTCAGACAAACTGCTATCTATTTATTGTAGATGTAATGTATCAAATAAAGCTATTAATAACCATTTCATAAGCGGAGAAACAGAGAAACACTGAGGGCAAGTGACAGAAGTTATATAGTAATTCAGAGAGAATGAGGAATAAAACACTCTATCATAATTCAGAGAGTGCCTAAACATTCTTGGTATTTTACTGACGTGCAATTGCACGAATATCTATCTTGAAGAATTTATACCTGAAATACAGCAAGATTACTATCAACCGTACTTGTATACCCTTCTTTACTTAGAGAACACAAACCTAGTCTTTATCAACACTCAGTTGTTATTACTGTACCAAGACCGTTTTTATAATTCTGCTTATCATTCCTGACCAATGTTTGCATGTTCTGTTGTCCTCATCTTACTGTAATTTAGATTCCTACTTTTTTTTTCCAGTTCTGCAATTTAATGTTACATGAGATACATGTCTTTAGGAATTAATTACATTTCTTGTTCTCACAATGTTGTTATGCATAAGGACACTATTTGAATAACCTGAACACATTTCACGGTCCTTGTGTGAGTACAGGATTGGTAAAGTAAAAAAAAAAATTTGAGCGAGAGCCTGTGACAGCATCTTCTCTGATTTTAAGATTTTAAGAAGTGCTTCCTGCCTGGAGGCAGCTATATATTGATGGGAATAACAGTGCCCTAGCTCCCAAAATCTATCCATGTGTTAAAAAGTAAAGATTTATTTGACTTCAGAATAGATGGGAAAAAAAATTCAGTCTCGCTGGAACAAATATATGTGAAGCAACATTCTGATGTACTAACCTCTAGTTTTTAAGGATTAAAGAACTTTTATAAAAATACAACTACTGGACCATTTAGCACTGAATACACTTCTTAAAATTAAACTTCACATAACTGCTTCTATAGCAAAGCTGTTAATGGAAATTATATTGTTGTTAATTAGCATTTATATCCTGGTATTGTTAGAAACCAAACCAAACATACACATGGTTAATTGATAGTTAATAAGAGGGACATGGAGTAGAGGTAAATTTAATACCCAGAGCTCATCCTTATGCAGCTGTGACATTGGACTTTCTCACAAAGTTTTTCCCCATTACAGTATAAGAAACAGGCAATGCAGGAGTGGAGTGCTGATGCTGAAATTTCAGCTTCACTCAAGACCACAGCAAAACTCAAGGATTTCAGTCTAAAAGATGCCAAGAGATGAAAAAAGAACCTTCTTCCTCATTACAAGTGTGGAAAGAGGGGTACCCTGGCTGGGTTTTCTGAAACTTAAAGCACCTATTTGCATAAGGATAGAAGATATCTGTATCTCACTGATTAAAATAATTTAGGGAAAAATAAAGCTGGTGAAAAAGTTTCAAAGAGCATCTTTCTCAGTAAAAAAAGCAGGAGATCTTAAAAAAAATTCATTTTTAAAGTAATCTTTTATTAACATAAACCTTTTCTTTATCTTTTTAACTTCTAACCTAAAGGAAATAATAGAGTATAAAATTCTCTAATAAGTTATCTCCTCGCAAAGTGACAATCATCAGTTTGTTACTGACAAACTGATGACAGCAGCAAATGTGTGTGTCAGTAGGCTCTTTTGAGCTCACCAAAGACAATGAAGTGCCCCTTCAGTTCAGAGGTATGAAGAAGTGTGCTAAAGTTAAGCCTAGCCATACTGCACACAAAGAAGTTTAGAAATGAAGAATGAAAGAAACTGCATTAAAGAGACATTTCAGTCTGTGGCTCTAGAGGTTGACCCAGATGATTCTGCCAAAAGGGGACAGCTTGCTTCTTTTTACCCATCTCCCCCTTATTCCTGGTCACGTGAAGTATTCCCTCCTTTACTTCAGCTGTATCAGTTGAGGCACCCCCTCTGCAACCACTAACACAGAAGAAAATCAACTGTGTGTTTCTACTGGCTTAGTTTCTTCCTCTTACTTTAGAAGCTCTTGCTCAGGAGGTTTTGACAATCACTGGAGCTGTAATAAAAAGAGCATCATGAGCTTGTTCCTGGGAGCTGTGGGAAAATGAGAGAAAGAAGTCAGTTCTCTTCTTTTCAGCAGCAGTGAACTGCTAGATCAGCTCTCTACATCTCTCCATCATACCCTCTAAATCAGTAGTACTGACTTTCTAGCCTGCAGGCTTGCTCTCAGACACAATGACCTTACATGATGTTCCAAAATAGGCAAAACTGACATGGGTCAATTGGAAAGAGAATCCTATTAAAAAAACCACAGGTGCTGAGTCAGTAAAGAATCAAAAGATGCAAAGCACTGATGCTGGAAGACTTTCAAATGAGACAAACCCCAGATATCTCCATATCAGTTATCATCACCAGTGACTCCATGAGTTCCCTCACAGTAGAAGTGCTGATGATTTTTCAGTTTCTGGAAATTTTCAGCCTGTGCTCTGAAAGTTCTATGGCAGTGTAAATGGGAGAACATTTTTTTACTTATCTTTTAAATGATCGATCTGTAGTGTTGTTGTACTCCTTAAAAAGGGCATCCACTTTTCTTTATCTCTGAACACCAGGGCACATTTCATTATATCTGTCATGTGTACATCAATAAACAGAAAAAGCATGCACATATATCCAATGGTATAATAGAAAGTTTTACTCAACATGGCTTTTAATTGACCTGTGTACTTTGAAGTGGTGGCTATATATTCAGATGACTTCTACAGATCACCACAAATGAACGCCAGTAAATTTTTTTACAGTACCATCTGGTCATGTGTTCTTCTGCATGTCAGATTCTGTATTGAAAATTATTTTATAAATGCATTACAGAGTTTTTAAAGGCTTTTAATTGGTCACAATTTTCCTAGAGGATACTATCTCCCTATTACAGAGCCAAGCTCTTTACTATTATGAGACTATGTCTATGCCTCTGGGGAAAATTATAATTAGATGCTCCTGGTGGTTGGTTCTTTTGTAACAATCTGATGTTTGTAGTCCAATATTAACTGTTTGGCCCACATTTTTGAAAAAGCATGTCCCTGCAAAATATCAATCTCATTAAAATGTGTACCGATTATTCAATTTTCAAATCTTTGGAAAATCAGCACTTCATTCTGAACAATATGTTGTAAATTTCAACGGTAATTGATCACTAAATTTTTGTCCTTACTGAGCATGCTCTCAGCCCTGATCAAAGTGGGCTGGTGCTTCAAAGAACAAGTAAGGATACCACAGTACAAGGCTACAACAATCAGACATTATTTCATAGGAGTTAGGCCCATTGGCTTCAAAGTGAAGCCAATAGTAAGGCCCGCCAGCTTCAAAGTGAAGGTAAAGAAGACTATTTCTCCAACAGCCTAATCATGTCTCCCCTCTTGTCGTTCACTGGCAGAGGAAGAAGCCATCCAATTCAGAGGCATGGCTAAAAGCAAACCAAAAGTCCAGGGAAAGAGTCAGCTGGGAGTAGAGCTTTAAGAGCAGAAGAGAAACATTAAGAGACGTGGGAAAGGCGAATTCACTGATGAGAAACAAGAGGTCTGCCAGCTACATTATCAGGTGAAGATCACCAAGAACAGAGAAATGGCTGGAAAAATAGAGGAACCTGGACTAGGACCTGTTGAAGAAGGTGGAAGTTAGAAACAGAAGCTATTGGAGTGGTAGAGGAAGAAGACACAAGAAACAGGAGAACAAAGCCTTAAGGACAAAGAGAATTAACAGTGAATGGAGAATGACGGCAAAGATGGGTCAGATAACAACCTGGACAGTGAACCTGGGACTAGTTGGCCAAGTAAGTTTGGGGGCATCAGGAACAATAATAGAATTTAGGCTTGTAGGGAGGTCAAGATTAGGGCTAAACCCATTGCAACAGAGTCCCCTTCACCACTGCCATCTGCAGGTGCTACTGCACACAGCTGCAAATAGTAAACCTTGGCAAACAAAATATTTAAGATGGGTTAGGTGATGACAGGATGGACAAAGACTCCCTTAGGTGAGGACTGATTGATACTGGGAGTGCTGGGAAGCAAAATCCTTCCTGCATTCCAGTCATGCATAAGCATAAGGTGCAGAAGCTTGTCTTGTCACAGTACTCCCAGTTAATATATGGAAAAGCTTGAGGAAAGAAATGCTGGCTTAGTCTTGATTCCGTCTTACTCCACATTATAGAAATAGATCCTAGAAGAATGTATTGGAATACCATGAGGAATCCATTTCAGACCTCCTCTTAGCACAAGGATCATTTCACTGTCTGTATCTTCTATTTGGTCAACAGCTGGAAAAACTCTGATGCCTTTTGGGCCAGTCAACCTGATCTGTGAGGTGTTACATGGGGGAAGTCTGCTTAGGAGGCTAGATACAGCAGAACCTTTTACCTCACCCACAGCAAGCAGTTCCTGCTATATTTTCCAGGAAAAAACAACAACAACAACAAAAAAAAACAACCTCCGCAGAAGTCAACTTGACCTTGAAACTGTACTTACAGCTATGCCTTTATTTTAACTTGTACATTTTTGTTTCGGCTTTTAGCATTTAAGCTACAGAATCTTATGGCATGTAAGTATATACATGTTTATGACTTATGAATCATGACATTTAATTTTCTTCATCAACACGAGTAGGTGTTTGTTTCTAATAATGGGCCAGAGCTTATCTCACTCTAGACAAATTTCATATTACAGAATGATTGCTGAGCTTGGGAAGGTGTGTTCATTTGCATTTAATTCTCTTTTGAAACAGTGAAATTCTGCCACCCTCTGGACAACAACTAAACTAAGGCATATTTACAATCAGCCTCAAAAGTAAAAGAATCCCACTGCTACTGATAAACATTCATTGCTTTTTAAGCACATTTTAAAATTAAGTACTAGGCTGAATGAAAAATAGCAGTTACTATTAAACTACAGAAAAAACAATTACTTTAAGTACCGAATAACCTTCTTACTTACAGCATCTAATCAAACAGCAAATATTAGTGTTCTGTTCTTAACCTTTTCTTGTAGTCACTTCGTTGTTCACAGTTATATTTTTAAAGATCTGCTACCAAAATCTGATATAATTTTTCATCATGCCAATATGTACTTCCACAAACCAGAATACTCTGCAATTAGCATCTCTGTGACTGAGCCAGAAGTGAATACATACAGAACAGAGTTCAGTGGGAGAAAGAAGGCTAAGGAGAAGGTTGCATAATGGCTGATCAAATTAGCTTTAAAGTGTATTAATGGCAAAATATGTCTCTTGCATTCACATGGCATGCAGCACTTACTGCTAATTATATTGCTAGCCAATGTCTGTGCATTCAAAGTTTCAAACTGTGCTTCCAGGATTAGTGTGGGGAAAGAGGGCTGCAGCATGTATGTTGTACAGTACCTTGTTTTGGCTACAGAGCCTAGCTGTTGTTGTTCTTGGATGAGCTCAGCCAGTTGTTTTTGCAGAGACATATCTTTACCGTGTACTTGTTTAATAAACGGGTGCTCCAAAAGGTGGGTGACTGAAGGACGCTTTTCAAAATCCTTGATAAGACACCTGTGACAGAGAAATAGTGGTCTCAGGCGATGATGTTGTTTCATGACAGCATGATTTGAGTTGGCTTATGTGTGGCTGTTATTGCACAGTAGTTTCTTTTCCCACAGATTTGAGTTCCACAGTACGCAACAAAACTCTTGCTCTATATTGGAATAAATCCAGCATAAAATACTTAACTAAGTGAATTTACTAATACTAGTATAGAGGCTATGCATTTGAACTTATTTAATCTCTCTTTTTAACTGTAACTAGCTTACTATGAAAAATGGCATCATATATTGTGCTGTACAGTTAATATACATTAAACATAACCTAAAATGAATAGACAAAACTTAATTCACTTTAATTTTCTACCTATTATCTGATAAGAGTTTTGACTAAGAAATGCAGGATATAGGCTGATAAAAACCACAAGTAAAACCTGTGATACAACACTAGACAGAACAATTTGATACAGAGCTCTGTTTTGTTTTTAAAATGAATGTTTTAGGTAGATCTTCTATATTGCAATGAGAAGTGCTAACATAAGAATCATAGAAAATTCTGCAAACCTACGTAATTCAGACTGGAACAGAAATGAATGAATCAGAATTAAATGCTGCCCAGGGTACAAAATTTTGTCTGCGATAGGAACAGGTAATCTAGTAATGAGTTGAGAGCTACATCCTATTAAATTAGCATAAAATAAAGTATCAAGTTAATTTATATAATTGAGATTTAAAATTGAGGAAGCCATGATTAAAGTTGAATTCTTTTCTGTACAATAAAGCTGAAATAATACATTCCAAATAGAAGAATGATCTAACAGTATTAGACTGCTTTAAAGTACCCTCTAATTCTTTATATTAAAGTATTCTGTTTATCTTGCTCAAATAATAATATTGACATTATTTGAGAACATAAAAAAGAAATGTTGCAGTTCAGTACATATCTCCCTTCTAGCACTTATCATTTCAGCAAATCATAGCCCAAGGTAAGTTTATTTGATGAGATGCATTTGTATTACATATTGTCACAATGACATCTCAGATTTGCTGATATTAAGTGATACACCTAAAGTACAGGGCCAAATATCACAAATAAAGGTTATCTTTTTAGCCAAAAGTTCAATGAAACTTTAATACCTTCTAGAATAATTTCTATTCTACCAGTATCAATAACGATTTGCAAAATTTAAACTACATCTAAATAAAAATAATCATACACATTAATTGATTTAAAATACTACCAAAGAGATTAGCAAATTATTAAAGTTTAGCCTCACCTCAAATACTTTACTGAAGCCTAAAGTCTGGTCTTAAAACGATCCTGAAATATCATTCAACATAACTTTAATGCTTTAGGTTCCTGAAAACCATTTTCTCAACCTCTTCTCGGTACATCTATAGTCCAGAAAAGACAGTCTGTAAAATGTGCTACCAGTTTTATAACTCTTTTGGCGAATGTTGCTGTAGGCTAGAGCTGCAGCCACCTGATAGAAAGACTGAAGTAACAGAACCTGCTTTATCTCCATCCCTCTGAGTGCAAGGCTATAAATACCAGTCCTTTCCTTCCACGAATAGATCCATCATTAGTCTTCAACAGGTTCTGACATCCCCTTTCCCCCCAACACTTTTCCTTTTGTGATCCATGTTTTTTAAAAGTCAATACACCCGCACAGACAATATGGTCCATGCCAATCCTGGTTAAATTTATATGTTTCCTGAGAAAAAGTAAAAAAGCATTTGAAAAGAAAGATAACATTAATCAGGATGACAGAAACCACAAAACAAACCAACAAAAAACTACACAGCATACAAAATCACAGGTTGATGGCAAGTACCTGAAGTGGAGATTTCGGTGTGAAAAAGCTCATTCATGCATGTGATTTTTACCGTATTAACTATAATTACAAATTTATAATATTTATGCTATGTTGCTAATATATAAATTTTCTTGTTAAATTTGTTTATATCAGGAATTTGTCAGTAACATAACAATACAAGTGAAGTTATGTTATAGAATCATAGAATAGTTTGGGTTGAAGGGACCTTTAAAGGTCATTTAGTCCAATCCCCCTGCAATAAGCAGGGACATCTTCAACTAGATCTGGCTGCTCAGAGCCCCGTCCAATCTGACTCTGAATGTTTCCAGCGATGGGGCATCTACCACTCTCTGGCCAACCTGTTCCAGTGTTTCACCACCCTTATTGTAAGAATGTCTTCCTTGTATCTAGTCTGAATCTATCCTCTTGGTTTAAAACCATTACCCCTTGTCCTATCGCAACAAGCCCTAATATCATGGCAGTTACTTTTCAGATAGCAACACTACTGGAGTTTAAATGGATTCTCTTCGAGAAACTGCACAGTTCTAGACAGACTATCTTCTGTTTACCAGAAGCATGAAGAACACACAAATCTTTTACCTGGTGGTATGCAGTTATTAATATGAATTCTACTCTGAGCTCTGGAACAATGTACCTCCAAAGACACTCTATGGACAAGATCCAGAAGCTGCATGAGATATTTTTCCACATACATGGCCCTTAGGTGAAACACCCAAATGTCCAGTATACTGCATTCATTAAGGAAGCCCACGAGGAAGAGATATAAGGAAAACATTTTACAAAAAAAGCTCTTAGCTTCTCTATTATGTGCCTGAAATGCTAGCTGTTTGGGTCTGGCAGGTGTTTGCATGAGTATAGTTAAGTTCTGTCAGGGAGGCGGTACTAAAGACTACCTTCGGATTACCTTTGCTTCTGTTGCATACTCCTGCCAATCCCCCCCAGTATGACTCTTCATGCTGCCTGCATGCTACTCTTCTGCTCTGCAGCTATCAAAGTTTACGTATTGTATCACCTATATGCAGCATTCATTCTCTGGTAGTAGGATATTTTTGCAATCTGTGGTCACTTAGGATTTCACTTGAAATGCAAGTAAAACTTCATGACTCCATAAGACGACCAAGCTAATGACACAAGATATACACATAATTCTGTGATCAAAGACTCTGTTCCAAGCTCAGACAGAGCACACCTACTATTGTGCCAAGTTTGTGCCTATATTGGAAGAACAGAACCCTTTCAGATGGTTAGTGAGATTCCACAACAAAGCAGAGAGCTAGTAACTAACAGCTGTGCAAGGGTGAGGGACAGCTGCTTAAATTCACATCCATAACTATTTGTGTGAGTACTTCAGTGCAGGGAAGAGACTGACAGGAGAATGCATGTTTCCACTGAAGTTGGTTTAATCCATCAAGTTAAATGGCAAGTTCCTAGCACATTAGGAACATAGCAGCAGAAAGACCAGGCAGGCCACAGGAAATTGAAGCGTGTATGGCATATACACTCCTTTTGCTCTGAAACAGACCAGAAGTGTTGACACAGTGAGTTCTAGAAATTACTTGCTTATTATGTTTCAAGTGCCAGCAACTGGCTTGCAGCTTAGTCACAGTAGGTACTGTGGACTCAGCGCATACTCAGATATTCAGTGCCAATTTGGTGTGTCACCAGTCCTGCTGAGATGGAGTGCAGGATGGAGAGCTGTCATGCAACACTGAAGAGATAGTCCTTGTATTCCACCTCTTGGTGTGCATTCCTTTGTCCTAATTCCTCTCTGTGTAGACAAAACCTATTAATATTCTGAGGTATATTTATATTCTCTGCTTCTACACACTGTCATTTCAACTGTGTTGCTTTTAGCACCACACTGAATGTGTGCTGCTGTTGTACTTAGTCAATGCTACCTGTAAAATAACAATTCTTGGGCCACCAGTTCTGTGCTAGTGAAAAATGACACATCAGACTGCCAGTGTCACAGAAGGTGTTCAGTAACGTATCATCTCCTACGCTGGAAGCAGCATTGACGCTATACTGCTTTTCAGGAAAAAATAATTTCATACAGAATATCAGCTCTTATGATCCTAAAGCCTGCATGACGGTGAGCATTATCACAGTGTTTCCTCCTGACCTGCACCCTAAAATAGAACTATAAAGTGTGAAAAAGTTAATCATATGGGTGCCTGAGTCCAAAGTTGCCAGTACATTCAGTCAGGAGATGCATTCCATGTAAATGCCAGAAAAAAAGAAATCAGGAAGTAATACACAAAAATCCAGCAATGTTAACATTTGAAAGAGGAAGAGTAAAGTATCAAAACAGTTTTTGTAATGTCACTTACCAGAAAATATTCTTATTCAGTGCAGCCAAAGAAATCAGTGTATGCAATATTAAGAAGCCATATCACTGAAGGATTTGCTTCTGAGGAAAGGAGAAAACTAAAATATCTTCAGGTGCTCATCTAAGCATTTATTTAAGACCAATTTGGACAGTTAAGTTAGGCTCTGTCAAACATCAAATATGCTGCAATTACAGATAAAACCAATAAGTATGCTGCACATGCAAATTGAACCAATTTTGCCTGTAGAAATTATATATATATATAAAAAAAAAAAAGTGGTGAGACTGCCTTGCATTGAGCAAATTGACTAGCAAATCTACTACAAGATGGGTTTCATATAAGGTATAATGAAAATATTATCATATCTGCTGTGCTATTTTTCAGATCTAAAATAATGTGAAGGCTAAGCAAGTAGAGATTGAAAAGAAAACAAACATTGTACATGTTTGCCTTGATGAAAGTCAATCCATTACCTAATTTGAAATTCTAGTATCTTCCATCATGCTTTCTTAGCTGAAAATTAATTCTCAGAATTCATTAGTGTCACTACATTAAACACAGGTTGCAGCCATTTGCTGCAATCTCACAGCCAGGCTCCTAAGCACCATTTCCATTCTGCCACAATTACAGGCAAAGATGAGGCATTTATTAGCAGGGGATAAGAGCAGACTCCCATACATGCAGGCCCGTCTGAGACGGCCTCTAAAAATTCACTGGCTGCTTGGACTTGGACGATAACATTGTTGGAATTGCTATGTCTCAACAATGTAAACTGCCATTTTGCAAGTAGCGAAGCAGATGACTGAAAAGGGGAGCTATTTATCAGCATTCATGAGCTAATATTTACTAATGAATAAATGGAAAGAGACAGATTTCATAAGAACTGCAATGGAGGCCTAAGTCTCCTGTGTGCTCAGAAATAGAAAACAATTACTAACATCATTCATTATTGCAGCTAAACCTAAGTAGAACAGCAGCAGTTATTTCTTTCAGAAATTCTCTTTCATCAGATCTATTATGATCTATTTGGCCACAAGTACTTTAAAAATAAAGAAACTAACCAGGTCCAACCATTATAGCTTAGCTACATTACTTTGTATAGTATTCTGTTTTCTTCAGTTATTACATTTTGTGAATGCTACAGTTTCCGATGATTTCTCATCTGCTGGCAGTAGATTGCCAGAACTCAGTTTGTCTCACCATCCAAATATCCAACCAGACATCTAGTCACTTTTTATCATCTACATGCATAGAAGATGCACTGGTTATTATTTGGAAGAAATGATGACTATATCAGGCTCTGTATTAGAGCTGGGGAATCCAAACAACAGCCTCTGGGCAGGAGAGAGATTAAGTCTCCAATCAGAACAACAAATGGTTAGACAAAGTCTTCATTGCCACCCCTCTGGTCCCTATCTCTCTGCCACTCCCTGGCCCAACAGGGTGTCTCCCCATCATCTGCTCCTCACACAGCTCTATACCCCTCTCCCCAGCCCTCCAAGTACTTCACTGCCTGCACAAGCACCTGCTGCCTAGCAGTGAGGAATCTTTCCAGCACTCTCCTATTGGGATAGAAGAGCTTTCCAGGGTCTTGAACAGGACTTCAGGTCATCCTGAGGTGCTGAGATCATCTCCTCCCAATCCCAGATAAAGCAGTTTCTAGGTTGCCCCCACAGGTAGAGACGGCTCAGCTGGGGATCTAGAATGGAGATTTCCCAGAGGAAGAGGAGAAAGAATAAGGTCATATTCTCTCGATTCTCTCCCTAAGCAGGGAGAAGGAGGTCTCTAAGTTCTGAGATTTTTATTTTTTCTTCCCCATACTTTCCCAGCTAATTCCATCAGAAGGTTGTTCCACGGTGGAAGACTCATGAAATCAAGAGCACGACCCCAACTGGGTTTACTCCCCTAATTAGAGAAATGGAAGGACAGACACTGACAAGCAAGATTGTCTAGGTGAGGTACATGAGTTCAGAAACCTTCCAGTCAAGGAAGGAAAAATAACAATCTCTGAGATTGTTTTTAACTGGTTAAAATGCTCTGTTCCTATCCATCACTCTGACTGTTCCTCCTACCTCTGTACCACACATAGCTGTAGCAGACACTGGTCAGTCACAGGCAGCGGAGAGGAGGAGAAGAAAAGGCATTTCATGAATTACATTTGTAATAAAGATGCAGGGATGTGCATGCTTCCCTGAAGCTCCCCTGCTTCCCATTCCCAGGCCTGCCCATCCCCCACAACTGCAGGTCACTCGTTTGCAAAAATAAACTAAAAAACTGTGACAGCTTTGCCAACAGCATTTCTGTTTTCAGTCCTAATTCAACAGAACATAAAGGATATAAATAACCTTATCTTCAGAACTATATATAGTTGCCCCTTTGGAAAAAAACAAACACTGAGCACTAAGGGTATGTATATAGGTTAAATAGGCTTCCTGTCTTGTATAGCATCCCACAATAAATAACAAGGATTTTACTGTTCCTTCTGCTACAATCAGATATCAGGATGCAGGACTGAATTTATGACAAAGTAGTCAATCACCACGTGCATAACATAAATTCTGATGTTCAGAACACATTTATCTCTTTATTGATCTGCCTTTTGGTAGCAAATGCCATAAATTACTAATCTTCCCTAACAATGAGAGAAATACTCTAATACTGAAATGTCACCAGCACCTGTTTTCTTAATAAATCTTCCTGCAGTTTAATTTTAACATCAAGCACCATATAGTGTAATTTAGAGCACACACCTGAAACCTAACAAAGGTTCACTCACACTGAAATTGTTAAATTAGGTGTAGTAAATAGCTTTACTTCTTCTATAGCTTCAAAAACTACAACTGGTTTCCAAGCCTCCTGAGCAGACATAACAAATTATTCTGGCTCATATACATGATTTAGAGAATAAAAAATGGAAACTCTATGGAGTGGCAGCTCTCAGAATGGGTCAGACTTTGCTCATGTTGAAACCCTTACGGTTTTACCATAGACAACAGAAATTCAGTCAGAACAAGCCTAGGGAGCATCTCAAAACCAACAAATTTACTTATTGTATGATTAAACTGGGGTGTTTCTAGCCTTTTACCAGCAACAGGTCGGGTCTGGTCTGTTTCTTTGGTCTGTCCTTGAAGACCCAGGAACACAAGGAGCCTTCAGAACCTTTTATAACTGAAGCTTTTTATTAGAAACAGCATGTTTTGCATTTGTACCAAACATTCTCCCTTAGGTATCCATCCCCCTTTGACACTACAGCGTGCAGCTCATTTGAGGTAGTTGGAGCATAGAGAAAGTAGGAGATAAGGAAAGCATAATCTGATACTGATAGTTTCTTTCTTTTACATCTTATGTCATAGCTGAGAAGGCAGCTAAGAACAAAGATGTTTTTCTCTCCTTTGGTGTTTACTGCATTCTTTCCTATCTTCCAGTAAATAAGGGCTGCCACTAAAATGGCAATTGTAGATCCACTATGCCATAATCACAGAGCATCTGGGAGAAGTTTCTCACTTATACTCATTAAGCTGACTGCTTGATGCCCTCTGCTGTGAAACCCCAAATCCAGCCACACTATGACATCTTCATTTGAAGCAATTCACAAACACTCAGACAGATGAGATCCGGTAGTTCTATTCATTGGGAATCCACAGGCAATAACAACATTCTTCCCATTACAGTGTGCCAGACCCGACTTGTACCTCATGGCCCAGAGGAGGACAGAAGGCACATCTGTGCTTCCTGGAGCTTCCCTTAATCTAAAAGTATGCTGGACTGCTTCATTCCCAGCTCTGCTGCTGATTATTGAGTGACTTTGAGCAAGATGCTCTTCGTCTCAGTCTCTTCAGTTGTAAAGGAAGGAATTTAACTCCTCTCTATTCTGCAAGTACAGATGACTTAAAAATCCATTCACAGGAATAAGGCACCACTATTCTACTGTTGCTTCAGCCCAATGCAAAGGTACTATTATCAGGCAGAAATGCTGGATTATTATTTGTTTTATATTTTTTGCAACTGTAATTTTTACGACTTTCC
This sequence comes from Limosa lapponica baueri, assembly GCA_002844005.1. Lineage (NCBI taxonomy): Eukaryota > Metazoa > Chordata > Aves > Charadriiformes > Scolopacidae > Limosa > Limosa lapponica. The sequence goes on from KZ505638.1 coordinate 2,418,977, forward strand.
TATTTCTGTATTTCTGCCTTCTATACCATCAAAATGCATTTCAAACAAACCTGGATCATCTGGAACACATTCTTTCTTTGAGAACTGAAATAATTTAACTGGAAGGAATAAGTCCACCCTAAAAACAAACTGCTACAAGATCAGCATAGACACACTTCACTTTTCTCTGCTCCTGCCACATTCCTTCCTTCCCACCCTGCATCTTAGTGTTTGTGTCTACTACTTCTGTCTTACTGTCCTCACTCTTCTGCCATGCTCGGTCTTTATTTTTACTAAATATTATGGAAGTCAACCCATGCAATAACAGGTGGTAACATCCTGCCTTTAGATTTCCTTTCAAGTAAAGCAGAGACAGCAAACATTAGCTATTACAAAAGGCTCTCCTTCTAATACATGGCAATAATGTTAGAGCTCCATAAGCATCTAAGCCTTGAATAAAGCTTTAAAAGCATCCCAGTGAAAAACCAATAGCCAGAGACTACTTGAGAAACTGAAATACTGGTACTTCATGAAAAACTTTGTCTCATCAGACAATTACTTCACATGCTCTCTCTGATACTATAATCTTCTATGCAGCACACTATTCCTAGAATTGCCAATGCTTCCCAAATAGAGTTGTCTCTCCACCATGGATACAAATCCTTCTCACTACACTATACTTACTATTGTTAATGTTTACTATTGAGAATAGCAAGCCAATAAACCCACAAACTAGGGGAACCAAGGGGAGAATGAGTGCTTATCTACGGTGGTAGGGAACTCAACAGTATATGTTACTGAGTGAAAGATCTTGATAATATGACATCTGTAAAACCTAGCACAATTCTTTACAGGGCCAGGACTTCAAACCTGCATGGGAGTTTCTCACCTCTACCTAAAATTGCATGTTTTTTTACTACAACTGCGCATTAGAAAGATGAAGATAATTGTATCCATTATGTTTGCCCATTCATCTGTATAAAAATGTCTCATGCAATACTCAAGAGCGGTGGAGATCTTTTGTCAGGTACTACAATTTAGTTTTTCAAGTTCATCTGTAGACAGATTCTCAGAATCTCCATCAATGAATGAAAGGCGAAAACTTACAGATTTGGTGGTAACCTTACACATCGCAATTTATATCTTTCTGACATTTGCAAACCTCTTTGTCTTCTTAGACACTGTGAAATTAATGAGTTATGTCAAACACATATCATGTTCTCAGTGACAGAAACAGTAAAATGTTCTTTATGTAATATGAACAGTGTCACTAAACAATTGCTTAGATTGTGAAAAAATTTGATCTGCATTCAGAGAAGTTAAATCTAAATGGAGCACTTAAAACCTATATAATCTAGATGATCTATTAATTGAATAACTCTGAATGTAGACTCACCAATATGAAATTCAGCTTGTGAGGCTGTGTTTAAATTGAGTACAAAAATTTAGGTTTATCAAGATTAAGAATTATATTTGTATTGTATTTGCAATGTCATTGCTAAAATAGAAGTTGCATTCTGATGATAAATGTGACCATAAATCCTGTAACTTCACATTTTTGCTTCAGTATTTCCTGAATTTCTTAATTCTTTAATTCCCTCCAGCTCAAGAATGACTAATTAATTCAAAGAACCATAATAGCTAATCATTGGTTAAATAAATTTAAAAGGAGGAGAATGTCTGTCCCTGGAGATACCATTGCTCATTTTAATTTAAATTACCATTTTGTGATGTAATGTAAATAAAGGCTATTGTATCCTTCTGCTCCAAGAACGTATTAACTCTTCTATCTACCCCTAGAGATCAGTCAAGGTTTAAACTTATTCGCAGCATGTGAGATAAATGTAGTGAATGGGCTTTTAAAATTCATTTTAACATAGAGCCTATATTATTTTATGTACAAAATCTGAAGCACTGTATGTCTAAAATGGTGGTGGACACAAATTGTTATCTTAAGAGAGCAATGTCATCTATGCTATAGCTATCAAAAAAAATAACGCTTCATAAACATTCATGGGCAAGGAATAGAGTGAGCTCTTAAAAACTGGTATTTTATTTCAACATAGAAATAACCATAGGTTAAATTATATTGCTTTTAGAAGCCAATCCTCCAACAGCTGATGTGGTTGTTGGAATAGCAAGCCCTATTAGTAATAGTAATTCCTTATAGGAATAGTAAGTCCTAGTAATATGCAGCTAGAAATAAACAGACAATTCTTTCTTGCATGAGTGGAGCAGCCAAGTTCTTCATGGACAACTACAGGAGTACAGACAAATAGGCATACACAGAATTTTACCAACCTTTTAAAAGTATGTATGTGCTTGCGTGCATCTCAGTAGATATCAAATACAAAATTAGGCTGCTGCCAGGCTTGGCTGAAATTGTTTGGTTTTTTTTTTAGAAACAAAATATCTAAGTCAGATTAGCCATTTCATTGTAAAAAAACTTATGAGGACAACATATTACAGTCTTCATCCCAAGTCAAGGTCAACAATGCTGGAAATATAAATGTAAGTTCACCAAGCTAAGAACTATCCTGACCCTCTCTCCATTCAGGTTTTGTAAATAATGCATCTGACTTTAAAATGCTACTGCAAGATCACACCTCTTGGGGCCATAGAACCATAGTTAAAAATACAGACTTCATTTCTGAAAAATATATGATTACTATTTTAATAGTTTAAAGAGTTTAAAGAGTTACCTACAAAAGTGCATTGAAACTTCCAGCTCAGGCGTGTTGTAGATCACTATAATACACGAGAGAAGTCTTACAACAAAAATGCCTCTTAAGACAGTGGCATTTCAAGGGACGAGAATGGAAGGTGAAAAAACAGCTACAATGACCAGGTTTGGCAATCTTGGCATAAATAAAATTATTGTGTAATCTGAACTCAAAAGTATGCTTAGCCAAAGCTGCATGCTTGGTTTTTGTCAGTACAAAGGTCTGGCCCACAGCTTGAACCAGATAAGCTTGTTATGCAAATGATGTTAGCCATCAGGAAGGAGGTAGATAATGAAATTATTCGAAAACTAACCACTCATCACAAGGGTGACAGAAACATCAGGCAAGGTCCTAACATATGGATAAAAGGCAGTATGGAATTTATACAATCACTGCTTTTAATTTATCATAACTAAGCTGTCACAAGGTGGGCATCAACAAATGCATAACTAACACATATAAATGAGCCAATTATCAGTAATGGCTAAAAGGTTTGCAGTTATATGATCCAATGTTTCATTATTTATTTTTTTCTAGAAAATCCACTAATGTAAATCCAAGCCTCCACAAAATCATCTTGTAACCTCTGCATCATAACAACACATGCCCGAGAATGAAGAAATGTCACACAGAATTCCATTTCAGTGTTCTCTTAAAGATAGCTAAAAAATCAGTGTATTTATTACAATTGTTGCATTTCTCCATTTTAAGAGACTGCATGAGCATACTTCCTTACTTCATTGTGTGAATTACTGTAAAAATGAAAAGCAAGATTTGAGAACTTGCAGATGTTGCTGGTGAGAGGAAGTAATTAAGCAAAAGTAATTAAAAATCAATGTGATTAAAAATATACAATTTGAAGATATCAAAACCCCAAAGGACAAGATTAAAAACAAGCACAGCCATAAAGTATTAACATCTGACTTTTTTATGAACAGTGCATGCTGAACTAAAGGACGGAACAAATGCTAAGAAATGTTATACTTAGTATTTTGTATTGTTCTCAAGCTCAGCAGGGACTTCTAAAAAGGAAGATACCAAGAAAACCTGTGTAACAATGCTGAAGACGAACGCACAACGTTTCTGAGAAAGGAATGCAGTCTTGTTGACCAGGTGCACTGACTCTCTAAAGCACAAGTGGAATATAACCCACCAGTTCTAGAGTCCCCCAGAATATAAGCTATTGTCCATAAATACTGTAAAAACGTTTCTCTATAAAAGAATTCATCCACCACCCAATGATGTTTGCAATTAAACATCCTCTAAGCAATCCTGCTTTGGCAGGGGAGTTGGACTAGATGATCTAAACGGTCCCTTCCAACTCTAAAAAATTCAGTGAAATTCAGTGAAAATTCTGCCATAGATCACAACGTACACTGCTGTGTAAACAAGGACATGCATTATGGGGAAACAGAACTTGGGGCAAACTGCTCTAGAGGAAGGTACTTCTCCTACCTCCACTGGAAGAGATTCTGAGTTACACTGCAGTAATGATAGCAATGGCCTTCCTCTGTAGGCCAACCATTACAGTATACCTCACTTTCCTGCTTGATTAAAGACCAGCATAGAAAATAAGAATATTTTTCATGGATTATTAATAAAATTTGCATTATTCTTTCTATGTTTAACTTCTGCTAAAATTGGAAGACACTACTACACAACTGACTGAAAAAGGTACCAGGTAGGAATATTGTACTCCTCAAGTAACTATACATTAAGGAACAGAATAGATTCCAAATGTAGATGTGTATATTTTCAAACCTGTCTTGAAAAGTCAATACTGAGGAGCGGTGTTCAAAATATTTGGTTATGTGAACAGTGTAAACTTCCCAAGGGTTTGATAGTATTATTCCCCATGTTACACAGTTTAGGCTGTAACAGGTTACAATGAAATCCTGAAGAAATTACTTATAAGAGTTGCTGTAAGATTTTTCAATATAATGCTAGCAACTACTAAATTATGATTTCTTAGTTTCACTGTAAAAAGAAAAAAATAAAGCAAAAGCATATTTTAGTTCAGTGACAGCTGCATCCAGAAAGCTGGTACCACCTGGGTAACATATTACACTCTTGGTACAAGTAGTGCTCAATTACCTATATTGGGTTTAAAACCTACTGCATATTAGTACAGTGGCAAAAAGCAATTATTTTCTTTCTTATCTTTCAAATTCTTATATTAAATTGACCGGCAGTCATTTTCACTAACGCTTTTTTCTCCTTGACACAAAATTTCACTGCAAAACCATCACAGAAATCAGGTATATTTATAAACCTGTACCAGGTCCATCAAAGTCAAAAAGCAAATCAACTAAGGAGTTCAGAGAAGCTGTGAAACAAATTACATAAGAAGATCAAACTGTGCTGTATAGCTTTCAAAAAGTGAAGCATGGTCTGGAGTCTATGAAAAGAAAACTGAAGTTAAAAATCTGCAAAAGCAACCATTCCATAAAATAAATTGTGTTTTCAGATTGACACACGTAGGCCTTGCTGAATAAGCTGTTTTTAAAGAAAATAAAACTCACTGTGAAATGAAATGGTTGAATCCTCTGCACCATTTTTCAGGATGTAGCAAAGTAGGAGGAGGATTTCTGAAAAAATACAAAGTTTGGGGGTTTTAAATGTTAATGTTTAGCGGAATTATCTCACAGACAGTCAGCAAAGATAATACTGGTTCCTCTAGGGAAAAAATTATGATCAAGAAAGTAATGCTCAAATTGTCTATGGGTCCCCTTCAGATGCCTGTTGGGTTTTTCTTGCTACTGCTTATTCACTGGCAGTTCTCCTCTTTTCATGTCCTTCTCCTTTCATGTCAATACCTTTGAAGTCGGTAGTCAGTATAGCTCACAGTGTGCTTCCTCCCAACATTTCCCTTTTAATTCAGCCTGACTCGGGAAGGATCAACTGAAACTGGAATATTAACCTCGCCATCACACCACTTTAGCCCTTTACCCCAGATCACTGACTCTGACCAAAACTTTTTTAAGTATGAATCTTAATCATAAGAACTACCAAAGCATCAATCTGTAGGATTTTCAGTCCAGATTTCAATCTGTATTCAGTTTGGACAACACTGTAAACCCTAAAACTATTACAAACGGATGCTATTTTTAAAGTGACATTTAGCAGACAGTATTTTTACATTACATAGTAAGATGGCTTTCCGTAAGAATAATCTTTTAAACTCTGATATGTTCCATGTTCATTGGCATTTAACTGCTTTCCTTTCTGATTGTTACTGTTACAGTTAAATCACATAAACATACAGAGCAAGGCCTATAGCTCATATTAAGTGGACCAACCTATAGCAGGAAGTGTTCATGAATCACATTATACTATATTATCTTCCAGAGGTTTCTTCTGCAACTTAAGATTTGATAAGTAATGAAGTCTATTTAACTTTTTAAGATTAAATGTGTATTTTATGAAACCTAAATGATTAGTCTTTTACCGCAGTTGAGGGCTCAATGCAAAGTCTCACATACTACTGAACTGGCAGAAAAAAATAAATCACAATAAAACTTATTCTACAATGGAAACAGTCACTAATATTTTGGATTATAACATGAGTCACCTCGTTTGTACTGGGGCCACATGCCACAGCACAACACTGCTTGGAAGCATCTCACAAAAGAAAAAGGCAAACAACCTAAATTAGTGCTCACCTGCCTAGCAGTCTTGAATTTTTCATGCATATTCATTCAAAGAGTAGTTCCATTCAACAATTACCCTCAAAAATCCAAACAAAATGGTTAAAAAAAATAATTTACAATGTGGTTTTGTAATAGATGGACCATTTTTGTTCATCTGTATCTATTAAAAACAAATGCAGTCATCTAATTTCACTGCAGGCTGACATGTTTTCTGAGATTAATATGTCATTAATTTAATGTTATGATAATGTTATAATAACTTTTCTCTTTTGTTACAGACGACTCAGGGAATACAATTTTCTTCATGAAGTGAACAAACCCAGAATGTTTGAGGTGTGCATCCCTTACCAAATTTATCATTAGGAAAAAAATATGACTGGTTATTTTCAATGACAGTAACTTTTTGGGGTTGTCTTCCATTTCCAAGCCTTGTAAGTTCATGCACATCACAGAATCTGATTTTTTACAAGCATTAAAAAAACATTGAAAAGTATTTCTAGAGATATTCCCAGAAAAACAAAACAAAACAAAAAAACAACAAACCCGTATCAAAGAAAGGTAAACTTTAAAAACTTCTTTCGCTACAATGAAGATGGTTATCAGTCCACGTATCCCACATGCATGAACTCAGCAAACAGCTATAAGGGACAGCCAGCTGGGGTTAGGATATGGTTTTAGTCTTTATTTTGCAGGAACGGTATCTGACAATTTGGATTCTGATAAGACCAGCTTTTATCGTACTGTGAAGTGCAGTGCATTTCTTTTTAGAATAATACCAGCACTGTGTACTGAATATTTGCTGTGAAATTTTGAATTTCACTGCAAAGTAATTTGCTTTTTCAAAGCTCAGTTACTATCGATGAAATATGTCGTTTTGTCCTTTCTGTTCACACTGTTGTTAAAGTCTTTCCATGGTGGTAACAACAGTGCTTACAAAAAGCATATGGTTTGGAGGCTATTTTAATAAGCTCACAAGGAACTTTTCGAAAAAAGACACAGAGGTACTTATATTAGTTGCAGATATTATGAGGGAAACAGGTGGGATTTCATCATGGAAGAACAGACCAGCAGAGCAGATGTCATTCAGGAAATACATTTAATCATTTGCAGGTTAATGATTAATGGAGAAAGTCATGTTTTTAACCACACAGAACATGCTTTGTCCAACAAATTACTTGGCTACTAAGCTCTCACTGATAGCTGCTCTTTTAGAGGTGACTGAGCATGCCATGTACCAAATCAACACAACCAAGTAATCTGTAACTCTACAGATGTTTTCTTGAGCTTGATATTTTTGTATTTGTTGACAGAAGATACTATGTTATTCTTAGTGCCTTTGTAGTAAAAACATAGAACTACTAGTCCTCTGCACTTACGTCACAAAGTTGATGCTTGAGGTACCCCATCTATAAAATTGAGCTGATAAACGTGACCAGAACCATAATTCATTAGCATCTATAAAGTACATTGGTTCTCCATGAAGAAAGTTGTTACTAAACTACAAAATACAAAATTGGCTCACCCTCTTCTGGCATCATATCCTGAAAGGATTTCCGGAAAGGGGCATAAGAGGGTCAGCTTCCTACCTTTGTTTTACCTAAGACACCACAAACTGTTTCATGGTGACATCAGAAAACACCACTGCTTCCATGGCACCCCCAGAGGTGGATTTTTGCAGTAAGGACTCAAACTCAAGTTCTAGACCCAAAAGGCCAGATACGCAAGGCTAACTTGAAATTAATAATCCATTAAAATATCTGTAATTCATATCACATTAAAAAGAAAAGGTAAAACAACTCACACACATTATCAGATGCTAAACCACAGAGAAGCAATACTTGCCTCATCAATTCAGCTCGAAGACCCAACTAGGGCCATTCGTGATTCCAGACTGTATTAAATCCAGCACATGGAGTTCTATGACTTTTGTATACTTCCATCAGCCAACATCACTGCACTTCACCAACATCTGGCTGTTTCTGCAGTCCTCAGAACACATTCACAGTAAAACTAAAAAGCTACCTCTTGTTAACTTGCTGACATAACTTATTCTGCTCTTTTCATATAAAATTAGAATGCTCTGCATGCAACCTTCCAATCTGAAGGACAGTATTTTCTACCACAAGTGATGGAAATTGTGAGAAGTAGATATGAATATTATTGCAAAAAGTAGGTATAATTGGGTTTGTCTTTTGAAAATGTCCTCCTTTGATGCAAGATGAGTAATCAACCATTTATTTCCTAACTTTGTGTCTTTTTCCTTTAGTTCTTTTCTATAATTCATAATTAGTCACAGAACTACATGCTCTATTTCTTTAGGCAGATGCATCGCTCTTGTGATCTTTTTCTACCCTTTTATTCAGTGCTTTCCACGGTCACACTGATGCTGTTTTTCACTGGGAGTTTTGCTCTAGTGAGGACTGCAGGACTGAGACTGTACAAGATACCCCATACAGAAGCACAATAGTCCTTGGAACATGAAGACATTAGCAAGCTTATCAAGCAAGAGCTGCTGCTGAATTCTGAATGATACACACACAGCTATGTGCTGGAAATATCTTAATCTGTCGAGCTTTATGTGTTCCCTGTCATTCAGCCTGCCTCCAAAGTCACAGCTGGTAAAACAAAATCGGTCATTTTACCACAATAAGGCCAATGATGCAGCTCAGCGAGCACCATTCGTCCTTTACATTAAGCTGTGAGCCTAATTACAGATCACAGATAATAGACAGTTGTTGGCAATGAGAAAACAAGTATTTTCATCTTAAAATATTTCTATGACAAATTTAAAAAAAATGAAAACACATCTACTATTTTTAAAACCATTTCAGTAAACATAGCCATACATTTTATAAACAGAAATCAAGACAGGGCCTCCAATGACCAAACTGCATCATCAACCTACCACATTGTTTCTAATGAGAAATTAGCAGATGAACATCCAACACCTGTCACCATGAACAGGCTCTGGCAACCACAGCCCCATACACTTGTGTGAATTATTTTTCTAGCAGACTGAAGAGACAATAGTTCTGTTGACAGTTGCCTAAGTTTATAAATAGACAGATTTTACATTAAATTAAACCATTCATACATATTTCAAAAAAACTACATGAAACTGCCATAGAAAAAAGCAGAAAGTCAAATATGCATAATAATGAGATTTCCCTACAAAAGGTTACATAAAGCAAATATTTTTCTATTAAAATACATGAATAAGTGACATTAATATATGATAAATCCTCATACTAGTTTAAAGTCCTGCAGCTCCAAAGCATCCCCATTTTGGTTAATCCTCCAAAAACAGCCAGGCAATTCTCGACAGGGTTTGAAGGATTTCCTAATGCACCTGGTTTGTGGCCCATTCAAATCAATAAGAGGTTTCCACTGATCTGAATGAAAAATTCAGATTCCTAACACTCTCCCATTCATCTGTCTCCTAACGAAGGCCACTCAAGTTTGACTGACTCCCAGTAATATACTGCACCAAAGTCCACTCAGCAGGAAGCAGGGTACTGTGTTCAGCTCTGTAAGGCTAAGATAGAAACCATAGAGTTTAGGTGCCTCCAGGAGTGGAGAATCAGCACAAAATCCTCCGTGTATATGGAGGCAGGCCTCTGAAGTTGTCTTTTAGGTCAGTGGAAAGCCATCATCAATCAGAATGCTGCTGCATGAAGCCTCCATGGTTGGGAAGCACAGCAGCACATTGCCTCAAGAAACCAGAAGATCAGAAAGAATACAGGATCTACAAGAAAATTGGAAGCAATGACAGAAGCAGGGAATCTGGGCAAAATAGCTCCAGGTGTAAAGCAATTGTCTGCCCACTGAATTGATTTAGGGAGCTCCAAAGGCAATTGAACGTCCTTTCCTCAAAATGCCTAGAATTGTGTAAGTCTTGACAATACTGGGCACTAATCTCCCTTAAGTCTTCTTAACCAGATCTATAAGCAAGGCATTCCCACGCCTACCCAGCCTACAAGGCATGAACCATATGTTGAGACTGTATGTACCAAGTCACAGCATATGAAATAACTGGAAAAGGCAGTGGCTTCCCACAACATCTTTAGCTTCTAAGTGGTCAGCATAGTTACATAAACCTTTCTCAAGCAAGCGAACAGACTAATGCCAGATCACAGTACTCTCACTATACAATTAAGGGGCACCAGCAAAATTACTCTTATTCTGTGAGAGCTAAGGGCTCCTGCTAAAGTCACTCTCCAGACACCTTCTCAGTCACAACTGATTCACTTCTAAATAGTTTCTCCGTTTCCATTCCCCTTCCCTTTTCTCTGAAAGGACTGTTTTCCTCGTGCAAATATTCAGTTCAATACCATTAACATACGACTTCAATTTCTTACCTTCTAGAATATCAAAAGCTTGTATCTATTCAAATAATGTGTAAGGACATGCTGCTTTAAACCAAGATCAACATCTACCAAGGAAAAAGAATTGGTTAAGAGGAAGCAGAACACAAGACATTAACGCCTCATTGTTGAAACAAAAATACTCTTCTTGCTTAAGTATTTTACTATCTTTTAATTACAGAGTTACCTGATATTTCTCTCTTTACTGGAATGGATGCTCTTTATTTGCCATAGGTCGTATACAGTTAGAGAAGTCTGGCCTGAATCCAACAGCGTATGATGAATTTATATTGAGTTGAAAGTTAAACAGACAAATACAACTAAGAGACTGTAGGATCCTAATTGCTTGAAAGGGTAAAGGGTACTTATTAATCCAGTTTGTAAGCTTTTTTTGTAATACAGGGTCCTGATCTAGTAAAATACAGATTGGATATCTGTTTTCACTCTCTCAGAAGAGAATGATGGCTACCTGTCTTGTAACACATAAAAATACATCCGTCCCCTTTTGCTTGTGATTTTACATGACTATTTACTTATTTTGCTGCCACTAAGTAGGTGACTTAGCAGATTAACAATGAGATATGGGCTCAGCTGCAAAACAAATACAAATACACAAATGAACAAAATATGAACCACTTCTTTAAAACACACTTAAATCAAGATTTATTCACAAGTCTCTAGCTTAGATTATTTCATCAGCCAGCACAATAACGAGCAAAAATAAATGGAAAAAGGTAGTCAGTTCCAGAACTATGCACAAATCTCCTTTTGATTTTCAAGATTCACTTTATGCATTGCCAAAAGAAAAGTGCTTCAGGAAGAACATAAAGAGGCTGTCAAAAGAAACCTTCTAAGAAACCTCCTTCACATGAACAATCCTGTGTTTCAAAATGGTATATATCTGATAAATTAAAAGTCACCTTTAAAGTAATGAGTACAGACAGAAATAACGTGCTAAGCACATTAAACTATTTTGAAAGTCAAATAATAACCTTCAGAAAATGTACTAAAACAAATCTCAATTATGTAATATTTTAGCTCATAGACACAGAAAGAAAATGGATGGAAAAGTATTGCAAAGTGTTCTGCTTGGGAACATCTGGATTATCTTTCACTTTTTCCCTTGAACACTGCAATTCACAGGCCACTGGTTTCAGTCAGATTTGGCAGCTGCAAGGTTTCATTAGCCTTTTTCAGAACTTGACAAGGCATCATTTATTTCTGTCATTTACTCTTCAGTTTCCAGTTTCAGTTTCTAGCTTCACTGAAACAGAAACAAGTATTTTATTTCAGAAATATTTTTGGACGGAGGTGAAAACATACAGCTTTGCATTCCAGTGGTCAAGCTTCAAAACAAATATTTAGCATAACGGAATTATAATTATGCTTTGTCATCTCATTTATACACAAAAGTTTCAAAGAGCTAAAGAGATGCTTGCAAATTAACAGCAATTGAAACAGAGGAAATAATAGTAGAGATTTTTATTTATAACCACTTCACATCTTCCCTGCAATGTATTATTTTGCTTTTCTATTAAAACCATTGCTCTGTGAATTTGCAAAGCAGGAGAACGTCAGTTGCCAAAGAAATAAAAATGGCACAGTAATACTTCTGTGCCTGACTGAAATACATATGGTGTTGTCTAGACATTACACTTCTGTAGCCAGAATATTAAAATACTGCAATTACACTGCATATTTGTAGAGTTGTATGGGAAATTAAAATATCTGTTAAAATCTGAAAGTGAAAATCCCACAGATAAATTCCTAGGGGCAAGTCCTGAATTGTATGTGTTTCAAACTCCCACTGTACATCAGCCAGTTTTAGAGGCCTGAGTAGGCCACCTGCCTCAGCAAGAGGAAGACTTAAAGGGATGCCACAAACCATTTCTTTTAAGAAGTGGAGGAAGATCACCAAGGGAAGACCTAGACAACGTGGAGTCTGACACAGAGCCTGGTTCCACAGTTCTGTGCTCCTGCTGGGACCTGCCTCTGCCCAGGACCCACACAGCAGCAAAGGCCCTGTCATACCATGGTCAGTCGCACAACAGGCTTCACATTGTCCTGGACACACAAGGTAACACAGGGTACCTTTGATTTTCCAACTGCCCGAGACATGCATTTCTGGGCTCTTCTTTCCACCAAGAGTAAAATGTTTTTATTACATTACCCCCATGAAAAGGGGAACTTGCTTCACAGAACCACAGAAGCCATTCTGTGAAGCACCACTTGTGCTTCTTCTTTACCTTCTCTTCTTTGTCTGACCAATTTAGCTCTTCTTTTCAAAGAGGAAGACACCTTCTTATCCTTCCTTTTCATAGAGGGGAGCCTATTCTTAGTTGAGGTTCTACAGAAATGCAAATAAACCTAACAGTAACCCATAAAAGAAGTTTATTATCATATGCTTGATATGGCTGGTAGTAAACATGGAATTCAATCATTAGACTTGAAAAAAGCAAGCACTTAAATTCTGCATTTTCAACAGGAAACAAGGATTACTCCTTATTTGTACTTTATGACTCAAACCTTACTGTTTTCAGTTTAGTCTGGTTCATAGCTTTGTAAGAACTGATATTATTCTAATAGCCCTACCAGTTCAGAAATTAATCCTTATGGAGAGAATACATTAGGTAATGGTGGCATATGTCCAGTGGACCATTAGGAGGATCATTATAAAAATTCTGAAGTAATAGACTGAATAAATGCTGAAGTGTAAAGAACTGTACAAGAGTATCATTTTTATAAAAAAGAAATTATCATTTAAGGTAATATGCCTTCTGAGCACGAAGACTGTATGTGGACTGGAATTTCTTTGTTCCCTCTCCTATTCCGTCCAATAAGCTTTATATTAAAACACTTTAATTTTTGTCTGCTTAAAAATAAAAGAGTATGATTTAGGAATCTCTGTAGATTATAATCGGAGTGAAGATTAATAAACACAGTATGATAAACATCAAGAATTTATTCATTATAAAGAAGTCCCATGACAGCAATTCAAATAAAACCTCTCCTATGCAGAACTAGATGACAGTAATATCAGTAAGATCATATCCCAATAAGCCTGTAAGATGTTAACTTAAAACTCATGTATCTCTTGAAACAACTGGGTATGCTGTGGAAAATACCCTAGGAAAAATATTGACTCACATAAGGTAGGGCATCTAAGAAAGGATGAAGGTAGTTCAAATAAATCTAAGGCAAGAAACATTAATGGTGCAAGTAACGTGTAACAAAGCAATTAGTGATGCAATGAGAGTAAAAAAAACCTACAAAGCTGAAATATATAGATATCGTGAAATATGTGATTTTTTTTTTTATGCAAGATTCATGTTGAATATTCTAGGATAAGCTTTGCAAAGAAGCATCTCCTGGATAAGCTAACACCTCCAGAGAAAAGTAGGAGTTGAAAGGCGCAATGGCAAATGACAGACATAGGACAAGGGTTCTGAATGTAGAAGGCAACATCTTGACAGAAGGAAAGACAAGACAATGCCAAGATTGGGAAAAATACCAAAGAAGTAACACAATGAGAAGAGCAAAAAGTTAAAACGAGAGCTAGAAAGTAAAAATGAGAGACAAAAAGGAAGATGAAGACAAGCAAACCAAAAGCCCCAAAGGCAAAAATGGGTATTCTCTCAAAAAAAACCCACCCCGAACCCAACCCCACGAGCACATTCACTGAACACTTAGAGAGGAACAAAGAGGACAGAAGTGAGAAAGCAAGAAGGTTAGAGGAGAGATAATTAAAATATTTAAAGTAGGATAGTAATGAAACATTGAAGAAAGAATAGAGCTGACATAAATCATTCTGTGTGGGTAAGAGATCATTGACATTTGACCTGGGGAGATGAAACAAAAAATAACCAAGGATATAATCTAGGAAACTGAACTACAATACAGACCTTTAAAACAGGTATGTTTCAAAGACAGACTACCATAAGATAGCCTGCATATCCAGGAATGAGTAAAAACTGCAAAGTAGCTGGTGGTGGAACAATGAACAGAAGGAATACATTAGAGCAAAGAAGCAGCTATTAGAAAAGTATGTTGTTAAAACAAAAAGCAAAATTTCAGGTGAAATTTGAGTGCCCTGAAAATTATTAGATTTTTGCCTTTGGGAAAGGATTTCATCTTTTGTGGGCATCAATCAGAACCATGGCACAAATGATATCTAGAATGCAATGGCAGTAAGCGCTGAGGATACACAAATGTCTTTTAACTGTCTTTTTCTACAGTAAAGATTAAAACACTGAATGAGAATCTGAATCATAGCACTGGTTTACCTTTAAACATTCAAAAACATTGGCTATGTATGTTCAAAATAAAGTCAGGTGGTATCAACAAGCAAGCACTCTATCTCCTCAATAAATCTGGGAAAAAATGCATTTGTATCCTTTTGGAATGACTGAAATTTTCTGGCGCCTAACAACAATAAAACTATACAGTCATGTCTTCCCTGCTTTTTCTAGAATGCAGAGTTTTGACACAGCTCTGCTGAGATTCTCCCAACGGAATAGATCAGGAAGTTAAATTTTCCTCAAAGGGAGCTCTCACAATGAGCATTTAGTGTATATTTGAGTTGGGTGGGCACCATCTTCATCTCTGGAGTCTTTAAAAAGTCATAACAGGTTCTGTAAGACTTGAATATCCAATACAAGAAACAATGAAATAAATAAAATAATAAAAAAAAAACAACAACCAAAACTTTAAAATAAACCAGCTGAGAAGTAAATATATTTACACCAATAAAAATACAGGGTATAACATGGAACACAATTTTTCCTTCCTTCCTGAATTTCCTCTCGGTAATTAATTATGAGGAACTAAAAGGTGATTACATACATGTTGACATGACATGAGCACTCAATTTTAAATAACACATAAAATGGCTAAACACAGAAGAAAATGACACTTTCATCAAGTCAGATCTCTGTTTTGTTCCAATATAAGATGTTTTCTGTTCTTTTTGTTTCCCCAGACAGTTCAAGCAGATGCTGCCTGTAAAAGTCTGACGTGTTTGCATGCTGGCAACAGATCATGGATCATCAACTTGCCCAATAAAGCTATCTTATTGTAATTCAGAACATCCTTACCCAGCACTTGTTCCAATATGTGAAGAGTCTGGTAAGAGGGAACCTGATATAATCTATCCTGTGGATGAAAGAAACCTAGAAGTTACATTTTGGCTAATTTAACCAAACTAAACTGCATAAAGTCAAATTGCTTTAGTCAGCCAGGTAGAAAGGTGAAAGGTGTTATGAATATTTTTTTCCTAGTGTTCTCAGACACTGTAGTGCTGGATGCTGAAGCACAGGTACAAATTCTCTCAAGAGGCGAAATGTTCCTTTCCCCTGCCCCCCCAAAGCTACTGAAGCAAGGTTTGCACAAAAAAAACCCCTAAGTACTCCCTTTCCAAAAGCACAAGAGTTGCCCCCTGTAAATACATCTTTTAGTGATTGGATCCCTTAATTCATTTACTGAGTAGATTAAAGTGCCAGTCTTAAATACTTTGTACCCCTAGAGATAACCGGCGCTATGCTTAAGTTGCTTCTAACTTTCTTTCGGATATAAAAATATTGACACTCTTTTTCAATAAATAAACCCCCATAGTTCGCTTTAAAAATAATTACACCCCTCCTGAAAAATTCACTTGGTTTTGATGAATTTTACCAGCTTCTTTTTCAGTCTTCTAACCCAATTTTATACCTTTTGTATATATTTTCAATGCTATTTTTGAAGGATTACTAATAATACTGGACAAGTCCAGCAACTGTATCATTCAGACTGCATAAGTAAATGAGTTATCCTGTTTACTATTTGAATTCCCCTTTATACACCTGCATGGATGAAATTAACATTTTTACCACAGCACAGAGTAATGCAGGCTGGAAATGACCTCAGGAGGTCTCTACTCCAACCTCCTGCTCAAAGCAGAGTCAGCTATGAGCTCAGGTCAGGTTTCTCAGGGCTTTATTCAGTAAGGTCTTCACACTGTGAATTCATTTACAGTCAATTTTCAACAAGGATTCTTAAATAATCATCGAAGTCAGCACTTTGAAAGCCACCCTTTAACACTGCCTCTGCTTTGTATCCCTACATACCTAAGATCACATTTAGTACTGATGCTATCACAGAACTGACTTACAGACCGATTCACCTTGCCTTCGTCATTATTTACCACCTTCCTCCTCTTTTTCCCTTCTCCACTGCCTGCCCGCTATTTCTTCAAACACTACTGGAACCTTAGTGAACCCAGAACCGCACAGTCATTTAATCTGACTACATTTCAGTTTGTTCATATGTAAAATGTGGTCTCCCTGCACAAAGTGCAGTATTTTATATATTGCCTGGGAGTTTTTCTTGGCCTCACAAGGTGGTGAGAGAAAACTTGCATCTTCTGGAGGAACTCTGGAGAGAAGATGCAACAAAACTGTAATCTCAATGGCCTTTCATTATCATAAAATAAACCCACAGAAATCATTATTAACTCCCCAAATACTGTAGCTATAAAGATTTATAACCAATGTCTACTCCAATAAAGATTTCTTTAAAATTTTTATGAGTTTTAACTTATGGTTACACCTGTGATAGAAAAGAAATATAAGACACTAATTGGTAATAGTAAATGTGTAGATATGCGTAGTGCATTATTAGTGCATTAATCATGAGTAATGATGAAACATACTGGACAGAATTTTAACATTAATCAAACTGATAACTGTAACAAGCAAATCAATCCCTTTCAAAGCACAGCTCCTTTTCACCAAATATGTTTGCAAATAGCGTGATTGCTTGTTACTGCATATTTCTGGAAATTACTTCAGTAGGAAAAGCACATAGGCATTTGGTGATTTTTTTATTACAAAGATAAAATAACCAATGCACATTCATTATGATCCTAAGGATAATTACAAACTTGCTAGATTGTGACTAGTATCTAAAAAGTTAGTCTTCCTTTTTCTTCTGCTTCTATCAGTCAGTGAATTAATTCCTTTACAAATATGAACATCAATATTCTATTTCTGAGATAGGCATGTGTTTTTCAATTATATCCCATGAAAGTCTCTGGTACATGAAATGTACAAGGTGCCTTATTCTCTCTGCAATACCAAACTATGTGAAGGGATTATCTTTTTTCATGCAAAAATCTAATTTAATTTACTTGGCTGAATTCATTAGAAGTGATGTAGGCTGTGGAACTCCAACATAAACCATAAGCTATAAAGTATGTTTTGGAAGCCCACAGGGCTAATGGCTTGAAATGCAGTTTCCCTTCTTCAGGACTGCACTCCAAACAAGAACAGAGTTTTATCATTTTCCTTCGAACATCAAGTTCTAACTTGTATGTATAAGGCACACATATGGCAAGTTCCAAGTTCCCTGCTCGCCAATTGCCCTGCAAAATCATATGCTGAGTGCGCAATAACTGAACAGAACACAAGCGTGTTCGCATGTGCAGCAACCTATGGGTAAAGATGTATGCAAAAAAAAAAGAAAGTGTTCCACAAAGTACACATCACACATAAAATCTGCAGGTTTTAGGAATGCAAATTTATACATGCATTTCTAAGTTGCCAACTGATGTGACTTTAAACTGCGATAGTGTTCCAGCCTTAAACAAAAAAGCAACTTTTTTGCACACACACAACCCCCTGGCCCTTTTACCTCCATGAGTGATGGATAAGGATTATCACTATTTCATAGTAAAATACCTCTCTCTAAAATTGAACCACACATGGATGAGAGACTGTGAACATCCTCCCTGTCAGCATTATGGCTCCAACCCCACATAACGTTCCCATCACAGAGCAATTATCAAGGGGACTACAGGTTTTTCCGCTATGCAACAAGGCTTTAATCTTTAATTCAAACAGTACATTCCACAAGACCCACTGCAGGGTGAAAAAAACAAAACCAAACCCTCTCTGGATTAAATATGAAGATGGATATCGTGCTAGGCCATTCTTGACTGGCACAACCACAAGGTGAGGTAGGCTGACTAAAGATGTTTCATTGCCAGGAAGTCTAAGGGAATCACTCCTCCAGTGTACTTCTCAGGCAACACTGACTGCAAGTCTCTTGTGAACCTAGACTTTAATGCAAAGCTTCCCTCGAGGAATTTAGGTGTGGGAACATCATGGGTCCTCAACTGTGGGCGAGTCCCATCCCCAAAAACAATGTAGTGCAGTTCCCAGTTTCTACACACAGTTGCAACACTTGGTATTTGTGGCCAGTAAAAGGAATTCAATGAGGAATTCAATTTTCCTTCTTTCTGGTACTCCAAGAATTTAACACAGTAACTCAGACTTCATTTGCCTGCAGCTATTTCAGAGAGAGAAAGGAAAAAGGGGAAAAAAAAACCCTAAACCCATGAGTTTACAAAATTTAAATCCTGATGGACCATTTTAAAAGGGAAGCAGAATGCGATTTTAACAGACCCTAAACAGTCTGCTTCGTGCATGCTCGCTTAATACCAAACCAAGACATTCTTAAAATTTCAAGCAGAGAAACCTGCTCCGGTTACCTTGGTGATAAACTAAAGACAAAAATTGCACATAATTGTTGCTGATGTCACTGCTCCCAATTGTTTCCAAGGTTACAGAGTACCTCAAATAATTGTGATGTTTCATTTCTAGACTGTATTGGAAGCCCATTTTCTGTTCTCAGTAAATTGTTTAGTGCTGCAGGTAATCTATCTAAACCTTATCTAATAAGGCATCAGCAGCCTCTCAGCAGCCTCTGGCAATGATGTAGATTTATATGTTGAAAATGTAGCTACCTAGTTCTTTACTGAGCAATTTGACTCCTAGATTATCACAATTATTTTTATCCTAAGAATCTATTTCCATAACAAAGTATATTAATCAATCATACAAAAATATCTGAACCGTAAATGTCTTACTGCGAAGCAATATTACATATGAATTATCTACCTGGAAGTAAGCTGTTCTCTTGACTGAATGGTAGAAAATTGGCTGTTAACTATTTATAACTGACTGATTTTCCCACCATCTTCAAACTAATTTTAAATGCAAAGCACAAGTATTTTGCTGCACTAAAAAAATTCAGCCATGCTACATCTTCTACATTGCAACCTCCAGTTTACCGTGCACCGTAGCATGAATCTCTTTAAAGTTCAGTAACTACTATATGTAAGGACTATCCTGCTACCCTCACAGTATTACTGCCCCAGGACAACTACAGACAATGCTGTTAACTACTGTAGTTGTGTATGAATTGACAAGAAACAGGGAGCAGTTTCGAAAAGACACTAAAACCAATGTATTTTTAGTCTACAATAATAAAGCAATAAAAACAAGACTTTGTAGCTCAGCTCTATCCCCTAAATCTAACTAAGCCACATTTCAAATCCTCACTTCTGAAGGAGACAATGGTTAGATGTCCATCTAGCACTTCTCCTCCTGCTGGATGTGCCCTTCATCACTTGACTGCTCTCAGACTGCA
This sequence comes from Limosa lapponica baueri, assembly GCA_002844005.1. NCBI lineage: Eukaryota > Metazoa > Chordata > Aves > Charadriiformes > Scolopacidae > Limosa > Limosa lapponica. Next base: position 2,439,158 of record KZ505638.1, read on the forward strand.
GGGCTTGACCTTGTCAGCATGAAATTTTCCACTAGAGCAAAACAAAGTGGCACTTACTGTATCTTAGCAGTCTGTTATTACTTATGCAATGGATTTAGAAAAGTAATAATTTACTTCAGAAACTGGTTGACTAAAACAGTTTATGTGCATTTAATGCATGAAATGAACTCCATATGGAGTCACTAAAAACATCTGTCAGGCATCTCAGCTTCTACCTAGAGTTCAGAGAGGGTCAGAGTGCAGCACTGAGCATAAAACAGAATATCAGATGTGATTCTTTTTTGTTTGCTCAGAAAATGGCTGAGCTGAGCAAGTTTATTTTCATGATTATTCATTTGAGTTTCTCAATGAATTCATTTCAGCTGCATACATTTCAGCTCTTCTGTGTGTAATCCCCATGAATGTTCAAGCAACAAATACACTGGCAGGAATGTCTGCTGAAACAGTCTGTTTTAAACAAGCATCAAAGAATATACATATAAAAAAATACCCTTCTATTTGTAATTGCATGTATTCACAAGAAAGCCAGTTGGAGGAGAGACTCTTAACGAATCAAAACCCAGCAATATACTATGCAAAGTCTTCCCTAATAGCTGAAACAGTAAATGCTTACAACAGACTACCCAACAACAAGCCACAGAGCACGAATTACTTGCTGAAATTAGGCCATGAATACATCTGAACAAAGAATGCATCTGCAAAATCAAATTCTATCTGTACACAACATGAAAAGGAATAGAAAGACAAAATCAATGAGAAACAGTTATGTAGCTGTATATAAATTATGTGATAACTGAATAGCTAAAAAAAGACATGAGGTAAATAGCACCAAGATGAGTTAATTTTAGGGCTGATTCTCTACCGCCTTATGTAGTATATAAAAATGTTTATAATATTTTACCACTTTTTCAAATATATCGAAATGTCATAAGATAATGGGGAACAGACCCTATTTTGTTACGATATGGCTGCTAACTGCATACACTTCAATTTTTAGATCTACTGCCAGACTTAAAAGACTAGTTATCCATACTTATTTGGTACGGTCTTAGACACAAACAGCTCGCTCTGCTTTTTAGACACAGATGATGTAACGAAGGTAACATTACTACCAGCTACTCATTACTCAGTTCAGCCCCGGCACAAATCTATTTAAGTCCGATATTCAAACCCTAGGGTGCATTTGACTTTAACCAGTTCATATACCTGTTAGAACTGAATTAGTAATGAATAAATTTAGAAGGGCAAAGTCCCTGCCCCAGCGTGTTCTGGCACTGTTGCAAACCGTGAGACAATGTGATAGTAACAACATTAAAATACCTTGTCCTCACAGCACAAAACTCCTTCCCATGGAATTAATACACGCTTTGCCAGATTACACAAACAAATGCCAGGACATTCATCCATCACTAGCGGTGTACCCCAGGGGTCAATACTGTGTCCAATACTGTTGAACAGGACTTTCAACATCTTCATTAAAGATCTGGATTGTGTAGCAGAGTGCACTCTCAGCAAGTTTGCTCATATTCCAACGTGGGAGGAGCGGCTGATACAGCAGAGGGTTGTGCCGCCATCCAGAGGGAGGGAACCTCAACATGCTGGAGAAATGGGCCTACAGGAACCTCATGAAGTTCAGCAAAGGGAACTGCAAAGTCCTGCACCAGTATATGCTGGGGGCTGAGCAGCTGGAAAGCAGCTTTGCACAGAAGGACCCAAGGGGTCCTGGTGGTCACCAAGTGGAACATAAGCCAGCAATATGACCTTGCAGTACAGAAGGCCAATGGTATCCTGGGACTGCATTAGGAGAGGTGTTGCCAGCACGTTGAGTAAGGTGATCCTTCACCTCTACTCAGCACAGGTGAAGCCACACCTGGAGTACTGTGTCCAGTCCTGGGCAGGAGTTATACCAGAGAGATACAAAGCTACTGGAGAGAGTCCAGCAAAGGATCACTAAGATTGATTAAGGGACTGGAGCACCTCTCACAGGAGGAAAGGCTGAGACAGGTAGGACTGTTTAGCATAAAGAAGAAAAAGCTCAGGACAGGTATTATCAATATATATAAATATATGAAGGGAGAGTATAAAGAAGACTGAGTCAGGTTCCTTTCAGTGGTGCCCAGTGAGAGGGCAAGAGGTGATGGGCACACACTGAAACACAAGAGGTTCCGCTTGAACACCAGGAAACATTTTTTTCACTGTGAGTGTGCCCAAGCACTGGCACATGCTGCTCAGAGAGGTTGTGGAGTCTCCATCCTTGGAGATAGTCAAAAGCTGTACAGACATAGTCCTGGGCAGCCTGCTACAGGTGACCCAGGTTTAGCAGGAGGGTTGGACAAGATGACCTCCAGAGGTCCCTTCCAACCTCAGCCACCCTGTGATTCTGTGGAATAACATACAGCCAAGCACATACACTTCCTGACATTTTCAAAAACACATCAATGGTTCACTTTCTGTGAAATCAGTGATCCAGAACTCTAGAAAACTCAAACACAGAATGGAGATTAAAAGAATTTTAACAGAAATGAAACATAGAAGTGCTCCTCGGAAACTACACTAGCTACCTAAAAACATATTTAGTGACATTGCTTTGCTATTCATATACCAACCAAGGAGGATCCCAAGTACCTTGTACTTCTGCTCATTAGATACTTCCACAGTACTCTTAGGTGTAATGTGTCACCTTACATTTTTAGTATTTGGGATTTTCTATACAAATACAATCACAAAGTAATGAAAGTCCAATGTATCAGACAATAAAATAATGTGTAAAAGTCAAATTATTCCTCAGACAAGTATACATAGCTTTTATGGATATCATGATGCCCTACCTATAACCATAGGCAGAATCTGGTCTTTTGAGGTAGTTTAGTCACATTGCTGTGACTGCATTTCACATTCATATTAAAAAATAAACAATACTACGCTCTGAAACTTGTATACTGCTGTCAAATTATGCATCATAAGACTGTATTAAGCATGTTCCTTTAATTACTTTAAACACTTCATTTTAAATAACTACAATTCCATTAATTCTTTTAGGTTTTGTTTTGCAGAAGTAATCAACTCTAAGCTTTACTGTCCTACAACACACACTTGTATTTCTTTACTGTTCCAAGCTACAGCAGTAAAAGTGTATGCTACATGATGTATCAGGATCATGTCAGTACTCATGCAGATGGCAAAACTACAAAAAAGTTGATAAAGCCAGCTGCAATATGAAAGGCTATGTTACAAAATATTATTTACATGTTACCTCCAAAAAATAATGTCCCCCAACAGTTCTTACCTGTTCAGATGGATGAAACTAGCTGTCATACACCAGATGCTCCACACCGTATACAACAAAGTGGAAGTGCAAATATTTTGGCTTCTCTACCTCATATGACTGGCCCACAGTCACACTATCTATTGCCGCAAAATGGGTCTATTTTCTCTCTTGATGTGGTCATGCCTTAATAATGACAATAACTGAGTACTCTTAAAGAACTTCTTCAGAGATCGCTACCAATGTTGAAGATGAAGTGTATGTTTGCACAGAATGTACGAAGATAATACTGCCTACCTGCAAACTACCAGGAAGCTGAAGTTGTGACGGGGTAGGAGGTGGAGACACCAGGTTTGGTTCTGCTAGAGCCAGGTCAGCTCCTGAAGCAGTCAAGCATCACTAAATTCAAACTAATAAGCGCTCCCAAGAACTTTAGGTCCCAACACAGTACAACATAAGTGAAGAACTACACCATTCAACCAGTACTCACAAGCTCAACTCCATTCCACTCCTGGCTATTTAACATGAATTCATGAAGCATCATAATTTTTAATGAAACTTCATTTAATTCTCAGTTTTCATGGGTTAGAAAATTAAATAACCATTTCTTATCACCAATCGGTTTTAAAACAGGTGCCTTCTACTGCTTTCAGAAGAGCAACACTTGACTGATAGAGCTAACAGTTTCTGTTAGCGTCAGCTGTCAGTGTAACCTAGAAAATTGCTCTTAATTTACCGCCTCCCTGTAAAGAGGATTGTAAAGAGACAGATCCTGAAACACAGGATCTATGCAACATGATCTGAAATTCTCTCTTTACATGGGTATATACACCCACCCTTTCCAGACTACAATGTACAATCTTTATCTCCTCTTTGCCACATTACTTTTTATAGCCATTACTTTTCATAATTTCAAATCACTGCTACCTTAAGAGATAGTACTGATATGATGTAACATTTCTCTCAAGATAACGTAATTTGAAGAATTTGTGGACCTATTGTACTTTAAAAAGCTTACTGTAATGGTATTTGAGAATCTTTTACTTCGTAATCTTTTGCCAAAACAGACACACCTAAGTAGTGGCAGCAGATGGAAAAGGTTAAAAGCATCAACTCCCAAATTACCAACTTTGCTAGCCACCTTCCCTTCATAATTTAGACCCTTCTGTTGGAGATTTGAAAATATATTCTAGACAGATGACATGTTAACAGAATCATTTCATGGTTCAGTGTCTTCACAATATGATTTATCTCTCTCTCTAGGCACTGGAGGTCCCTTTTCAGGAGATTTATGAGTTAGATCCAAGAATTCATTTTCATGAAGGAGAATGTGTGCATCATTGCAAAACAGAACTTCAACATTTGCTCTAAGATAATGCTTCTTTCTTATTAGCAGTTTTAAGAATGTCTCATGCATGTGGTATCACAACTGTTTCCAAGACACTCCACATTCATATTATAAAATGTTCATGAATGAAATATATTTTTAAAATTTGCATTAGTCCATGATCTTGTATCTATCTCCTTCTCTTCCAAATCTTTGTAATACATACAGAAATAAGGTCCAGAAGGCTAGTGTCTAATGAAACATCTGACTTAAAATTTAACTGGCATTTTCTTCTTCACTTTTGCTATCAGATATTTGCTACAGATAATACATTTTCTGTAGGACAAGAAAAATGCTTAACCACTGGAACATGCTTAAGCATCTGGCCCACAGCTCATGCCATGTTATCAAAAGTACATAGTTAATAGTTACATGCTTTAAAAAACACAGTGGTCTCAAACATGCCCAGCATCCAGCATCTCCTGCTGCAAAACAAGGGTCAGGTTTTCAGGGAACTGCAGCACAGTAGGATTACCTATTTTTCATGCTCGACTTGAGATACTCAGTGAATTCTGAGGGCTCACCTGCCCTCTGGAAATCTGCTATTTCGTTGAGATAAATTTGATCTCTAATCACATTTTATGTTGCTTGACTCAATGAAAGGAAACCTTTTTATCGTTCTATTCAAACAGACTTCCGGTAGCTGCAAGACAGAATTCTACATGTGTAAATGTGTCTTATTCAGGACAAGGATCAACAATGTCAGATCACCAACGCATGTACGTCACCCACTTCACACTGCAGGCGGTTTGTAGTTACAGTTTAAAACACACTAAAAATGGAGGACAGGGAGTAACACATCTGTTTGCAGTCTTTCAACTAATGCTATTTATCGAACAGAAGCATTTGTGTGCCTTTCACTAGAATCTTCATAATAAAATCCTTACCCTAAACAAGACGGGGGAAGAGAACTGCAAATAAGAAAGGATAAGTCATGATCTTTATTTAGAAAGGTACAGCAATCAGAAAAGACAGTTGCTGCTCATGTTGAGGAGATGGGAGGAGACAAAGACAGAGACACATAATTGAGGCCCTGTTATCTACACTCTCCTATGAAGAACTATCTTCAAACAAAACACTTTCAGCAGACAGAATCCTGATCAGAGACAAAAGTATCTGAATCTTTTTCCAGCAATGCTGAAAGCACAGAGATGTGAAAACTATAAAACATCTTAGTGCCATCAGAACTTTCCATATTATGAACTTCTGCCTTATGGACCAGCCTCTAGTTTTATTTGACAGCTCGCAGACCTATCACTACAGGTTCTGTCATTTCTATATAAATACAAGCCTGTACAGAGAAGTATGACCGGGAAAATCCCAATTTCAACAGTCATCCAATGACATATATATCTAGGATGGGACAGAGCGAATGTTCATGGCAACTGGAATGTTTTATTGTGAGATATGTCATTTTCCATTAATGTCCTCCAAAGAGGGGAATGTAAAATACTTCAAATAGAAATGATGAAGATAGATCTGGATTTAAACAGGCATAAGGAGCCTCCTCTCCCAGCAATGCCATAAGACCCAAACGTCTTGAGGTCCTATGATGTACCCACAGACATGCTCCTTTGCAGACCTCTGAGCCATTCAACCTGGTTCAAATTACATAATTCAGACATGGACCTGTGTTGGTTGGAGTGGTAAGTTTAACAGAAGGCTTAAGTTTCAGAATGAAGTTTCACTCCCCCAGAGAGTTTTCTGGGGATAGAAATTTTGACTATGCTTTGCTGAATATTTAATTTTCTAAAGCAGTGTCACTCTGACTTTCCCTTCCGTGGTTGTAATTGCTGTACAGAAAGTATAGATAAGTGCAATTTCTTATCTACTGGAAGAACATTTAGGCTGAATTTAATACCTTATTTGCTCATTTAGAGAACACAAACAGTGTAGGATGTTTGGCTACTGTTAGCTTTTCTTGTTTTCCTGTGTAAATTAGCACATGAAAACAGTAATAACCTAATCCTTGACCTGAGTTCTTTGACATAAGAAATCATAATCCTTGACATAAGAAAACACCTCCAAAGATCTTGGGGTATGTAACTGCTGTGACTGTTAGTACAGAATCATTCATTCAATGGTTGATTCAAACCCTATAAAGTCAAAGTAAAGACTCAGTGATTTCTGTTACATTCATTTAAGACTAAGGCCTAGCTTCCCAGCGCACTAAGTTGAAACTCAGTGACAAGGCCAATGACACAATTACTGTCTGTCTCTAGAAAAAAGTCAATGACTAAACTGACATAGAAACTTAGCTATTTTACTCCTACTTGAGAATGGAAGAATTCTGTGGAAACACACACACAGATTTCTGTATCTAGCTTTGGCAATTTTGCCATTTCTAACATTTTTAAGTACATTCATGAGAACAGATTATGCAGCCCAATCAACAAAAAAAATTATCCTGGGAGAACACATACAGAAATCAGCTATACGCAGTGAGTCCATAGCCCATTACATTTATTGCTCATTATTCACAGTAGATTTTTATGGTTCCAGATAAATGCCTGTAAAATACCACTCCCACCATAACTGTGCAACACGCTTTGATGTCATTTGGTATTAGTACATTTAACAATAGCTGAAACCTGATTTGCCAGTTTCATATCAAATCACAAGAAACCACAGCTGAAAGAGGAGCTGTTATCAACAAATCAAATTATGTATGTCTGTCAGAAATTAGAGTATGGATACATATACAAGGCTGGAGTTATATAAGGTTGTATTTCTTCAGGTCTCGAAAATACCTCTAGAATCCCAGAATTAAGAAGTGTGTACCTTAGTATTCAGCTCCATTGTACTCCAATATTAATGTGGTTTGAATGGCAAATTACAGTTGTGAAACAATTTTGGAAACTGCTAACCTCCTGCTGGTGGCCATTTCCCAGCTGAAAGCAAAACGCAGCTGAACGAGTTCTTTCTCACTATATCCCCCAGGATCAGTAAGCTCCAGACTTCACTTGAGAGCAGTGCTGTCACTCATCCATGAGCTAAGGGCAGTCAGCTGAGTGAGCCCTTCCTCCATCTCACCAGATATGCAGAATTATATCCTGATTTAAATGATGGGTGGAGCAGAGCCTGCTGTGGGGAAAGCTCAAGCAGGCAGCCTCCTATAGAAAGCAGGAGACAGCACTCACTAGTGGTTACTGCCCCTCAGCTGAGACAAGAATTTGAGCTGCATGAACATGCTGCCTCTCATTTTTTCCACCCTAACCTAAACTGTTTGCTTGCAGGTATCAGCAAAGCAATTTTAAGACATGAAGATCCCTGTGTACAGCACAAATGCCTCAGGAGATGCGACAAGTGCTAGTCTCGGTTAAGAAACTTATTAAGTCCAGAGTCTAACTGTAGTCTCACCGAGCCAAAAACTAGGGCTGAAACTTGAGCTTTGGCTCAAATGCACAAAGGATGCAGAGAAAGTCTTGGGCAAGAAACTGCAAAGGAATAACAGAAAAGAAAAGGAAAACAACAACAAAAAGAAGAAACAGCAGGGTTCCTCTTCTTTTGATTGGTCTTACAATGACATTAAGTCCTGTGGAGAGGGGAAACAGGGATTGACTTCCTCTTCTCATAATGCAGCTAAGGGTAACCAAATAAAGCTAGCAAGTGACATACAGGATAGAGTTCTTCCAATAAAATATAGCTACCCTGTAGGCTTCTTTGCTACTAGATGTTATAGTAGTTGAGAATTTGTATTAGATAATTTCAGAGATGACACACAAGGACACTAATTACCTAAAAATAACCAACTGGCTTAACATTTGCATTTACAACTTCAGACACAGATATTATCATGAAAGCAGAAATTGTAAAGATGCCAAATCCCTGAGCTCAGAGTATTTTGGATGGAACAGTCTCAGAAGGTGAGTTGCAGTGCTTCTACATGTCGCTGCTTGAGTGCTCAACAACCAGTGCTTGGAAGAACCACTTTCAATCCGAGAAGGGCCTCAATGCTCATGTTGAAAATGCTGTTAAAAATGTGTGAATTGCAGCACAGGTATCAGGAACTGCACTAAGACTACTTGTAAACTGTCAAACTACTATAAGAGAGGAATGCACCTTTTGGTCACATTTACTATCCCTCTGAATTGACCTCAAACAAGTGCCAGCAGAGAAGCTCTATCTCCTATAACCCAGGCCCTTAGGCCATCCAGCACTCATCACAGTCCACTTCATCTAATATGCATGCACAGCTACCAGAAGAAGGGTTATAGCTCACAAAATGCAAAGCAGAGGGACATCTCTCAACTTAAAAATTGCTACCATTCTATTTAGTAAATGTACCCTTTATTTCTTTCATCAAATAGCAAAACAAAGGTGAAATATCCAAGTCATGCAGAGATGCAACAGCAAATAGGGGAAGAGGTAAACTCTAGATAGAAATCAAAGCCTCTATATGCCCTATTCTATGTATCTTCCTATTGCTTGCTGTTACTTTTGATATGGCTCCTGTCCTTTTGAACTGTTCTGCTCATTGATAAAATTTATAGATATTGCTTTAGTAATCTGAAGCCTCCCTTGCTGCCTTAATTGCCAGGACCTGTTTTACACTTGTGCAAAGGCAACAAAATGAACCGCTGCTTCAGTATGAATAATTTTGGAAAGAGTGGTGGCAGTTCATGTCTGAGCTGGGTAGGAGATAACTATATGACGCAGAACCCAGCACAACCGCATCTGCATATAAATAGACTTAATCAGAAATGCAAATTGCAATCAGAAGAAATTTTAAAAGCCTGCGATAACTGTGCAGATAACAAAAGGTCAAATGCTTGTATTGCTGAAGGTCTTAAACTGTTATCAGTCAGTGGCGATTCCTTATTTATGAGTAAAATGTGGAAAAGACAAGTCTATGCCAGTCTAATCACATGATGGACACTTTCTTCTATTATTACAACTGTTCTGTTGTTAAACTCTATTTTACACTGTCAATCTCAACTTATTCAGGAAGACTCAATGAAATCAAAACAAAATGAAACCAAAAACGGATAGCATGAAATAATATAGCTAGTTTACATTGCTATGTATAGAGGGCATTTCTATCCCTTTTCATTTCCATGTATGACAACCCAAATCTTTACATTTTAACATCCTTGGGTAAATGAAAAAATAAATTATGACTAAAGTTTGCTGACACTGCCAGACTGCTTCATAGCATTGCCAAAATTGTGCGGTTTTCTTCCACAGTAAAATAAGCTCAACACTCTAGGGGTTTAACATTTAAAAATGTTATTCAACAGTTACAAATTTGGCTTCTTCCTCTTTTAAACCAAATTTTTTCATCAATAGTAGCTAAGAAAAGAACTTTTGAAGGGAGGGACCTTGATATTATATGATTTTATATTCTAAAATAAGAATAAAATAAATGCATACGTCTTTATCATTTCAAGGTGTTTTAAATATAAATTATTATAGAAGCCAGGCTTAAAAAAAGTAATTCTTTAACATTACAGCTTTTTAATGTCTTCTCCTATGAGAGATTCTTAGGATTTGAAGCACAAATGTTTACCAAATATTTTTTTTCTCCTTTGACTAGATTGCCTTTGAACAAACTAGTGAGTGAAGAGAGCCATCTAGTGCCATACCTTGGAATTTTAAACAGGGTTTTCACCGGATGCATGTCAAATAAAGGAGGGTCTCCATCCCCCAGTTCAATAGCTGTTATTCCCAAGGACCATACGTCACATCGAGCATCATATGAGTAGTCATACTGTTGTTCACAAGCAATAACCTATCAGAAAAAAGACAGAGAAAACAATGCTTTAACGCAATGTACAATTCACACTACCCTAGTATAACATGAATGTACTTTTTGAGTCATCTCTAAAATCCTATGTCACTTTCAAATCCATATCCTTGCCTGTATATCCTAGTTAGGAAAAAAACCACAAAAACGTAACAGTAAATTCAAACTTCTCTTCGGTTTGTTTTCTTTAAAAACAATCTCCCTCTTTTAAAATACATGGGATACTTCAAATATCTATATAAGGAACATCACTCTACTAAATTCTGTTTCTGAAAGCACTCCTTACAGAAACCTATTACAATAGCAGAGAACCCTATTGATGTTATTCTTATTAACTCCTATGACTATTCATGAGGATAGACTGATTTGCACAGCTGTTTTTTAGATAAGAATATTCCATCAGTCATTTCTGCCAATTATTTTTTTTCAGTTTGTCCCTACTAGATTTGAGTAGTTTAAAAAAGTCTTAATTAACATACCATGTACCTTGTTTAAGAAAAACTGAAGTTAACAGGAACATCTCCATGGACATCAGAAGTGTTTTGTATCACAAACTTGATGCGCACCTCCAGCTAACCCACTGTTTGCATTCTAATCATGAGCTAACTATTCATATAAGCCGGAAACAATTCTGCATCTAAACGTGAGATTCAAACTAAATTTAAATTTAGCCCTTATCTTTGCAAAGGGATGAGAGAAAAATTGCAGCACCACTGCCTATTATTCTATCATGATTTGGAATCCTGTCTCAAATTTCTCTTCCCAAATCTCATCAATTAGACCAACTGCTTTGTAGATTTCCAAAATCTGCACATATTGCTAGTATTGGCTTCCATCATTTTTCTCATAGTTTTATTGCTACTGATTTGTACTTAAGATAAACAGAACTTCTGACAGCAAGTCCTAGGGTAGCTGTATCTATGCAGTAGAAAAGATCTATTTTTTTTACTTCTGTATGACTTCTGAGTTCTTCTGTTAGAGCTTCAATTTGGGACAATGCTTTGCAGAGATGCCAACATGCAAGTCAACAGCCCAGGTAGGTGCTGGCAGAGAGCCACTCACAGCCTGCTGTAAGAAAACCTTTCCTGGAGAAGCTGCTGATTCCAGCTTAACCCCTTGGTTATTTTCTCCATAAGTTGCACCTAATAGAGGCATTCGTGCCTCTGGTAGAGATTCTATCCAACAGGCCCACAGGACCTGTCCATCTCTTACTCTTGGACTGATGACCCCGTCATACACCACACATTTTATCAGAAATCAGGGGTGTTGAACATAGGAATTAAAAATAATACCAAAATGTTTTTGAGAGGGTTTTTTGGCAGTAAAGTTGGACATTAGTTCATTCCTTTGCTACATTCTAAAAGTTCCATTCGTTTCCTAGAGCAAATCAGTCCAGAAAAATTAAGACCTCTCTTCAATTTTCTATCAATATTTTGACAAGGATTGAGATCTCTCTTCCTCCCCAATTTTTCCAGGTTAGTATGCCAAAGAAATTTCTTTTCATACTCTGCTGACAGTGGTATTTTCCCTTTACTGCTGTAATGTCAAAGAATCTTCTGAAAGAGTATTAGACCAGTGTTTCTGTTGTCCGAGGAACACTGGTCATCTCCAAGACATGATAAAGTGGTCAGCAAAATGTCTGCAAACCACCTGAGAAAAACACACATACACACTCCCCTACACATCAACTATCAAATAAACAGAATGGGGAAAAATGAAAATAGGCACTGTAAATAAAAGAGGGTTCAGGGATATTTTTCTTCATCTTGAAGTGGCAGAGTTTTGTTAGCCAATGCAGTGTCTTTCAAAGTTGTAACATGAGGATCATTTCCCCATCTCCCTTCTCTTCATCAGAGTGTCTTAAGTGAAAGCTCTGAAATATTTCTTAGCTCTTCAAAGAGTTCATTATAGCCTTGATCTCATCCCAAAGATCCCCCTCTCTCTTGAAAAAGATGAGTTTTACTGTGCAGTAGATACATCCTTCGCAACTCAAGCAGAGTTATTTCAGAGGCCTATAGGATAATTTCACTTCCTTATACCATGCCTTAGAGACAAGGAAAGAAATCAAATTTGATGTAAAAACTTGGAAAAAATTCAGTGTGGAAATCCATCAGAGATAAATAATATATTCTAAAGAGGCCACATTTGGTGTTGGCCCAAGTTTCCTTCATTGCAGTTTTGCTCAGAGATTGAAAAGGAAGCTTGTGTTTCTTGACTATTTTTGTTTCTTTATACATTTCCCCAAATTATCTGCATACTCAAGGACACTTCCTCAAAAAAAATAATCACGCAAGTCAGCTTCCAAGGCCATGACTCAAAAGTTGCAAGTAGCTTATCCATATGTGACTAATTAAATGCACTGTGTCCTCCTTCCTTTTTTAACACATGAAAATATTAACTGCTTGGATAAAACGCTGCTAGAGCCCATCTCCTGGAAGTGCCTGCCTCAGAAGTTGCCTGGTTCTCATCAGGGTGTGGAGTCCTTTGCAAATACTTGTCTATTGGATCTCAAGCTTTATGCCACAGAGGAATATATTTTCATTTTCAAGGTAAGGAAAAGAAGGATCTGCTCAAGGTCACACTGGACTTTGTCAGCAGTGCCACAAACATAGCTGGTCTCCCACATTCATGGACACCACCACTTTTTCCTCTATAAGCGCATCACAATTGCTTCTAACTACAAGCCGATGCCAAAACTTGACATGTTTCTCAGTCTTAGAAAGTTTAATGGCTACACTAAAATAATATGAGCATCAGAGAGCTTTGCACTCATAATGGATGGGGAAAAGGAAGTACACTGCAACTGCTGGGAAATTAACTACTATCAGATTCTCCTCCATTCTAATATCAGAGCCTACCGTGATTCTTCCAGAAAAATATTACCCTTAATTTGCATTCTCTTTGTTTACAAAAATTCAGCCAGTGGACCATGCAACCCTGTATGTTTTAGACAGATAGCTTGCCTGTACCGAGAAAGTCTCACAGAAAACATACAAAATGAACTGCTGTTCTGACACAAAGTATGCCGCATGCATATGAATTCAATGATCACTTTGTTTTGAAACAAGTTTTCAACTTCTATGGAATTTATCATTAGAATCTTACCAATTTATGCACCACTTAGAGAAACACAAATGCCACTAATTTTAATTTTTAAAGCAAGAATCAAATTTTACAGCTTTTTCCTTGATGAAAGGTGCACATTGGCAACTTGCTTTATATGTTGGCTAGCAGACAACACTCTGCCTTGGAATTTGAAGAAGTAAGGGTTCTCTCAGTCACAGTTTACAAGCGAAGTCCTTGGGAATGCCCCAGCCCTGCTTTGCCTTGAAAACTATTGCAACTCCCTAAAGAGCAAAAGTCTCTAAAAGCCAAATACAAAAAGGAAAAATGCCACTGAATTATCTTTTATTATGTTTCTGTCTCTATCAGGAACTCAGAGATACATTTTTTTTGGAAACATCTGCTCTTTTCAGTCAGAGTTCTGGAGCTGAGAGTGCCTCTCAGCACTGCTGATACCTGCTCTGCTCAGTGGGGCATGAAGACAGAGAGCACAGAAGAAATGATCTGAAACTGAAGAAAATGCTACCTCATTTCTCTACCTGGTGCAAAGACATCATCACATCTGTACCTATTTTATATCCAGAAAAATCCTCCCCTGCTTGTACAAGCAAAAAAGAACAGGTAGCATGCTTTGCTGCAAAAACTATGTTTATGCCAATGCTTCAGGGGCTGATGTAGCTCATCTTGAGATTTGCCGGTAAATGCCATGGGAATAAGCACCAAGTCTTTCACTTCTGCATGGACTGGTTACATGCACACGGTGGCCCAGGTTGCTAAGGAGACAGGCTGTCACCTTTTGTATTAGTTGTAATTTCATCATGATTTCCTGCCCAGCCATACTGCCGTAGGATGGAAAGCATCTCAACACCACACAGAGAAACAGACAACGTGATGGTAGTTGTCAACACTAATTGTGTGGAGGGTCACACTGGGACAGGGTGAGGTAGTGGGGAATTCACTGGTCTGGCAAAGGCGGCACATAAACCTATCAGCCACGCTAACTGGAGGGAATTTAGAGAAGCTGGTGATTAGGCATTCTGTGTGATTTAACTCTTCTACAGAAACAGAAACTTCACAGAGATGCACAGGGTGATTCACACCCTGACAAGAAGACTTTATATTCAAGGACGTAATTCTACTTGTTCTGAAATCAATACAAAGATTTCTTTGAACTTCAACAAGCCCATAAGTAGATCACAGGTGGATTTAAAAGAGGGAAAACAGATGATACAGAGAAGTAGCTGTTATTTGTACAGTGGTCATACTGACTTGTGGGCAGAGAGGAAGCTATACATATGTTTACCTGAAGCAAAACACATCAAACAATTTTACGTTTACCCCCAATTATTAGAAGTGAACTTACTTTCATTTTGCCTCAGTATATACAGTGCACATATACAGTATAGCTGCAAGCAAACACAGTACCGGTAATAGCAGTACAGATGTGCTACCTGAAGACGATTGCTACGCAATTAGCACTGGTGACCCACCCGCAGAAAGGCTTCTGAGGTTAAAAGGGTTGATGCTCCTGAAGAAAGGCGGTGCTGTGCTCAGCTGATGTAGCTAACTAAGCAGCTTATGAGATGTGTGAGCACAACGCTGAAAAGCACTGCGTATGTAAAATGAATGTGGCACAAAATTGCTACCCTTGCTGCAAGGAGAACAGAAGTGCTAGATATGCAAGTCAAATGAAATAAACCCACTGAACTTCTGTGCTCCACCTGACACTGTATGTTTAAGTTGTGTAACCCAACTTAAATTATCTACATAGGAAATATAATATTAAATATTCTTCTAAGTTCTATGCACTGAAAAAAAAAGCCTTTCATGATAGCATTCAGTAGCACTGGGGATACTGAAATACCAGACCAAAGTGATACTTATCTATCTCTATCCCTCCCTTGCTTGCTCTTTCCCCTCCCTCCTTCCCTCGCCTCAAGCACATTCACGTAATTAAAACATGACTAAATTTGTGATTTAAATCGGTTCCATATTCTCCCATTCTCTTATTTGGATTCCAGTTCCTTATTTATTATCATCAGACAAATTTTTCAATGGTGTATCAGAAAATGATTATATTGTTAGAAATTTTACCAAAATAAAAGTAAATTAATAATTTAAATAATTCTTATGAGTAACTATCACAATTAATGTTGGTTCATTGAAAATTAATTATATGTCAACTAGTCAACTGTGTTGAAACAATCAATTATCAATTGAGTTATCAATTTTTATTTTTGTTTTTAACTCACACAAGTGAAATATTCCCGAGACCATTAGACTGCTCTGGCAGCAGGCTACATTTGTAGGGAAACATAATACCTTTTATTAGACCAAATGATACAGCGAGAAAAAACAGATAAGCTTTCGACCACCCAAATCTATTTTCCTTTACACCACAAGACCATCATGGCTTCACCACTATTAATACAAATGTCACTCACACGTTTTGTTTCTGACCCACAGATTTACTCCTGAGCAGTAAGGATATACACTACACACCTCACACGGATTTGTAAATGGTCTATCACAACAAAACTGAAAAGTCAGAGGCAACTCCAGCCTTGTAAGTAAACACATTTCACTGTAGGGATCTCAGTGCAGGGCAGTGTGGTACTGAAATTATTTTCTCTACTGTTTTGGGGGTTTTGGTTTGGTTCAGTTTTTTAAATCTTTAGACACCCTACATGAAAGTTTTACAACTCCTCCATAGCTACTGTGTAGGTTAGAACAAAACAAGCATCTGCAACCCCTCCATATCCCTTCACAAGATTATGGCCACGTTATCAAGGTTACTGAGGTTCCCTCCAGCTGCCACATCCTCTTCAGCGCCCTCCTGCCACGCCAGCTCACGAGGAGGTCAGCTCTCCTGGAGGCAAAGGAGGAGGCGATGCATTCTGCCAGACCCCGCTCTGCAGGGAGAGCTGGCTGGTGCTCTCCTGCTGCGCTCTCTGCCTCTTGGGTGCCATCTCCTTTAAAGAAACCTCTGTATTCCAATTCAGCTTTCTGAATTCCACTGCTTTCCTTCTGGACTTCAAGCAACTTCAGCATAACTCCTTACTACTGCAGCTTGTTAAAGTTTGGGTTTGAGAGCACAGAAAGTGGCAAGGAAAAAAAAACATGGCAGAAACTGCCATTTCTTTTATTTCTTTTTTCAGTTCCTAAAGATCTGTGTTCCCAAAAAGACAACTTAGTTTAAATCATGCCAGTCAACTCGCAGAACGCGGCATCTCAAATTCACAGGCATTTTAGTCACATGCGCCCATTTAGAGACCTAATTCTACCCCACCTTCTGCCAGTGACCTGCTGTAAATCCTGAAGCACGTCATTTCCCTTCTGTGTCCCTCAATTTTTCCACACAATCTTGCCCTATCTATTTAGAGCAATGGTTCCCACTCTCCCACCTCCCCACTCTCACACTGTAGTAGTTCCTCTCCAGCCCTCACCTATTTACCACATGCACCACAGGACCGCACTCAAGCCTACTACTGCATTTCAAGAGGACAGCTTATACTACCTAAAATTATTTCTAACACACTGCGGTGTCCCCACTACTTTAACCTCCTGAAAGCAGGGACGTCATTTCAAAATGTATGCCAAGAGGCAACTCCTTTATACCCTAGGCTTAATATACTATCAGAAATATAGTAATGTTAAACAACAAGCAATTGTTCAAATCACAATGTAACAAAAATCTCTGTTATGAATGATTTAATGCTACCGTTCTTTATCTTTACCATTTATTTTTCACATTTATTATTTTTACCCACTAAATGTGTGGGATTTTCAAATATTTTACTATTAATTAATCATGATCCCAGATAAACATAAATTCTGTAAAAGCAGGAGTTTTCTCTATTCTCTTCTACGAGGTTTTTTTTCCTAAGGACAATTAGTTATTTTTTTGTAAATTATGTTCTCAATATTATCTCCTTTACTGTAATTCATGAGGTAAAAAAAAAAACTGTAGCAAGAGCTAATTGAGTAGTCTATCTTACCATTAGCTGTAAGAGAATAGTTATTACACCTTCATGGAAGATTTTATAAGGAAATACTTTCAAAATTTTCCTTATTAAGAAAGTACATAGTTCCTTATGTTTCTTTATCACAAAATACTGTTTCACTGTACAACTGTTTTTAAATGGCTTTCAGGCAGAAAAGTAAGTGTATATATATTCTTGAAATCTATATCCTATTTATACTAAGCAGTGGATTCCTACAGTTCATTATAGATCAACATTTACAAAATTCCATGCTTCGCTGGCATTTACAAGTGTGAAAATGTGAATATCAGAAGAGCTAATTTTAGTTCATAAGGAATTAAAGTGAAGAGACATAGAGCTATTAACAGGATGCTGACCTTGAGTCCCATGATGCAAGCAAAGGGCTGGCAAGTAAGTTAGGCTGAAGTGATGACAAAATGAGAATATATTCAACAGTTTCAGGGGAATGCATCACTGTAATTGTTGAGTTAAAAACATACACCCAGGTTAGTAACGGGGTTATCTTTTTTATGCTGTTTTTCCAACTCAGTATTTAACTAAACATGAAATGTATTTACTATTAAGTGGATTTTTTTGTAAATTTTTCACGTCTCCTACAAATAGAGAGGTAAATAAGAGAAATCAGCCCTAATCTACCACAAGGAAGATGGTTTTTTGACCAAATTCTAAGGCCTGAATACAGCCCTTACTGTAATGAATATTGTCTTTAGTGGAAAAGCTGCTGTGAGTCTTTGCAAAATTAGATTTTTCCCTTCATACATTTTTCAACTACATTAATGCAAATGACTTTTTGGGCTGCTTTTTTTACCACTTTGGTTGATTTTTCTTTAGATTATGCAAAGACACAGCTTTGTACTGAAACAATGCAAGTATTATTCATTGTTTTAGGATTAGACTTATTGCACACACATACGATCAGATTTCATGTTTAGAAAAATACAAAGAAACATTGGAAAAAGAAAGACAATTTAAACTAGTCAGCTATTGTTCTAACACTTCAGAAATTGATACTGATGCACAGATGTATTGAATTTTATCCCAGGAAGTACACCTTGATTCAGCAGGGGGAAGGAAAACAATCTGTTGTCTCTGGGGCAGTCTTACCGATCATCACTGCATCTTGGCAGGATGGTAACAAATATCCAAAACCCAGAGTTCATGTAGCCTTAAATAATACTGAATTCCCTCGAAAATCAATAGCAAAACAGAGCCAAGATTTTACCTCTGGTTAACTCATTAATACAGAACTCTTCATATGAAACCTTTACCAATGTCTCAGGCTTTCCTACTGTCATGTGTCATATTTCAACACAATTCTTCAAAAGATCAATTATATTTTAATTATGTTCCTTTTAAAACCTAAGTATGCATGCAACATTGTCAATTTTTAGCAGTTGTCAGTAAAATATAACAGCATACTCCCTATGGTTTTAAATTACCTTCAGCATCTCTCCAGTTCTTTCTGACTTCAGGTATCCTTTTCTTTTTAAATTTCTACTCTTACAACTAGATTTGGGCCAAAGAAAACATGTTCAGATTCTAACTGTGCTTGTTTCAAGAGTCATGTTTCCAGCTAGATCATGATAATATAATTATGTCAGGGAAAAAGGAAAGCTGCAATTCTATTTCAACTAGATTTTGTACAGTTCTGCATTGTAGATTGAAAACAAGACATGTTAGAGTTTAGAACTAGAGAGGTAAAGTTAAAATCTGATGCCTTCTGCTAGCATTCAACACAATTTACTTCAGCGTAACAGAAGCGGATTTCAGGTAACTGGCAATTTTGGAACAGGCAGCTTTAAACATCCACCATTCTTAAACTATCCTTATTAGCCTTATTTATCTTTTTTTTTTGCATGCCTCTATTCAGTGCTCCAGTTTCTGCATGTCAATGTTTGTAAGTGTGAGATAATACTAATTAGGTTAAACAGCAATGATTGATTTTCAGTGAGTCTGCTTTAAAGCTGCTCAAAAACTGACTCATCCTTGCCAAGTTCCTCTGTTGCTTCCACACAGCCTAGTTTTAGCCTGTATTTTCATTTTTCAGCAAAATTTTTGTTAATCACATGCTCTGCTCAAAACAAATGCTCAAGGGCAAATCTTTTAGATTTGTCCTGCTGCTGCTAAACAAGCCTCACAGTCATCATGAAAGAAGAGCCCTCTAAGATGCTTTTCGTGCTGACCAGTAAGAACACTGAGCTGAACAGAACACCTTACACCAGTCACTTTTATTTTCCTATGAGTTTTTGCTATTGCAAGTACCATGCCATATAATCCCCATGATACATCTTGCAAACTTCATTTTAAAATACAAAGGTTTTCCTCATTATACAGACTGTTACTGATCCAGGCTGATCCAGTGATTCTAGTTTCCAGCACATTTGTCTCCTGCTTATATCCAGTTATTCCTATTTGTCAGCTTGAATAATCTTCTCCAAGTTTTATTTTCCTGGGGTTTACCCTGGAAAAGATTCCCTGTCAGCTTCATTTTACAAGATTCATTTCTCTGAAACACTCCTGTAGTCTCTTCCTCCAAGGCAAGGTTTTTCATCTCCCCTCTCCACTCCCCCTTCAGATTAAATCCATCTTTCTCACCCTTAGATAAGATGAGGTCCCACGATTGCCTTTTGCATTGACTGAGGCTCCTATGTTTCCAATAGAGATAGTAAAAGTTCAATAAAAAAAAAAAAAATCCTAGTCCTCATGCTTTCTATTTCTCTGACTAGTAACATTTCCTTCTTGTCCAGTTATTTTATGGCATTTTGGGGTTTGACATAGATTCTATCCTATGTCAAAACCTTTAGGCAGTAAGATTTTTGCAACTGTTAAGTGCTTTTCTAGTTTTTACTGATCTCACCACAGTCTCATCTAGATAACACTGTTCCTAATAAGCTGTTACCCAAGCAGAGATTTTCAGTTTATTGCAGTCTACAACTTTCACATAAAATTTTCGCTGCACATTTTAAAAATACCAGAAAGATCTCCACAGAAGTAAGGCAAATTGCACCTCGCCATTGGCTGACATATGTCACTCATATGAACACAAAGAAAGCAACGTTAGTGACTTGCACATGTGTGTTATGCAACTTGTCATTTAAAAGCCATTTCAACAACAGCATAACATATCTGAGCATCTTACAGCTGTTTTGCAGACTTGTACACCTATGAAGCCTGATCAGTGTGGCTCACACAGGCATGCAAAAGTGATATGAGTTACTATGCTTATGGCACTGGCTTGGTTATTTTGACAAATCTTTTCAAAACAGGAAGCATTCAAAGCTACATCTGTTCCTGTTCTGATGTGCTATGTACATAATATACCTTGGGTTACACAAGTGTAGTATTTTCAGGTCAAAATTTTTCAGATCAAAATCTCTGCTTATTTCTTTGGCTTTCTATCTTGAGAATGAATTTTTTCAAACAGGATGGGAAAATAAATTGGGTATGATTACTGCCTTTGATGGCAATTATTCAAGCAAAACAGTACTGTAAAAATAACTCCTAATAATCTGGCTTCAACAATATATTTCATAATATGTCCACTGTTGTCTAGACAAGTATTTTATAAAGGTTTCAGAATGTCTTCAACCAAGGTGATTCCATAAATAATGCTTGCACAGTGGTTTCTAAGGTATCTTGTGTATCCTTTGTGACGTAAACTGGTTGTTATGGAGATGGTAAAATATCAACCATTCTTTGTGAGACTGTGCAAGATCAATTTTGGATCCGTTACAGCAGCTTCTTTTCTTTGCTCAGCTATAATCAGCCTTCCTTAGCAACAGAAACAGATGTACAAAAAGTATAAAATGTTTTAAAACAAATGTTTGCATGATACTTTGAAGTGTTTGACATACAGAAATAGACCTGTGTGCATTTGTAATAGATGCGAATTCCATCCCAAATTCCCCAAAATTCAAATAAGTCTAATGGCCTTCAACAGAAATTAGGCTACTACTGCTATTAACGTTTAACAACTTACAAATAAACAGAGCACTCCCCTTTCATTCCCTATTTTTTAATTTCATAATCTATACCTTACAAAAGTATTTTCTGTTTCTTAAAGCCAGGAGGATAAAGATTAACATCTTTCACCCCAAATTTAGTCAAAGTACATAAGGGACTTCTGTTCAAGAGTGTGTTAAAACTTTCTAGAATTTCATGAAATAGAAGGAAAAGGGTTATGTTTGGGGAGTAGTATGCAAAAATCTGGTCTAAGATACACCAAATAATCTACAGACTGGGCTGCCTGTAGATTATTTTTTTCCATTTTTAATCTATGCTAATCCACATGTCTAAGTGTGTAGGTCCCCTGTCAATGATTAAGGGTAAAGAACACACAGCTGAGTCAGGATTTTGCAGAGTCCTGTAGCAAGACAGGGATGTGGGAATTCCTCCTCTTTTTCTCAATCTATATTAGAGGCACAGACAAGCACACCAAAACATACAGTATTTGATTGGAAAGTCAAGGAGACCCTCAGTTATTTGCAGATTATCTGCACTTTTACAGAAACATTATAGAGAAGAAAATAATTAAAATTATTTTGTGTATTCTAATAGTACATTGATTTTACTGAAGAGGGGCCTAAATGCAGAGTAAAGCAGAAACACGGACACAGGGGAGGGAAGAAAATATACTCTTTTCTCCTACTATGGGGAAGTGACAACAAAGCGTGCATTGCAATGAATGGAGACAACCCAGATAGGAACATTTGCCTACCTCAGGTGCCATCCAAAAGGGTGTTCCCACTGAAGTGTTTCTACGCAGCCGTGTACTGGTGAGCTGGGCTGAAACACCTGCAATAAAACAGATCCAAAAAACTTGGCTTCAAATTCATTCTGTCATTTCAGTCAGTTTTTTTTCAAGCATCTGGAAAACAAACCCCAGGCCTAGGAGTACAACTGCCAAACCCCTGGTCAAAGTAGGTGCAGCATTTGTACTGAATTCTTTAATTAATTTCAGCTTGCTGTTTTCTTTCAGAATTGCTGAGAGATTTTTTGTGAATGACTCTCAGTTTGAAGCACATTCATTCAAACTCAAAAATTCAATTGCCACCTAAATATCACAGACTTCTTTCTGCCGTTTTCAAGAGTATATACAGGGATTATTCAAATTACAACCTGACTTTAAATCTTCTGTTTCCAAAATTTACTCCCTGAACACCACTGGCAGGAAACTTGTTCACTAGAGTATTTGCAGAGGCTCCTGTTCAACAAAACATTTATGCGTTTGCTTAAATCTTTCCCTATTGAGAAAAGCACAGAAGCTAAAGCTCACAGTGCAGCTTGCACATAGGGAGTTAAGCACATGCTTAAAACAAAACCTCTGCTTCAGTGCTTTGCTGACTGGGGCTTAACTACGGGTCAGAAAGAACTAGAGTGAAATCAAAAAAACATTAACAAATCAGAAGGAACTCTCACAGCAAATCTTCTGTGCTCTGGTCAACATAATCAAATTGTAGAGTTCAGGAGCATTAGCATTCCCATAAACTGACACAAACCCAATATTGAGTTAAAAAATATTTCACTTTAACATGGTTTAAAAATAAACAAAACTCACAGTGGTCTGCTCCTACGGCATTACCCAGAAACAAAAATGGACAGAAACACATACAATACACATTGACTGATGCCAACAAAAAAGAAATTGGGGCTCAATTTGTAAGTTAAATAATTCGATTGCTGGCTCCAACATTCACTTCTGTATTCATTTTTCATTTTTCAGTGTGACTGCAAGCCTTCAGTGATTTCCTGAGTACTGCTGTGAAATAGTTAATGGCTAGGACCTACAGCAAGCCTCTGTGCATTTAACTCCGATCTCTCTTGAGCAAGCTTAATTTGTAGCTGCTATCTACCGACACTCCGAAACAGTGCAGAATACCAAATGGCTGAGACAGTGGGAGCGAGTGAGTGAGCAGGAGCATAAATGAATGAGAAGTTGCAGACATTTTGGGTCGACTTACACGGTGACCAACATTTTTTCAAATATATTGTGCTGTTGAGAGCAGCTGAGGGAAGAAACGTGTGTTACGTTGACAAAGCAAGTTGTAAAGTCATGCAATAAAGGCAAAAAAAAAAAGCCTCAATTAAGGGTATCTGTGTAATCCTCTCTGTGACCTAATATCCATATGTACAGCCTTGAATATGAAGTAACCGTTTTTCTCCCCTTCAAGATTCTGTTTCATTCTGTGGATAGAACGGATAGTGTTTACTGAATAGGTAGTCATTTATTATTCTTTTTAACCCCATCAATTTGAGTTCAAGTTACTTATTGAGTATATCCAATCCTATACTAAATTTAAGATTATTATTTCTTTTCTCTTTTACATGTTTCCTTCCATCCTCATCAAACAATAAATCTCCTTAACATTCCTGCAAAATGGGAGAGGATTATTAGTTCCAGAGATTAACCTAAAAATATCCAAAGCATCCACTGTTTTGGGGTAGTTAATCTGAGATCTTTCAGTTTTCAGGCACTTCACATGACTCAAGTAGAGCTGTAACAGATCTCAGCTGCAGTTCAAGAATACTTAGCTCTTCAGCAAAGGAGGACAAGATGTTTCAAACCAGCTATTGGGAAAATGAGGAACAGAGTGGCCACTTCTAAAAAGTTTGATGCAACATCATAGAGAAACACTGGCAGAAGCAAGAGTAGTCTCCAATCTGATGCCATTCAACTGTCTGAACTAAGAGTCCCTTCTCTTCCTGAACTCCTTGCATTTTTCACTGCGTGTCTTCCAACCTTCTGCAACAAATGAGACAAACCACTCTACAAACAATATCGACTGTGACTCAGTCCAAGGTCGCTCCCAGAGTCCCTTCTGTGAGTACGGCAGTGGGCTACAGGGGAAAACCAGCAACTTAATGAAAGCTCAGTGCCTTATGCTTCTTCAGTCAGGAAGCACACAGATATGTGGGCATTTCTTGGTGTTTCCTAACCATTAAGTGTTAGGAAACCCTCGAGATTTAACTCGGGTCTTTTTCTGAGGTAGTCATATTTGTTGTAATTTTCTACTGCTACTGTTGTAGCAAAAAGTAGAAAAAAACCCTAAAACCTAAATGTGGAATCAGAGAGACAAATGGGACATCAGAAAGGTGATTCTCAGTTTTCTTGAATGTGCCACTTGGAGTTGCAGCACATTGATCTGCCTTTGGAAGCCAGAGCTCCAAGCTGATCTGATAAAAACATTTTACTTTGGGAAGAAAAGCCAACTTTTCCCACAATGGAATAGTTACAAAGATCATACTGCCAAAATTCCCCCAAATGAGAAGGGATCTTCCTGCCTTGTACTAGTTCAGGGACTCACTCCAATTCTTTCTTCAGGCCATATGTTTCTCCCAGCACTATTTTAATTGTTGCCTTTACCATTCAACATAATGAATTTCTGTCCCTTGAAGATACTAAGGAGTCTCCTGTTTCCCAACTAACTTTAGTGCCTTCAATAGATTTTTTTATGTCAAATTTGTAATACCATGGCATCGTCATTAAATTTTCTTTCCAATGCATAAATTTAATATTTTGGTATTTTTTTTTTAAAAAATATTACTATTTGCAGGATTATTTGGCACACCATTTTATACTACTCTCATTTTGTTAATGTTTGTCTTTACCTCTATGCACCACTCAGCAAACATCCATTATTCACACCATACTATTCTCAATGATGATTACCTTATGCATTATATGGTTTCATTAATAAATCATATTACTAATAATGTGTTTCTGATACCTTTAATGAAATTGTCCGTTTTGATTACATACACATTGGAGGGACTACAGCATTTCCTTATTTTTCTAACTGCACGTTTAAAGGGAAGAAAAAATGCTTAACTGTGTTAGATTCTATTGCCAAAGCCCTTTCTATCTACCTATCTGTTTCTTTCTCTCTCCTGTTTCGTATGATGTTTCCAGACTGGCAATGCTCAAATCTAACAGCAATAATGTCAAATTAAATGGATGTTGGGTTTTGGACCCAAGGGACCATTTTACCTTCTGCTCAGAGGGAAAAAATTAGGCTTAAGGCTAGCAAAAGCCATTTCAGAGAGAAGAATGTTTCCTTTTCATATGCAAAAGATAGAACATCTAAATTTAAATTAGGAGGACAACTGCCCCAAAACTGACATTCCTTGTGAAATGCAAAAGAGCTTGGTAAATAAAATGGTACCTTCATAACTATTTTCAATTATTAAATTATGTTTAAGCTTTTAAGTTGAAAGTCTGTTACTAATTTTTGGTTAGAATTTTTATTCTTCTTGCTGTACCAGGTTCCTTCGCCATTTTTTCTTCTTAAAATAATTCTGAGAATGCTTCGGAAAAAGTCTCTCGCTATGGCATTCTGCCTTCCCAGGGGAAAGTAAACAGATGCCTTTGGCTAAACTGCATGTATCAGGAAAACAAATGGGAAGTGGTCATTACCAAAGTCAACGAGCTTGACTCCACCTTCTGTTGTCAGGAGAATGTTGTTCCCTTTCACATCACGATGAATGATCCGGTTATTGTGTAAATGCTGAAGGCCCTATATCCAGCAGTAACAAAAATAAGTTTACTCCCTTATTTAAAAACAATTACCCTACTATTAGGGAATGTAATGAAGACAATCTGCACATACTCTATAGAAACATCTGTCCACCGGATTACATGCTTGATACGACCCCTGCTGCTATAATAGCCCACATAATATTGTCAACATTACCATACTTTATAACTGGAAAATGTATGTTTGAGATGAGTAAATTGCACCCTCTGCTGTCATTACAAGCCCAATGAACATCCTTACCAAGAGAGCACCGTATAAGATGTATGAGATTATAGCTTCATCCAACCGTTGGCCACACTTCAGCAGGCCTTTGACAAGCTCTGTGACAGAACCTCCATTGCACAGCTGAGAAGGGAGGAGTTGTGAGGGGGGGGAAAAAGCAAGACAAGTCCTCAGTTACTCAATATATTTATTTAGGCTGTGAACACCTGCCGTGCAAAACCGCACTACAACACAAGTCTGGGAACAACAAGATTTTTACCTTGCAATTATTAATGTTGTCACCCAACCTTAGAACATATTTTATCACCAATGTTAATAATAAATCACAGCAGCCTGGGTGGGGAGAGGGAAGTGAAAACAGAAGTATGAAGTGTAATTTATAAAATGTAACCAAAAATTAAAATATTACAAACATGACTGTATTTTGTTGTTAAAAGAGGATTGGTAAGTCCAATTTACATTATTTGAGTATTTTCACAATAATACATGCATTGTCACTTTGAAAAACTGCTTTTGTGCAAAGAAAAGGCCAGACAGAAAAGACTGATGCTCTTGATAACTGGGAGGCAACAAATTACAGTCATTTTAAACTTTCACTCCATCAACGCTCCTGCTGGCAGGCAATATAAAAGTAGACAGAAGCCATATCTCTACACTCAGATTTGATGGCATGTGCTGCCAACAACTGAGATGAAACATTCTGATCCAGAAAAGCAGCTTCTTGCAAGCATTTCCCATTAATGGGCTGCCATAGATCAAAAGAGGAGAAGAAAAAGTAAAATTAGAATCTTTGTAAATATGTTTTCACCCACACCATTAGTTTACTGTCTATACCCTTCTAAGCAGCTACTCCCCTCTTTCCTTTCTCCTCTTTCTCCGTCGTCTTCTTAATTTAATTGTTTGACAAAAAAAAAAATGATGGGAGAATTGATTGCCTTTCTTTCATTGAATTTTCTCCTCTATACCTGTTTTTGCAGCCAGCGCTCTTGCCGACGTTTCTGCCATCCAGAAATCATATGCATTTCATCACAAGTTCATTTTACATGACCAGTATTAAGTTTAAAATACTACAACATAAATCAGGAGAATGGTATGAGAACAGAATTTCTACAACCTCAAGTTCTGCATCTCTCAAGTAACTTTTAACAATTGTGTATCAGTTCAATCACTAATTTCTGTGATGCACTGATATTTTCCTTCATGTATTACTAACTTCCCCTTGCATCAAAAAATTTCATTAGACCAAAAGTTTTAGTTCATGGAAAGGACTAGATCACATGATAAACAAGACGTCCTTTATATAAATAAGTTTCTGAAGCAAAATTTCATCAATGAAGACATTGATGAATTTTGAAGGAATCTGACTTTACTGTTTAATTAATTAGTAGGGAATTTTACATATTTTTTAAATCAATTGGGTAGGAGCATTCAGCTCAATATCAATCATTCAATGTATTTACAAGAGAATTTCGTCATCTCAGGAGAGAAAGTGCATGTTTTTCTTTCCATGCTTAACCATTTGCTGCCAAGCCATTAAGTTAAAGACTTTTGTTTGTTGCTTTAATTGCACTAAATGTTCTACTGAAATAGGCTTTTCTAAACTTATCTCTATCCTGCAACTAAAATACAGAAAAGTATGCCCTCGCTTCAAAAAAAAACCCAAGCTGGTTGTAACTGAAAAATGATACAGACTGACAGCTGTTTGGTAGCATATGTTAAACGAATGTCTGACTCTGAAAATAAATATATCCCACAAACACTACTGCAGCTGTCAGTGACACTGTTCTTGACAGTCAGCAAAGATCTGGGACAAAATGAACTTGTAAACTTCACTACCACTTCATACCTAATGGTAATACTTTAAAAAGTGGACTGATGCACATTTAGATGGAAAAGTAGAGAAGCTTGCTTTACAGCTGTCTGTGCCCCACCTATCTGAGAAATACAAAATGCTTATCTCTAAAATTTCCTATGTAGTAAATTGCAACATCATAAAAACATTTAAGGTGTCTGCTTTTGCTACCCCTCCTCATCCTAGGCATTTATCAAAGTAAGATCCTGCTCGTAATGAGTAAACATGGCAAAACTGTGCCTAAAGGAAAAAAAAAATCCACCTTCTATTACAAATTTTGGAAGTCACATATCCAATGAATATATTTCAT
Organism: Limosa lapponica baueri; assembly: GCA_002844005.1. Taxonomy (NCBI): domain Eukaryota; kingdom Metazoa; phylum Chordata; class Aves; order Charadriiformes; family Scolopacidae; genus Limosa; species Limosa lapponica. Next base: position 2,467,541 of record KZ505638.1, read on the forward strand.
CAAAGACTCAGAGATCAAAGTCTGAGCACTTTGTATATTCCCTTTTACTGAAAAAGTGTCATTAATTTATAATATAAAAAGTAACTGCTATGCATATATAAATTTGCATGTAAATTCCAAGGCAAGAAATAGTTTGCCTTGTCTGTTAAATTTATCTGTATAAGGAAAACATGATTTTTTTAATGTAAAATTTCTTTGAAACTTTGGATAATGTGCACCAAAACCCACCGGAAATCAACATACTTAATTGATAAGGTCTATACAAACACTTAACTCTTAAATTCTACATTCAATTTTGTTACATAGAATATGTCACAATTTTGCTTTACAAAATTTTGTTATATGGATTACCACATGATGCATCTGTTGGATATGCTACACTTGTATTAAAAAAGAAAAAACATGGGAAACCAAGCCCGAACTCAGCACAAAGCCAAAGGAGGCATACAGTAAAAAATAACATCAAAGCAAAAACACTAAAGCTACTTTTTTTAATAGTTACAGAAATTTAAGATGAAACACATCACAGGTTTTCATTCAAGCTACATAATTCTGCAGTACACAGAAGTCAGACATATTGTTGGGATTCCACAGCTTAAGTGGAAATAAAGATTCCCTATTCTGATTCCAGTTACCCTTCAAGAACAGGGAGTGGAATTCCTGAAGTGATCAGTAATTAAAAAGTGAATGCTAACTTTTACTGGTCTAGTTAAAACACAGAGAAATGTTTGAATTGTCTGTTACTGCTCATCAGTCTGTGCAAAGCTCATTAAGCCTAGAAAACATCTAGAACAAATACTCATCTTGCAACAATCTTTGGCAGTCACTTAACTGGCAACAAGACCTGAAGATACATGTTTCATTGCAAGAACAGTGATTGCCAAGAAGAGTTAATAGATTAATGCACTTCTGTTGATCAGTTTTCAACTACAACCAGCCTCCAGTTTTAAATTACCATGAAACAGACTTTTGCATTACATTTTCTCTGTTCACTTTTGCAATAGGCAGCACATTTGTTAACTTTCCTCCATGTTACTACTTCATCATCTTTTGCATTCCCCTCAGATGCTTGAGCTCTCCAAAAGTTTAGAGAGATGTCTTATCTAATGTTTCCTCCAACATGAGAAAATCAAGCTGGTTTTAGGCAAACCATTCCTATCAAAAGGATTTGCTTGCTTTGGAGGCAGAATGCAGCAACTTCAACAGAAAAAAAAATGCAAGGACATTCCCTATTACACAGAATTTAAGTTTGGATGCGATTTGCAACAGTAGACTACCACACATCATCTATCACCAGTATTTTGATTAATGGCCCCAATCAGAGAATCATGAAAGCCTGTGACTTCTCTAGCAACAAAAAACCAGAAAACCAATAACATGTGCTAGTTAAGATGTAATGTTATCAAAATGTTTTTACCTCAAGCACTAGCCAGAGCTGTCCTCCCACATATTGATCTGCTTTGTAAAACATCCCATAAAATCTAACAACATTGGGATGATTAGGAAGAAACTGCAAAATATTATATTCTGCTTCAATTTCTTCATCTACATCCTAAATAAAAAACACAAACACATAGAACATATAAACACAGTAGGTTCTTACAAAGCAATAACAAACTCTCATGGGTAAAAACAAGCATTTTTTAATTTAGTTTGTACTTTTAAATGGTTTTACTTTAATGCAGCTGAAAGTACCTACACGATACCGTGAATTTAATCCTCAAGAAATCATGCCGCTTTTGCTTTTTTTACATATAAAAATGTGAAGTCTGTGTAAAGTAAGAAGTTGTTGTTCAAGGATTCTTTCAGTGCATAATATATTTAACCAGAAAAGTAAAAATTATTCACCTTGCTCAGTTGTCTAAATACAAAATTTACACATGTATGGTTTTTTAACCTGTTTTTACACAAGCGTATTTTTTATTGTGTAAGCTAAATGTAAATACATGAACCTTTGATTCATTCTTTTTTCTACAGTCATCAGATGGGACCAAGCAGAGAGAAAATGCACAAAACCTCAAAGGGGATATCAGTAAAAACAAAGACATCCTTATACATACATACACCAGAAACAATTAAAGAGAGACAAAACAAAACCCATGAAATAAGAAAATGTTACTAAATATTTGTTAATGAAAGAATTCTGTGACGCTTAGGAAATACTGTGTACATCAGCACATAGGCCACAACTCAGAACAGTACGTAAGCACTGAATCTTTCCTTGTTTCTGCACAGACTGCGACTATTAGAAAATTTAAGCTCTTACATGCATTTTCCTTTTTTTTTTGCATTTTGATAAAAAGGAAATTATCTTATTTATGACCTTCTTCAGATTTATACAAGAGAAAACCAAGATGAATTTCAGTAGTCGTAGATGACGGAAACATACTTTTTTCGTAAATATTTTAGCCCAACTGCCATGAACAAACTCCAGCTTGCTCCAACCTGAGCAGCTGCCAATTAAATCTTCCATTGAAAACTAGGGCCTTGGTTCTCAAGGGAAGGCAGGCATTTAATACCCACTAAAGCTGGAGCTGGCATAGAACTACCTCTGAGAATTTGGGCTGTGCTCTTCTTCCATTTTTATCTTAACTATTGCCTTGCAGTAATCCACTTTTATAAGTACCCACTTATAAAAGATAACTACAAAATATCCTAAAGTTCACAGTACTTCTGTGATGGGAAAAGTAATTCTTTTGGGGAGTACACAGAATAAATTAAGAACATTAACAGCATTCTGTATTTTCTCTGCTATAGCAGGCCCCTATGAGGAATGCCACTGTGCCTTCTTTTCATTTGCATGATCCAAGCACAGATATCTAAATTTGTACCAGAAGAATTACATAAACCTAGAAAAGAAACTAGGCAAATGCTGTCTTAAAATAACATACAAGATGATGAAACTGTAAGTTGCAGCTTTCAGGTTCTGGTACCAAACTCCTTCTGCAAAATTGTTCTCTTCAGTATCTCACACATTTGATTTACATTTCAACTCTGAGAATTCTTTTAAATGAACAATGAAGTTACAGTTTAATATTTTTTACTTACACTGATAGGATCCAGAATCTTTACTGCTGCCAGGCTCCCGTCTTTCTTATTGGCAACCTTATAGACTTTACCGTAAGTGCCTTTCCCAATAGTCTCTATAATTTCCCAGGTATCTGAGGGATCAGCTAATGATTCTAGTCCAATCATACTGGAATTATATTGAAACAATCCATACAATGGCTTCCTGGAAAACAAAGCAGACACACATACAGTGGGAAGCCCTAAGTAACTCTGTACTAAAGAAGGTGTCTTATGATAAGGAAATCAAATATTGTCCTAATTTGAGAAGAAATACAGATAGAAGCACAAGTGAAAACCAGACAGAAAGATCAGATCATGAAATGAAGGAATGGAAAGAAAACATTGGGGAATGCTTCTCTTTACTTTGCTGTATGTATTATTTGCTTCAAACATTGCCCCATACACTCCATCATTCTGAACACATTTTAAAAAGTTCTGACAAAGTCTGATCTGTCCTTCTACTGCATGTTTTTTTAATGGACATTTTACACAGTTTAACACGGGTCACGAAATGAGGCCCTATTGCTCGTGCATTAAAAAGCTATATCATGCTTTTAACATATTTTTATTTAATGCTCCCTGGATAATTGCCAGACAGGCATTTATAGGTATAACACCTCATCATATATGATATATCTACAGCAGGGCCATGTATAACTAGTTTAATAAATGTTAAGACTGGGCTGGCTGGTATAATAAAATACAAACCAACTTGATAACAGGCAAAAGGGGTGACATTATTCACTACTGGAGACATTTCTCAGCAATTGCACTTGTTTCTATCTCTGTATTTCAGTCAGAGTGGGTTATGGTGAGCTACACTGGCTGACTGTACCTCCACCTTCAGATCTCCTGTCAGGGGAGGCATTTCCCCAAACGCTCCTGAGTGATGAATGGATAACTGCAGCCTATGCAAAGGGCTCCTTCCCACCCTTGGAATTACACACATGGCAAGTTCTGGTGATGAGGAAAATGACAATGCCGTTTTAGGATTTCATTTCAAGTAGTGAGAACCCAGATCTTGCCCCTGAACTGGAATTAGAGAAAGGAAAGATGAAGTTTAAGATGAGATTAACTTAACCTTCTTACATAACTCTGATTGGTTTCCGGTTTCTCTAAGAAAGAGTATTATTTGCCCATTTGGTGGCTGTCAGTAGGTAGACCACTTCAGCTGTCTGTACACTTAACTGGGAGATGTAAAGACTGAGATCCATGAACAAACAGAAAGCGAAAAATAAGACAGTGGTCTTACCAAAAGCAATTGAAGCCAACACCAGAGCTGACTGCAAAGGCTCTCAGTTTTTAGACATGGATCAACTAGAACCTCAAACATATAGTTAAATTTTAAGGTTTGAGCCATTTCTTTCTAAGCATGTCTGGTATCTGCAAACATGCTTCAAATAATTTTAAAAACCTGCTGTCTTATTTACCCCTTCACTATTTCCAGCATCAATGACAACTATCTGGCATGAGAAATTTACTCAGAAAGAAATGCGAGCCTGGCTGGGGAAACTGGTAAGTTAATATGGAATGAAGCAGCAGCTCTTCAATCTAATTAAAGAAATAATTGTGCTTCCATGATAGCGAAGAAAATAACCTGTGTGCAAATTCACATGCAGCGCAGATCTCTCTAGCAATATTCAAAATGGAAGCATGTGTATAAACCCATTTATATGCTTTGTTTCTCTCCAGAAGAATTTTTTTAATTCCTTTAGACCCTAAGACAAAATGTTTACATGTTGTTAAAGTAATTTACCATATAGCAGGCACAAAACGTCACTGTTATCAAAGTCAGGCTAGAAGAAGTATAATCTTTTTTAAACAACGTCAGGCACATTTAGAGAAAACCTCTGTTTCCCTCCTTGGTTAAAACTGTATTTGCACCAAAGATGGTGCCAAATAATATATCAAATTGGTTTGGTCTCTTGATCAAAAAAGGGAAAGAAAATAAGGAAAAAGAAGAAGAGAAGAAAAAGAAAAGCTAGAGTCAATGTCATGTATCTGTTGTGGGTCAATAATGTAAGTTATTAGGACAGTTTCTCACTACTTGGATCCAATATAGAATGCCACAAATAAAGAACGGTATTCTGAACACATACAGTTAGCACCTCAACAGAGAAGCAGGTCAGGCGAAAGACTTCTCTGAAATCAGTGAACAGACTGTACTACATGAACTGAAGACAGCAGCCACAGACATGTAGCTCCTGATAAGCCAACCTTAAGAGCAAGGTTTGCTTGCAGGGTGGGAGGTGGTGGTGAATACAAACATAAATTGGAACAGTTGCACCTCAGGTTAAAAAAAAAACCAACATATTGAACATTTTTTATTTTAACGCTTTAGGAGAAATGCTACAGATATCCATGTGCAAAGAAATAGAGAAGTACAGACAGCAAACAGCTTTGATGCAACCTTACAAACACACACAAAAAAAAAAAAAAGAAAAAATAAGACAAAGACTAATATTTATTTCACTGTCACTACAACAACTACCCTATCACACAGATTGTCCAGAAGAGGATGCATGGCACTCTTTGCACCAATGTAATATTTATTATGATGCCTCCCTGCAAGCAGAAGTGGTGGATAAGTATGTTTTTCTTTAAAACATAACAAAACAATCTAGTGTCATTGCCTGCTTTTGTTCTGATTAATAACCATTGAAATGGTATCTTCAAATTTCAAAACACATTAACATTTCTTTATATCAGAAAACCATGTTCACAAAATAAAGTCTAATGCAAAATTACAGGTGGAATCCTGGTGTGGTACCAAGGAAAAATGTTAGTGACTAAGCACTTATCTTCTATGCATTGTGATAACAAGGCAGCATTTACAGGTAGTATGTTTACGCATGATTGAATTAGATTTGCTAAATATGTAGCATAAACATCTTATACTTAAACTAAAACTGCCTCCCCGTGAACTCAAGCAATATATATCTAAAAGAGTCTCCCATCAGTGGAAGCGCCCATTGCACACAACAGAGTAACCCTTATGACATTCCTACAATAGATGTGAATGTTTTCCAGTACAAAAAAGCAAAAGAACAGTATCTGCTATTATCTTCAATACTGTAAAATCTGGATTTTTTTTTTAAATACAAAATGTAAAGGAAAAGTTGTATAGTGGATTTGTGCTTTTCTTTTTCTATTTACTGATTTACTGAGCTTCAGAAAATAAAATCAGCTTGTTTTAGCAAGATCTGCCATTTACTTTTTATTTCTATAGTGAAAAGTTAACATATGAATGCAACCACTTTTACAACAACCCCATATCCGGAAGATCTTAACACTAAAAAGCTGAAGCTGAAACTTCTTTAGGAAGAACTTTTTCCCTTCACTCCCCCACCATCAGGCTTCACACCACTCTGGGCTTTGAAATGATGTACAAAGAGTGGCTTCTAGCTGTGAAAAATTTAGCAATGCCCTCCCCAGAGGGAGCCTCAAACTATTAGAGAGCTACTGGTTACAAGTATTGCATGATTTCTGCCACCAGCTGGAGAAAACTTCTCAGTGGTTAAATCTGTTCCACGCAGGCAAGCAAAATAGCCCACACCAGATGCTGAAAAATTACACTTTGGCAATTAACTCTACTGGATGGGGAACATCTTACACAAAGCTGTTTGGGACTGCACACACTTAGGTTATTTGAGGAATGACTACAAGCTATCAACGAGCCCATAGCACTCTACCCTGTTTTGCATACTTGGGAAGAGACAGAATGCAAAGCAAAAGTAAGGACAACTTGCTGGAGTCTAGTCAAACCGCTCTCAGGCCGAAATAGGGGCAAACAGCATGATTTTTTTTTTTAAAGCAGAGATAATATACTAACTTAAATCTTGCAAAAGCTGACCAACCAAGACAAATAATAGGGTAAGACAAAAAGTTATTATTAGGCTTCAGCCATTGACAGGGTTTCTTTCATTTATCCAGGAAAAGATATATTCTCCATCAATAAAGTAAATTTCATGGGTTTCTTTATAACACCTGGATTTTTCTATTTTGAAAACCTTTAGCAGTCAGAACGAATTAAGTCAAACCAGGCATGACAGACTAACTTAGACGGCAGTCAGGCAAATGTGCAAATAACATTTATCTACATTTAAAAAAAATATTGCTCTGTAAGATCAACATTAGAATCAATGATTGCATATTATTACCCCTTAACCATATCCCTAAGACAAACAGACTACAAGTACTGTTTGATATAAAACATAATGTAAAAGAAACATGGATTCCAGACAGCACACAAGTAAATTTTCCCCCTGTGAACTAGTCTTCCAATTGTATTCAATGGCTCTAAACATCCCAAAATAGCCACCTGGAAAATTATGGGGTGTCCTAAAACTTCTACTGTGATCTTCACCTATGTTGTGAAAACAAAACAAAACCCCTAAACCCTATATGAAGGTTTGTGGGGGGTTTTTTATGCTGTAACTACTTCTGTAATAAAATCAACAACTTTTTTCTTATAAATCTTTCACCACAGCTATCTTTCTCAGAAATTATAGGGACAAAAGGGACTCATAAGCAAGCAAAACAGTGCCAGAAATAGCTTTACAATTACTGTTCTATTTTCAGTACTGCATTACTCAACTTCTATGCAACACTGATTTGCCTATTGCCTTCCAATATATACCCTTTTCTGGCTCACAGTAAAATGGGACATCCATGGAGGTGTCCCAGCCTGGTGCTTTCTAACAGTCGTGGCATACAGTACTAGTCAGTTTTGAACTGTAATAGAGCTGGTAGGGACATAATAGCAATACCAGTCAATACTACTGAAACAAAATTTAACATACTGATTCCATATGTACAATACAAACACAGGGCTAATTTTTGCACTTCTGTTTGTCTAACGCCTCTTTTCTCTCTTGTGAAATAGCTCATACTCTTCTGGCATCTACACATAATATGGAAGAATGAGAATGTCATATTCAAAATGAGGATATTCCACTATTTGCAGGGAGCTCAACATTGCTTCTATTCTAAATGAATAACCTGGAGATACAAGAATTCAGAAGGCAAAGTTCACATTATCAGCTATGGCTTCATCCAGCCATGACAGCCCCTGTTCTGCTGGCTAGTGATGGTCACACCCAGACAGCTAAATAAGAAGCAATTGTTAGAGGAATTAATGAACCTCTGAAAGGCACAAGAAAATCAATAGTCAGAATAGCTTCCTCTGCTAGTCTCCTGCTGTTTCTCACTGGCTAAGTTAAAACAAAGAGGGTGTCAATATCTTGAAATGAAGCATACAAAAGAATCCATCAACACACCATCCTATAACTGTTCTCAATTGGTTTCAGAAAAAGAGACGACAGGATGTGATGTGCATAGGTCTTTCTGGGATAAAGGTCACTGATGGAAGGAGATGAAGGAGAAGGATAGAAGTATATTCAAAAGCTGTTACTGATGCTATACAACTTACAAACAAAAAGAACCAACTGTACTTTAACTGATCACATTGTTTCACTAGGCCAACATAAGAGAAAAATAGGACAATCGAGAATAGAACTGCTATTACCCACAGATGAAAGGCAGATCCCTGAAAACACTCCTGCTAAATTCAGTTCACAGAACAAGTCTTTGTTGAATATACAAAGCATGAAACTGACTCTGTGGGTGTTCAAAATGGAGATGGAGACGATGTAACTGGGAAACATGTTCTTCCTTTCCACATATTCCAACTTAAACTTTTAAATTTTTTTACTAATTGTGCTTATATACACTCTCTTTCTCTGCATAATGTCCTTTAAACTCAGGAATATCTTTATTACTGTCTTTCCTTCTGCTTCCTTTATATGGATGGACTAGATAATCTAAGCTTTTAGACTTGTATCAGCCACAGGACCAGAATAGAGTGATAACCAGTGGGAATGGATTGTGTTTGGACACTAGCTCTGAGGAAGGCACTGTGAATATTTGCTCTCTTGTCTTGTCTGTGCTTCCAGCTCATCGCTGCATGAAACAACCCCATTTCTAGGATCAAGTATAATAAATTGCCCACAAACCAGCTACTGACATCATGACAGAGAAATCTAAATGTCACCTCCTTCTCTAGAAATAAAGAGAAAAAACAACTTGATTTTTGAATACTTTAGTCAAATGGTGAAATCTCATACCACCACTCCCAAACCAGTTCTGAACCACAAGCATTTGTAAGATTATAATCTTAATACAAATTCTTGGATGAAATGTTTGAGTCTAAAGCAGAAAAATTTCCATTAATACCCTGGAAAATGCATGGTAGGAAAGATGTGCCTAGTCCAGCCAATCCAGTTCCATGTTTTCATTTAGATGCATTGCATCATAATCTGTTGCATTACAAATTTTTATAAGTAAACTCTTATTGCACCCTTATATTTATGAGTAAAGCATTAACCTTTGTCCAATAATGACTGATCACTTCTGTGTTCTTCACATAAATCAAACAGAAAAGAAGACTATGCTGGGTGGGCAAATACATTCTTGCTATCAGCCAGTTTCATAAACAAAGAGACCTAGGATGCATGTAGGCAAAGGTAAAGTACAGCTTGGCCCATGACCAGATCCCCTGCAAATCCAATGCTCTTCTTACTGGGTTGCATTTTCAGTCTTTCCTGAAGGCCTGTGTCAGATCAAGAGGCACTGATGACTCTGTTGCTGAGTCACAAAGAAGTTATTTTACTCCAGAACTACTTAGCACCTCATCCTACGACTCCCAAGCAAGTGCCACAACACTTTTGATAGACTTCCATCTTCCATGGGGTCCAGGTAACGCTACTGGCATCTCAGATCCTTCGTAACTGCATCTCCCTCAAAAATCAGGTTTCTTCTGCTTCCCAGGAGGTCATTCTGAAGTTGTTTCTCTCTTACCACAGACCCATGGCTTCGTGTCATCTGCTGTCTACAACAGTCATACCAGTTTGCTTCACCTCAAGCCATTTGCTAGTTGAATGGGACTTATAAAGAGTGTAATACTAGCCTTAAAGAGATATGCTTACTATGCACAGAATGGGGTCATGCACTTTAAGTTTAATTAAACACTGCCTCAACCTACTGCATAATCAAGAACAGAACAAGCAACCACTGGGGTTTTTCTCATTTTCACAGGATATCATAGATACAACATGCTTTATTCTGGTCTACCATAGCTGAACTTCTCTAATTGAATATGCACAAAAGCTGAAATGCAGCTAGAGTGAAAAGATTTGTAAACAGTAATTCACAACATTTAGAAAGCCACAAAGCAAGTTGTTTCATGAGCAGTGAAACTAATTAATTTCATAAAACTGCATCTTTTTAATTTCCTATCATCATCATAATTATAATTATTTCTTTCCTCTGATACCCCCAAAAGACAACATCTGCTGTAGCTAAGCTGGAATTGTTAGCACATGGGTGGAACAACCAAAGCAGAATGTATCAAGGACAAAATTCAACCTGTATCCCCCTCAGAGGGGACACTGCTTATGGTTCTTTCCTCTAGCCTGACACAGATTTTTATGAAAACTGTAGGAACTTATTTATTTGGGGGATTTCTACTTCTCTGTCAAATCTGGATGCAATTTGTCACAAAGGATTTTCTCACAAAACATCAAAAAGACTGTTTCACTAAGGTTCAACACAAATATCCTAAGATCAGTGTTGACATTGGAAGTTAGGCAAAAAAATGGTCAAACCAAGGCATATAAAGATTGCATAATTCTCAGAGACGACCAGTAAAGCAAACCTGCACTTCTCACTAACATGCAAGAAATACATTTTTCTTTTATTTTCACAAAAATAGCAAAATGTATTATTAATGGAAAAATGACACTTCCAAGGTTTCTGGGAGATACTGTGTATTTAAGAAAACCTATAATGTAAGCTGGGACCAACAGAGAAAATTGTATTCAGTGATGAAAAGACTGAATGCTTTGCTGAGATTCAAATTATTGCAAAAAATCACTTCCTTCACAAGGTAAACCTTATATTTTTGCAGAGCTGTCTTGTCCTGTGAGGTAAAGGCTACCTTGCTACTTACATAGAAATGAATAGAAACTGCTAGTGAAGTTTTGAGTACCACTGAAAATAAAGCCCCTGATCATTCATGAGGAACTACAATACCTTTCATTTGTTTGACTGCTAATTAATCAGTTCCACATCTACAACTCTGAGGACCAGGACCAAACGCTGAATAAAATTATGTGCCTAGTCAGTTACCATGATATCGTTCATAATTATTACATTATAAATGTAACAATGAAAACGAGAAAGACCTAAAAAATGTTAAGCAGAAATGATTATCCAAGATAAGATCCAAATACTTGAAAGCCAGTTAAGATCAACAACTCAAACAGGAAGTTCTGGTCCGTGACATTTCTATTGCTAAAGTGCTATTTATATTAGCCATCTAAATAGAATTCCAACAAGCAAAATACATTAAAGCTGTTACAAATGACTAACAGCTACCACAACAGTTTCACCTCAGGCTGGGAACTCAGCGCTAAAATGAAGTTTATAATCCCATGAGCCCATTCAGTTATAAACTGCAGGTGGCAAATCAAGTGACTACAAGCTACAGTCCCCATGTGTGAAAAATCAATACCTGAGAAGGTTTTCTCCGCCTCCTTTGGCAGCAATTTTGTTTGCCCTGTTAAATTGCTGCCAAAGAAGGCAGAGAAAAAAGAGGGCAAACAAAATGCATGCGTTAGTGTTAAAATGGAAGGATGAAGGGCTATAACTGAATTATAACCCCTAGACCAAAACCAGGCTCTTCACTGCAGTCAAATAAAAAAAAAAACTTGATATGCTTTGTGTACAGATCAGGAATAAAGAAATCTAAGACAGATGTAGGATAAACCTGGGAAGAAAATAACTGCAAACTTACATTAGCGACCTATTTTCTGAAACCAGCTTATCTTATATTGGATTTTTGTCCCACTTAGGATATCGGAATTCTTCAGGACTAAGATAGCTGCCTCACAGGGAGCGCTTGCATTGGCCAGTGCTGCACAGAACTGTGTGTTCTGTGTACTTGTTCCCATGCTCAGCACTAGACAGACAATGCAGTGCGTGTTAGCTTAAGATGCTGTAATGAAGGGTACAGATAAACTGGTTCAATCCTAGCAACTTCGCTTCATTAATACCAGAGATCATTGTGACACTAATTGATCCTGAGCCTGATCTATTTATCAAGTCTTTTACATGCAGGAGCTGAAGAATTAAAGCCACTTAGTCATTCACAGAGAGTGAGCAACAACTGCTTAATTTTTTGAAGGGATCTTCCTATTGTTTCTCAATATACCTTAATAGTATAATGCAATCAATCATAATTCATCACTATAGTTCTCCAGTATTACTTTTACAGCAGTTTTATTCTAATGAGGATTTTTAATAAGAACAGACACTCTCCTTTATCCATCAGAAAAATAATAATAAACTGTTAACCATGCCACAAAGAACATCTCTTAGTGCTGACAATGACTCTTGCTTAAGATGAAGTATTTTCATCAGTGAGCTAGTTGTTATGCATTACCAGCATGTGTGCAGTAGCCTAGCGTGACACCAATTTGCATAATTTCTCTTCTCTAACAGGCTTCAAAAATAATAATAGGCATATGAGATAGAATCCATTAATTTTAAAGTTCCTTCAGCAGCTATCTTCATGGAGCAGTTATCAAAAGAACCTTTAAAGAATTAAGTTTAATAAATTATAAATGCATTATTCGGGTTATGCTATCTGAGCCTATAACCATCTAAGTTGAGTTCAGTAACAAAGACCAAGGCAAATCCACAAGCAATTGCCTTGACATCTTCCCAGCCAAAAAGACTGATAAAAAGCAGCAGGACAATGCCAACATCTACTGCTGCTCACAGTTAATTATTGAACTTGAAAATCAGTTAGGGATTTCAGGGTACAGATAGGTGAAAGAAATGGAGAGACAGCAATACACTTAGAAGGTATTCAGAGCTGTTAATACTTGTATATGTTATTTAATAATGCCTTAATCTAAAGAGAGGAACAAAACCAACTTTGTTTTTTGATGATCTGAACCCAAAAAAGACCTTACCATTTGTTAATATTTAAGCCAAGCAGAAAGATTAATGTGTTAGCAAACTCTGATGGGAAGCTAGTTCCAGAAAAAAAAAAAAAGAAAATAGCTTTCCACAGTACAATATAATAACTGATGGACCTTATCTTCATGACTTATGCGCTTGTATATTCTGACTTGCATAGCAAACAACATTGCTGCAGTACTCTGATTCTCTCAGATATTCATCCAGTAAAAGGCAGGCTTTGCAACTTCAAAGAGTAATTTATACCTTGGTACACTTAACGATACATTCTGATATATGGTCATCAATAAGAAAGACTTGATTTGTCTTTATTGTACAGGGGAAGATGCCTGAAAGTCTACACAATTTACATATAGGCCTAATGTCCACTAATAAAAAAACACATTACCAAAGTGCTCAGCTATCCCATTGAAGGAAAAGGTACAAGCACCCCAGGAGAAACAACAGATGCCAATATGGACACAAGCGAAAATTCTGAGAGCTTGCTCCTGTCAGGTATTTCACACTGAGAAACACTAATCAATTTCAATTCCTACTGATCCAGGGGATTTGAGGGAGATTAACGCCTCCAAGAGCTGTGATCTTGAAGAGAGAACAATTTAACAACAACAAAAAAAAATTGTCCACAAACTTTCAGAATAGAATTTAAACACAGAATAAAGTAACAAATCGGCCTCTTTAACAAGATTAACTCTTTGGCTGCTGCAGATGCTCCTGAAAAAAGTTAAGAGAATGCCTGAACTTAATTTACAAAGAGAAAGCAGGACAGGTAAGGATCCTATACCACACACTGCACCGGGTAGAGTAACTATGACGTCGAATAACCAGCCCTTACCAGTTCATTAGCAGCTTCCTGACATCTCAAACTCTTTCAGTTTCTAACTCACTGTAACCAGGAGTCCTCAATCTCTTCTTCCAAGCTTGTGCCATTTACTCTGAAACAGAGTTGCTCTTTTCTAAGTCATTCCTCCTGATCGCTGGAGCAAGCACTCTTTTTGTGGAAAGAGAGGCTGATTTTCCTTTAAAAGGACTGATAAGAATCCTTCTCCTTTAATCTTCCAGCCTTTCTTGTTAGGTGCTGTTCAGACTCACTATGTGACCAAAACCTCCCACTGAAGTCTAGCCTCCCAGTTTAAGTTTAAAGCTTGGTAACTGGCTTGTCACACAGAGTATTCAATCCTTTATTTAATGCCATTCACTCATCAAAATTTAATTTTTCCTCTTTGTTAGCCTTCGGCAGGTGCAAAGTTTATTTCAAACAACCTACAGAAGCAGAAGTACAACAGACAATGCAAATACGCCCCCTTTCAAAATGATGTTTCAAGTCTGATAGACGTACACTCAGAAACTTCCCAATGTCAAACAGAAATCATATATTGTGTATAGAATCCCTAAATTGTCCCAACTGTCAATATCTTTGTATTATATGCACATTTCTGTAAATAGACTTTCTCACATCACTACTACACATGCAGCGGAAGGTTTGTTACCCAGCTTAGAGCAGCAACGGTTGCACCAGAAAGATACTAATTTCAGGGTGTTCCAGAAAAATAATATATTATGCTGCTATTCTGGAAATTGCCATATCTGATTTATATCCTTGTGGTATCAATTGTACAAAGATAATTTTCTATAATGAATTATTTATTTCCTGTTGTAATCAGACATCTGAGATAGTCATAAATATTTATGTGTCCAGTTAATTCACTAATGAAAACTGAACTAATTCTAAAAATGGGATGTTATCTCAGAGGCATGCTGACCTAACAGTCTGTTCAACCTTTACATTAGTGAAGGCAACCAGCATATGGGAAGCAACCAACAGGAGCTGGAAGAAACCTGATCTTGAAAGCATGGTATAGGAATGGGCTAAGGTATCAGGACAGAAGAATTTTGTGCCCTAGAAATATTATCTCACTTTTTTCTCTCTCTAATTTCCCAATTTGTAAAATTTCTGTTAACATCCTCTGCACTTATACTCCTTTGCAGTCCTTGAGCTTCTCACTTGCATTCCGAAGAGGCTTCCTCTTCAGCAATGGAAATATCTCTTCTTAGGTACTGAGTTATGGACCTGTGCATTGGCCTGTGTTAACTCCACTGTCCTTTACAGCCCCTAAGAAATGTTTTGGGCTGCCGCTGCCTGAGTCGTTCAGTACCATCTATGGATTGCAAGAGCCTGTGGGCACAAATTCCTTGAAGCTGTTGACTGTATTGATATCATCCCTCACTCAAACCAGGTAAACATAAACCACTAATGAAAGGATTTATTTACTACATTGACAATAGACAATGCAGTTAACTAAGGCTTATAAAGTCACAAGAGAATGGAAATCTATCTAGATTCAGATCAGCCTTGAAGGGTTTTCTTACCTAATAACCCCACAGTTCATTTTCAGCTCATATCCCCCTCAAAGAAAGGAATCCTACTTTGGTAGCCATATTTGCTTTTCAATCCATCCCCATCTCTGGGACAATTCACTTTTGTCTGCTCCCCCAAAACACAAACTACTAATAATTCATCTAAGAAGAGAGTAATCTATTCCTCCATCAAACTATTGCTTGCTACCTTCTGGAGCAGCTGGTGGCTTCAGGCTTGATGTGAAGAGTCTCACCAGCCCTGTAACACACTTTAATAATCACTGATTATTCAAAATTGGCTCAACTTTTCACAATCTGTCAGTCCACTGTGAAACATAACACTAGCTGGAAAATGGTCAAACCTCAGAGACAAAGCTTCTCTGTATGTTAATATTTAGAATTTTATGTATTTGCTATGTTGCAAATTCACAAACATACTTTAAGCAGACAGATAAATGGGATCAAGGCATGAGTCTCATTTAACCGAGTCTTTTAATAGAGGCTGCATGTGATAATAATGAATGTTGCTGGAATTAGAAACTGGTTTAGCATGCAATCCTATTTTTGAGGGATGCTGTAACAAAGCATTTCCAAGGTTAGACTACAGATCCCTTGTCTAGTTCAGTCCAGAACACTGCTCTCATGAGTCTGGAAGCAGAGGTACTACTGCAAACACTGGGAAATAATGTTACAGACTATGAACACCGATTTCCTCTCATCACTACTGAGAAAGGTCAGCCAGCAAAAGGCCACAAAGTACAAAGACTGGTAATTTTGAAACTGCAAATTCATATATCTTAGCTTCAAGAGCAAAAAAAAAATCTGAGAGATAGGTTAGAGAAAGTCACGTTCTGCTGGACTTGTTCTCTGAACAATAACTCTCTCTTTCAAGGACCTCAGACCTATAGTGATTTCAGAGATGATTCACTGGCCTCCTGGGCTCCAGGAACAAAAAAAGTGGAGGAAAAATGAGGAGTTGTAAACTACAGTTCTTTCTGTACCTTCAACTACTGCACATCAGTGAAAAAGGAAGAAAAAACTGTCAGATGATAGACAGATTCTGAAGCAGTTGAAGTATTTGCTAATTTAGATGTTGAAAGGAAGTACAGTGCAATGTCACAAAACCAGAAGGAATATGGTACTCCATATAAAAATGAGATCCATTAGGGGTTTGGTTTTCCCTATGTGTACAAAGAAAACATTTTAAAGATGTGGGTGTCAAAAGATGGAACAGACAATTGTGCAAATTTACAAGTTAAATAAGCCCCTGATAAAAGATCTTATCACAATCACTCAAAAGGAAACTACCTGCAAAATCCAGAATTATTCCTTGACAAGGCAATTAGATTGTGTCAGGAACTGAAGTCATCCATGCCAGAATGATTTTTATCTTGAGTCGGCTGTATTCTGACATAACAAAGGTGTTCAGGAATCCAAAATATTAGGAGAAAACAGACCTGCTGCAGACAGACATGTGAGCTCTGACTGAAGCAGGATCAGCATGTAAAACTGCTTATCAGCTGCAACAGCCAGCACAGAATAATGCCCAGCACATGCAAAGAGACACCAGCAGGACAACGTTAACAATTTTGCAAAAGTTTGCAATGTCAGGGCATCTGCTTCTACTGGGAGCAGCATTTAACCTGAGGCAGAGGTTAAATGGGGGGGACCATCACCTGTAGTCCCTGCCAGAGCCATTCTACAGCCATGTCTCTGCCTGAGCATGTACCCCATTCATCCAGACCCAAACCTTAACCCGTGGACTTGATCTCCTGGCCAGACCTAGAGCGTTGCAGATATCCAACAGTCCTATTAGCAAATGAGTCAGGTACATTTTTCTCATGGTCACTATTTTCACCCGCTTAAAGGAAAACAGAAGAAGGAAAACATGCTATAGTATGCCTGGTGATAACTGTAAGGGTTCACAGACTCTTAAACTAAACTTTATATCCATATCTTACGCTAGATACTGTTTACACAGAAAACTTTCAAAAGAGGTGTTGTGTGGAATTTGTAAGGCAAATATTTTTGTCTGGTTTTTTTTTCTTTTTTTTTTCTTCCTTCACACAGAGTAAGCAAGCATTTGAGGCCATAAGGACATAGTGTTCTTAATTAACTGAGTAATTATTAAGAAAACCAATATTTAATCACACAAACCCCCAACACTGTATAGCAGCATTTCAAGACCTGCTTTAAAAAAATCCTCTCTCCCAAAACCTATTTTCAAACTTAATTATTTTCTTCCTTCTATTAAATAAACAGCTCTTATAAAATTCTGGCAATCTAGTATATATTATTTAAAAAAATTAGTCTTTGCCACAGATTATAAAATTATTCTGATTCTTAAGGCTCTGGAGTTCATGAAAGCGTAAGACTAAGTTTGAACAGTAACAAAGTATTCTTCTGGCTGAGGAAATATTCATACCCATTTGTCATCAAGACTTTATGGAGGAATATAGCCTTTTCATTTTTGTTCAGTAGAGAACTGGGAAAGATCTTTCCTTCATTTAATTTGGAATGTTAGAGTATGAAGCCTCCTGAAACACTCCTAATAATTTCCCTTTCCTGTACAACACAGTACAGGAGATATTTAAAATTAACTTAGAAAGATGACTCCATATTTCAGGTAGACAAATAAGGTTTATATATTTGCACCATCCAAAGTTTACAGAAGTTTTCATCACTAGAAGTTCCCAAAACTACTATGTTTTCTGCATCTCTCCAGACGTACCATTGTTAAGACTCAGAAAAGTCAGATTAAATAAAGACAGAAAGGTACAACATAAGTTACCTTACAACTACTGAAACCAGACTATAATAAATGTCTCATAGTAGTAGTACAATGTTCATGACATTCCTTACAAGAAATAGTCCCAGCAGCAGCAATTCTTGCAACTTCTTTTTACAAAGATACTGGTGTAACTTTCTGGCAGCACTCCATGCACTTTTTACTGATATACAGACAGAAGCATAACTGTCTGTAGTTTTTCCATTAATTTTTTCATCTTTACTTAATTATTTGGTTTAGGAAACGCAGAGTATGTATCTGTAACTGACTGCATTCAGCACAGACAAGAAAGCATGACCAAAAAGAAATGAGTTCTTGGAGGAAAAGACAAAACTTGCTCTCCAACCTGCTTCAGAAGTACAATGAGCATGTAGGTGGAGGGGACAGACAACAACACACCAATGAACATGGTCCTTTGATGAAAGGTTACTGGAGACAGTAACCAACTGGATGATGAAAAGAAAGAGAAAGGTGAAACCCCCAGGAATGGTATGTTACTGTAAGAGCTTGCTACGGGGAAAGGGGGAGAGGAAGGTGGAGACAGAAATACATTTGTTTCAGAAGAAAAGTATAGCATGACTTTCTACAGATCTAGAAATACACTTGTGTGCAGTGAATTCTTTCTCTCTGTGCCTCTGAGGGACTACAGTAATTAAGGCAAACACCTCCTTCAGATCCCAACCAAGTAACAAAATCATTTATCGAGCCCTCGCAGCACTGTGGTGCTGAGTCCTGCCTCCCTCTCCAGCTGCTTCAGCAGCTCCCACTCTACCACCAGCTTCCTCACTTTCAAACACCTCATCTGCGGCCCTCTGTCACTTCACCGCGCAGTGCTGATTGCTGGCGCTCAGCAATCTGGGGGTTTCCAGTTTCACTTTGGTTTAAGAGTATACTACCAGTTTCCGGCATCATGTGCTTCTAACCAGAGCTTCTGTCAACTGTTCCCTGAGGAGCTGTTTGTAGTCCTTCCTTTCCAAGTGGGTAACGTTCCCTTCATTCTCTTTCAGTCAACTCACCATGAAATGCAAATAAGAGTTGCACAAGAACTCTGCTGCAATACCTGAGTTTATGCATCTTATCAGCAGTATGTACAGGTTAATCAGACGTCAGAGAGAGCTGACACTGCCAATCAAAAGAGAAACTCAGATCAACTTTCTCCAAAGAATTCCGAAAACTGGAACCTACCAATATTTAGCAGCTACAGTCAACCTGTGACTTCCCACTTCAGGAACACCTTGCCAGAAATCGGGAGGAATGACCGCAGCATGCAAAGGCAAATATGAGGAGACATTAAGACAGCTGTACCAGGAACCATACCTTGAGGAAGCGGCAGCATTGCAGCCTCCTTGGCTTCAGTGTAGCCCTGAAGGCTAAAACACTGTTTTTCCCATTTTGATTCTCACGGAGCTAATCAGGTTGCAAAGGATGCGTCTCTGGACACACAGAGTTTTACACGTGGAAAGATCACCCAGACTAACGAAGGTGGGGAGTGGCATGTAGACTCTTCACCACAACTGTTTACAGCTGAAAGGACACGATCTGATTTAACATGTAATCTAAACTGCATTCTTAGCTGTTCCTTGAACATGTTGTGTCTTCAGTCTTTCAGCCTGTTACAAAGAGCACTCACCTTCCAGCTCAGAGAGCAGATGAATCTTTTGTTCCAAATGCCTTTTCACAGATTGTTCAAAAGAAGGTGTTCATTTCACAGCAGCCAGTTCGCTGCTATGAGGGAGTGTGAAACCAAGCACATTTCTCAGCAGTGCTGCTGAACTCTGTGAAGCTCTCAACTGAGCAACCTTATGCCATCGCAAATCACCATGCCACCACCTTTTGTCCAGCTATTAAGCCATCTAGTTTCTCTGTGTTATGACACATACATGATTAGCCAGTCGTGATAGTCCTTCGCTCTTGAAACTGGAAAGAGGCCAAAGTACCACTAGTGAGAAGCAACTTACCCTACTTACATGAGTCACTGACATACTCCTTTAGTTTATTGTTAGCTGACTTCTGCAGAGCCTCCACACCTTCTGCTAGCATATAAATTGCTCCTACTCCCTGGACCTATGAAAGGAACACCAGCAAGGGAGCTGCAATAACATCACCTTCCTACTTATTATCAGTTGCTCAACTCGTCACTTTCTTTGACTAACGCTGGTCCTTCTTCTACCTTTCATTTTCAACGCAGCAATCAGTTTAGTTTCATAATAATTTTTCACTGCGACAGTGATCTTGCCACAAAACATGAGGCATCATATCAGATATATTCTATAAGCAAATTCCCTACTTTTCAGCATATTCAAAATATTTTTTGCAAAAGAATGCAAGACCCACAGCTGAAAAATATCCTTTTAATTAAATTAATGGGAGATTTCCCCTAAAAACTTAATTACAAATGATTTTTTAACATTTTTCCAAAAGTACAAGTAGGTGATTTTTAAATACTCTGTAACCTTTTGAATATATACTCTTCTTTCTTGAACTAACTTTTAATAACAGGAAATATTTTTTATCATGTACCTTATCTACCATATTTATTTCATTTCATAATCTTTCCTGGCTTGCCTCTCAGACCCATTAATTCAATGCCCCATCTGCTACAGCTGCTCATACTGCAGGTGACATTTATGTTAGGTTTGTTTGCTCAGAAGAAAACGTATTAGAAAAGGTAGTCTGACAGGTCTTTATATCCATTTCACAGGCTACACACAGAGCATAAAGATCATCCATGTAACTATTGACAGAAACGACAAGAGAACAAGTGAAGACAACAAGATGTGCACCAAACATGCCCTCTTCTTACAAGTGAGATGGAATTAATCACATCATTCAGCCCTCCAGTAAGTTTAAAATATAGTGTGAAAAACGTACAAGGAGACATGAAAGCTGTCATCCCACTCTACACTTCTTACTATTCCTCCTGCTTAATGCGCTCAGTCTGAACTTATTCCTCACACATCCAGGAAAACTGCTAGCAACAGAGATATTACATACTTTTAATAACAGAAATTGAGCTTCTGGTATTTTTTTTTCTTTTCCTTTTAGAACAGATTTTGTACATATCCTTTAGACCAAATGCAACCATGTAACAAGTAGCTCTGTGACAGGTTTTTTGGACATGCTATAAACAGGACAGGATTATCCCATGGCAGAGGTGAAGTAACTGGATACTGGTTACATAGGTGGTGTCTATACTGCCTAGCTGACATATTTAGAGATCAGGAACCTGAAGGACGGCTTCTGCTCTTCCTATACCTCCACATTTTGCTGGCTAATTTAATTAATTTGCTGGCTAAGTTAATGTATTAAAAAGCACACAACAACCAGCACAGGGAGCTTTCCAGTATTTCTCCTTTTTCTAAATCAAAGGGCACCTGTCGTGGAGAACAACAGTTAAAAAATGGTTTTTAAAACAAATACCTCAATAAGACGACAGATCCTGCAAAATCTGTGGTGAGCTGCTGAGCATTTGAAAGCAAACCACTTTCTGCCAGCCAGTGTCTTGGTGCGTTCAGTGGACTGACCCTCAGGCCTTCCTAACCCTGCAGGGCAACCCCTTCTCTGGCAATCATTGCATCACACTAATCTATTCATTTCCATTTTCTCTTTGTGTATGGTAATTAATGCTTTATGTTAAAATTTACTGCCAATTAGATAATTTTGGATACATTTACTCAGGAAAAAAGAAAGGAGAGCTCCTGAAGAAAGAAGTGTTTCTGACACCTCTAGTCCTGCCTGTCTTTCAGGCCCAAATTAACTACAGCCCCCTTCTACCCATCAGTTCATGCTAGGCTGGATAACAAAGAAGAGTAGAAGTACATGGGAGACCATGTAAGAGACAAGAACTGACAACAGTACTGGTGATCAAAGAACAGTAGAACAAATTATTCTTATAGCTGAACTATCATAAACCATTCCTCTCCTTCCCTGACATTTGTTCAATGCCTAAGCTAAGGGTAGAAGTAGCAGAGAACACTGAATCGGGAAACTCTCCACCTGGCAGAGTTTAGTAAAATTCTGCTTGCACAGGGAAACATTTATGAAACAATGGATAGGATTTTTCTTTTTCCAAGTAGTAGTCAAATGTAAAGACAAGATCCCCCTTAGGATCAGCATCACTCTTCTAGTTCTATGCCTACTTAATTAAAAATTAAAAAGAGCAGAGACAGCACTCTTTCAAACAGTTTTCAGCAGCACTTTCTGTTGTTTCAGATTGCAATGCCAGGAAGAAAATTTTCCCTAGACATTCCTATCTTTTATTATATATATATAAAAAAAAAAAGCCAGAGATGCCTCTACTTTCTTATATCTTAATAAGAGCACAGCCTATTTTTACATACAACACACCATTTCCACATGAATCTCAAATCTATATTTAGTGTCAGCCTTGCAGCTGGACTCAAGCAGCCATGGTAAAATAAGTGCCCTCCCCCTCTGCAGGATACCTCCCCCACTGCAGGATCTTATAAAGTCTTTACTGAAGCATTGACAGTGTGCTGCTTATTAGTGACACAGAGTCCTCCTAAAGAATTGTTCTGTGGAAAACTTCTATCTCCTGAAAGCCATAAGTAGAAAATGGCAGACCTGGAAGAAGGAGATGCAGGACTGCAGTTAGCAAGCTCTATTTGAGACTTGCACACCTGGGTCCAAGTCCAAGAAAGAAGAAAAGCTGGGAAGGCAGCAAAAACAAGGCACAACTGCATACCTACAAGTTCAGTACGGTCTCCGTGGTAGAGCTGGAACTGTGTCAAGGACAGAGTACTAGGTACTAGGGAATCTGATACACCTGGGCCTTAGGGCAGCCTTACCAGAGCAGGTATGATTGCAACACCCCAAGATCCTCCACCTAGTCCCCAAAACTCTTATATATTTGCAAGTCACAAAGCATTTTAGAGAGGAAACCGTGGCATATAGTACAGATCACTGTGCATTCTGTAGATATATCTATTTTGCAAAGACAGCTTTGTCAAGGACACAGGCATCTGCTGGCTAATAGGAGTCAAATCTTTTATACACATGGATAACTGCGTATATCTGCAAAAATGTGCTAATCTAACTATATTTTGTCTTGCAAGAGTGAAGATCACCTTAGCGCGACAGTGCCAACTGTCTTGTCATTAGCTCCATTACCACAATGACTTAAAAACAGCTACTCTTGTTACTATACACATACAGAAGAACCCCATGGAAGAACTTTTTTTTTTAAAAAAAAGCTAACACTTAGATATGTAAATCCTTAGTTGGAAAGCGTGTTACCCACAGCATTAATATTCTCAGTGAACTGATTTTTCTTTTTACAGTTTTTGATAATGAAATCTCTGGGTTTTATTTCACAATTGGCTGACACTGATGGGGCCATGAATCCTGATGGGAAAGAGCTACCATTTTACCTTTTTGGCGAAGAACCCAAACAGGAAAAAGTATACCATGAGTCAGTTCTTCAGACAGGAGTTATAATGAAAGCAGTACAGGCTGCACTCTTCACAATCCATTCTTTCTTATAGTATCAAGGTTGTAAAAGCTTATTTCCCTTCCAATACTGTAGGCACTGCCCGGCATCAAAACCATCATCACTTCAACACTACAAACTCATAACTCAAGACTAGCTGCTTTTAAGGTACGATTTATAATAATCGCTCTTTTGGAGGAAGCTAACAGGTAAGGCCTGTAGAAACTAAGCACTGTATTTTCTTTCAGAGATGAGGCTGAAGAGTTCCCTAATAAATATAACTAAGAATTTTACCAGTCACAGAGATCTGTATTTCATCATGCCATGCACCAATCACTTCAAAAGTCTATCTCCAGCAAGTAGTTTCTGAATGGCAGCAGATAGAGAAGTGGCTGAACAAACCCACAATCACAAGGGCAGTTCTACCCTTAGGGAATGTTCGTGAATGGAATTAACACTTCTAGGGCAACCCGAGTCAAATACAACTGCACTGCTGCAAGTGTACGAAGGCCACCTTGAGAAGCAACAAGAGTCAGTAACTGCAATTTTTAATTACATGTTCTCAGTGAGCAACCTTCTTTCACAATGTTCTTAGTGTTACGATGAAATCAGGAGTCAGCTATTTCGCCTAGCTTGATAGCTTTAATTTCATTATTTGAGAGAGAAAAAAAGAAAAAGGTTAAGAAATACAGCTGCAAGCCAAGCAACACTTCACAGCTATTAGCTGCCCATTTGTAATATAATTATGACAAGTTAGCAGAATAAGACAAGAACTTCTCTATTTTGAGGGAAGGGAGTCAGAACAAAACATTTGTTTTTTCTCCAGGCTGCCATAGAAGATGACATTTAAAAATTCTTTCTTACCTAATCCAGTTTGTTTCAGGACTTGCTGTGTTCTCAGCTCCTGCAACAACAAACATAAAAAGCAAAAGCTTGACAGCCTTCAAGACACTTGAGATCTTTGGCATTTCTCCAGCTGTTTCAAAGGAACAGGCTACCCAAGCTAACAGTTGTTGACATATACGAACCCAACTGCATGCATTATAGTTCTGTTCCAAAGCTGATTAACAACAAAAGAGAATAAGGTGAAAAATTAAAGGTTGCATTCCTTACCTGACATAGCTCCTGTTGGCCATATGCTGGACTCAGCCAAAAGTACTGTCTCTCTGAGCAATAAACCTAGAATAGGTTAAGGCTGAATTATTAACAAGAACATGAGGAGGTCTCAAAAGCACATGATGAATGAAACAGAAATTCAAAACTTACAGTCTGATTTACCTTGTAAAGAGAACTTAGAGAGTTTCCTGAACTCTTGTTCAATTGATCTATTTCAAACACTAAGTGGCATATGGAAAGAAGGACGATGCTTTATTGCAATGCAGGGGAATGACAAACACAGTCCCTTAAACTGCCTGCATACCAGTCTGTTACAAAGGACAACTTGACTAAAATAGAAATATCTGGCTTTTATGATATGGTAGTTGCATACATACCAGTGCATTCCACTGGTCACCTCTCTTTTCAGTCATTAACTGCTAATATGCTTCCAACCCTGTGTTTTGGCCTCCAGCTTTTTGTACCTAAGACCGTAAATGTGCTCTTCAAGCAACTTATAATTGCACTGATACAGTCTCTAAGTTCATACAGTATTTCAGGTTTAAAATTGGGTCATCCAATTAACTTTGAATACGGCACAGCACAGCAGGAATTAAATCTATGGATTTCTGGGCAAAGGCTGGAACTTCTTTTACATAACTTTGTGTCTTTTGATACTGCTGATAGCAATTAGAAAGTACCAACCAACATAAGAAACCTTGCCAGGATGAAAGGAAAAATTGACATCAATTTCTCCTCTCAAGAGAGAATTTTCTAGTTCCTCTGTATTCTGTTCTGCAGAATTATTATTATTATTACTTGCAATGCCATGCAGCAGACACTAATGATTAGGACAGCATTCGGAAAATGACATTCTCTATTTGGACACTTCACCCACAAAGCTAGGTTCCTAGTTCTAGGGATGGGAGACACAAGACTCATGTTAAGTATTCAAATGTGAATATCCACGTGGAAGTTGGACATTTAAACTGACATTCACAACAATGAGAAAGTAGGACCAGCATGTGGAGCTGGGAGGGGGGCATCACTCAGGAAAAGGACATACCTGAAACTCTCTTTGTCTGCATGGTGCCTCTGCAAAGCTGGGACTGAGAGCCTTAATTTGCTGACTCCACTTAAGTACCTCCCCCCACTTGGAATTCACCTTTCTTTCTTATACCTTGTTCTGAACTCTCTCCAGTTTTCAATCCCAAGCAGCCGAGGAAGACGCAAAGGCAGATGGACAATTAGTTACTGCCTTCCATGAATAAAACACAGCTAAATACAAGGCAGGATGTATATATTTATTAACAGAGGTGCCATCCGCTTCAGAGTCGACCTTGCTATTGAATACATAATTTTCAGTCATTGCACACAATGTGGGACTAGTAATTCAACACAGATTAAATACAAACATCTTTTTTTCAACAAAATGCCCAGCTTAATACGTTGTTGAAGCTTTCAGCCATAAACCCTGACCCCTTGGAAATTACATCCCATTCAAGTGTTTCAGGTTGCTTACCACAGAAATCTCTGGGGGTTAGTGCCAGCATTGCTCTGTGAATTGGAGGGGTAAATGATTCCCTGTTGTTTCTACTGCAGTAGTGGCATGACCAGGAGACTGAAGGAGAGGGTATTTTCTTATCAATCATGGAAACTGTGTGTAAGGTGAGAAAGGTCCATGCAAAACCAAAAAATATAGTGTCCATGCAGAATGTTAGACAAACAGCTGCCTGATATAGAGTGATTGCAGTCATTATGCCACTGTCTCAGGTGGACTGAACACATTCACCAGTGCTCCAAACGCACCTCTCTCCACAGTCAATATGCTACCATCAGCACAGGAAGAAGGCAAGAAAATTGACTCCAGCTACTTTAATCGTCATCAACCATAATGCTGTCAGGATAAGCAGGCAAACCAAGATCCGCTTTCCACAGCCTTACGCTTTCTCTTGATATTCCAACCAAGAAAGTAGTGGCTACAAAGGCAAAGGAATAGCGAAAGATACAAAAGCACATGTGCTAGCTTTAACTCTTCCCTTTTTCTGAGATATTTGTAGCTTATATGTGCTTTACTACTAAAAGCTACTCCTTCTATTCATATCATGCTATGTCAAGAGATGCATTCGGTTTCCTGAATTTTCATCCATTTCATAAAGAACATTGTAAAACTAACTCAGTCCAGTGTTTTTAAATATGTAGTCCTAAGAATGTCTCCTTTTTCCACGTACAGTATCAGCACTCCCTCTCCACACAGTGGGGTACAGTCAGTGCCTGAGGAAGGAACAACTGGATGAAGGGTGGCGAAAAAGAGGATGAGCCAGCAAGAGACTACTTCCATGTCTTGCTCCTTACAAAGCAGCAGCAAAGAATGAAAAATCTCATGCTTCCTCTCCCCTCCTCATGTGCCATTACCACAGGCCAATTCTCAGCTGTGTTCAGCAGAGCTTCTTGCCTGCTGTGCACCATTCAGATGGGAAACCTCAGCCTTACAGTGTCAGACATTCATCCCAGAGTAGTGACATTCCAGCCACAGCCATTCAGCTTTCCATCTTTGACACAAGGCAAGTATGTAAGGCCTTACATAATGCATTATTCAGAGAACTTCTCCAGAGAGGGTAAAATTCCTTGCAGAAATTTTGCACAATTAAACAACAGCAGTTTTTCAAATTATTTTTCAGGTTTCTGGTGTGGCACATCAATCCCAAGGCCTTGCTTTGTTAATGCTGCATCAGGTTCATTGTGGGGTTTCCTTTTGCTGAAGCACCACACAAATCAGTCACATCTCATCATTCCTGACAAGCTACGCTTTCCCCACTATCTATGTCACTTGTCTAACTCCCAAAACAAGAGTTGTGCAGAGACATGAAAGATGCATGAAAGGCAGGACAAGCTAGGAGGGATCTAGTAGGAGATTGATTTCATGCATTAAATAGTTTTTTCTTCTCCATTTCTAGCTGCAGAGCTTTCCTCCTACTTTCCACAAGCAGCGGACCAGGTGCTTGCCTCAGCTGCACACTATAACTCTTTGGGTGACCACCACCTTCATTATGCACTCTTCTGAACTTAAGATTCTCCTGCTGCAACTCCCTTACCTTCTTCCTATCTCCCCTCCCCATCTTAGGAGCTACAGGGCTTTATCAAACAGCACAGCGATAATTCATCACAGCAAACAAGTTCACGTATTTGATTCCTCCTGTTAGCACTATGAGGACCATGGCTCCGTATTTCAGTCTGTAACGCAGGAGTCTTTACTAAAAATGTTCACTCTGAACTTGTGTCCTGGATGATTGCCAGCTACATTTCAGCTTGCTTACACTGCTGCAGTACAGCTTAGTTGAATCTCAGGAAAAGGAATTAAACAGTTACAACAACAACAAATTTCCTACTGAATGAAGTGCTGATTGTTCCTGCAGGTGCAGAGCATTCCCACCTTCCCTGAAACAATCAAGCCAAAGGTGCCATTCTGTTCTCTGGCTCTCCATTACTGAAGTTCAGCTGCAGAATAGATTGGTAAAAAGTTGAGTGCTCACCTGGCCAGTCATATTCAGGGTTTGTACGAGGCTTTTTTCCCCTTTCTCCTTTTCTCTTGCTGATCCGTAGTCTCTCCTTGCATCTCACTTTCTCCTCTCTTGTATTTCTTTGGATTAGATCACTAGAATTCACTTCTAAGGAAGGGAAATTTGTAATGAAAGAGAAGCTACAGACACCATGTATCACACTAAGCACGTTCAGATGACAGCTTAAAATGAGGGCTAGGAAAAAAATAATAATTCACTGATGAATTTTTTAAGCAGAACAAAAACAAATACCATAATTTTCAGTACTTCAAAACTCCTTCCTGATCACGAATGTTCTTTGAGTACCCTCACAGCACTGCACAGTGTATCAGCACTTAGTTCATTATTCCTTTTTCCTCCGCTTCCTCAGCGGCAAAAGGCTGATAAACAGTAACTTCTGTTTTTGTGACACAAAATGTTTCTTTTCCTCAGACAAGCCTGCACTCAGGAGCCCCTTGTTAGTGGGCATCACCAGACATTAGCACAGCAAGAATCATTGTTTTTGTCCAATGAACTTTTTATTCTGAATGCATTTGGCAAAAGCACTGCAAAACTGGTCCTGGTAGCTCTTAAAGCAACCAAACAGCCACTGCACTGCTCACTAAATCTCTCTTCCCTGTAGTTAGAAAGTCAATAATACAGGTACAATATTTCTTCTAATCAAGGATTTTGGAGGGTACTAGACAAATCACTTTCTCTGCACATACATCAACAGGGCAGCGCCATAATTCTGAGGAAAGAAACACACAGTGTCCCTCACTCTCCAACGCACACAGATGTATTGCTGCAGCTAATGTCCCTACAGGTTCTTAAGTGTGGAACACCACGGAGCAGCGAGTACCAGCACAGGAGAGAGAACAAGTTTATCTGTGTTTCCAAACCAATCTATTTGCACTTAAACTGACCTTCCATTTTAGAAGGGTCCGAAATGGCTTTTAGAAATCTATATCCACCTTCTCTTCTAGCCAGAATATCATATGAAAATCTTAGCCCAGGAGAAAAACACCTCTGCTTGATTCAAGTCATATTTTGGAATGAAAATCGGGTGAACTTTTCTATTTTTACTTTATGTAGTACATTGTCAATACTTTACACCAACTTGGATAAGCACTAGAGGATTAAAGTATATAATGCTAAAAACCCAAATGCATTACAGTTTGAAATCAAACATTAAGAACTGAGCTGGACTTCACTTTGGGAGCACAAAAAAAGGTATTTCACAAATTTTCAGAATATATTCCACAAGACTCCAGCAGGTTAAGCTATAACCAACTCACTGCTTTTGCCAGAAAAAAATTTAATAACTACATCTGACACTGAACCAGTATTATCACACATCTCCATACTAACAGAAATTTATGTACAAGAACATAGTTTCCCAGTTAGTAATTTCAAAATACCTCAGAACAAAACACCAATCCTTGGTTTTCACAGTGCAATGAAACTGCAATACCAGAGTGCAGACTTTGAAGGGGAGAACGAAGTGAAAAAGCATAGCTTTTAAATATGAAAATTAAAAACATTTTGCATTTACATAGAACTGAATGCACTGCTTCAGAGAAGGAACTAGAAAGACTTTCTAAGTTAATCTCTTCCTCTCCATTTGTGTGCAGTAATTGTCTACGGATAACGGTACCCTTTCCTTTGTTAATCACTGCGTACCTGTACGTACCAGGGAGACAAGGGCATACATTTATAAAATATTATAGTATTTGCAATGTATATTATGGTGCACTAATTACTTGTAGGTCACTTAAAGAAGTATTATGTACTAGATGCATGTCTATTTGGGTATTTAAGGAACTTAAAGGTATTTTTCTTCAGTTATTCATGTCTTTGTTCTGGTGTGCCTGTGTCACACCTACTTACTTCTTCCCTTGTAGCACCTTCTGCCATTTTTCATCATTTAACCACGGAGATTTTCTTTGAGTATTGCTTCGGGACAACAGGCACAGCAGGCCGCCTCCCGCTGAGGCAGGGTCCCCGCCGGGCAGGGGCTCAGCGGCAGCACCGTCCC
The DNA here is from genome assembly GCA_002844005.1 of Limosa lapponica baueri. NCBI lineage: Eukaryota > Metazoa > Chordata > Aves > Charadriiformes > Scolopacidae > Limosa > Limosa lapponica. The sequence continues at coordinate 2,497,921 of KZ505638.1, forward strand.
GCCGCTGCACAAGCGGGGCCCAGGCCGCCCCGGGCCCTTCACCTCAGCATCACGGCCTGTCCGGGGTCAGCGGTCGCCATCCTCTCCCCTCTCCGCGGCCGAGAGCAGACTTCTCTGCCTCTCGAGGAAAAGAGGAGTTCCCGGCGGCAGTGACGAGCCGTGCCAGCGCCGACCCCCTCAGAGAGATAACAGCCCCGCTCCACTCTGAGCGCCAGCCATCAAGGCAAATGGCGGCCGCCATTTCGAAGCCCCTCTCCACTGAGGCGCGACCCCCACCACACACGGCAGCGAGTCGACCCCGCAGGGCCGGAGATCTCGACGGCAAACGGAGGCTCACCCCGCCAGGGCAGGGCGGGACGGTGTGGACGAGGCACAGCCGAGGAGCGGGGGCGGTGCGTAGCCCTGTCAGGCGGCGCTGGCTCGGCCCTGTGGCGGGTCTCGGCTGCTCCTGCGCTCCTCCCGGCGGGAAAGGCCGCAGTCTCTTGGAAAAGGTCGGTTAAACACCGTAAAAGAAGAGTAATGTTTAGTGAGCTTTTAAATGAATAAAATTAATGCGTATATATGCATAGTTAGTATTAAATAGCTTTCGCTGAGACTTACTAAACGCCTCGCTTGTCTCTCTGAATTCAGTTCATTGTCCAGAGCAATGAATTGTGAGCGCAGCTCCACCTGTGCTCTGAGAAGTGGGTCCTAGTGAAGGAAATTATTTTACAAAGCACATCTGCCGTGCTGGGAGTGGGTGTGGAGGATTCCCACTATCTTTGGCCTTCTCCTTTTTTATGTGTTAGTCTTATATTTGAGCTCAGGCATAACCATTTTTCAGGTCGTTTCTCGTTACCCGATGAGAAGAAAGTCAGGTGGGTATTTCTCCGGTACACTTTTCTTTGTTTACAGAAAATCTCAGAGAAACAAGCGGGAGGCTGCTCAAGTGTGCAAATGCTTTTTCAAGTGAGCGCTGTCACATAGGGGCCCTTCCCACTCAGCTTCCTGCAGCAATCTCTCTATGAGTGTTTTGCCAGCTCATCATGACTACCCTTGGCTTCTTCCACAGAGTTTTCAATTGTATCTGTCTCATGCAATGAGACATGCTGATCCTTAATATAAGCAGACCTCTACTTTGGTAGGCAGAAACATGCCGCTGTTGGGCTCTGATCAGCCTTGCCCCAGGGGCTGTGTTTTGGATGACAATTCCTATCATTCTCATTTAATCTGTTAAAATAAAGAGCAACTGCTGTATTCATCAACTTCAGTGAGGTCTGACTCACTGCACAGCACCCAGTACCACTGCAAATACAAAAGCACTAGATCAGTTCTCATCTATATTTAAGTAACAAGTAGTCTGTAAGTAAACTTCATTAAAAAAAAATCGAGAAGGGCATTATATCCATATATCGTTTCATAATTATTTAAGATGCAAACTTTAAAGACTGAGGAGCAATGGCATTTCTCCACAAAACTCTTCCAGCACCACATTTATCCATGGCTGCACCAGTTTTGTTTTAACAAGGCAGTAGTTTCTAGCAGTGAATTGTCATCATCCTGACCAGAGTACAGGAAATTTTTTGACCTTTCTCCTGATTAGTGAACTCAGTGTTTTTAATCCTATAGACATACATTTTTTTCAAGCATCCCCATTCTAGTAAGTCTTTAAATTATTCTTTATCAAAACCGGAAGTAACTGAAGCCAAACCTTGATTCAGATGGTCAGTAGGAAATGTTGACTAATTCTCTGAGGAGCTGGAAGTTTGCTTTCCTAAAAATTCAGGGTCCTGACTTTACTCGTTGCCTGACCTGTATTCCTGAGAACTGAGAACTTCATCAGTTCATGATCACTGCAGCCTGGGCTGCCTCCAGTCTTGACATCACTGATTAGCTCACTTGTGTTGGTGACCAACAGGTCCACCATTGCATCCCCTCTGGTAGGGCTGTCTATTACCTGGCTTAAGAAGTTATCCTCAATGCACTCCAGGAGTTTCCTGTATTACCTACAGCTTGCCATGCTACTTTTCCAGCAGATGTTGGGGTGGTTGAAATCCCTCAGCAGGATGAGAGCCTGCAAGTGTGATGCCTCCTGTAGCTGGGGTAAGAAGGCTTTGTCAATAGGCTCCCCTCGATCAGGTGGCCTGTAGTAGACACTAACCACAAGGCTCCCTGTTGCCTCAGTGGCTAATTCTTACCCATAAGCTTTCAACCCACTCGTGGCTATGCTTCAGAGACAGCTCTTCACACTCTATCCATTTCTTGATGTAGAGGGCAACGCCTCTGCCCCTCCTTCCTCACCCATCCCTCCTGAACAGCCTCTAGCCATCGATAGCCACGCTCCAGTCATAGGATTTGTCCCACCAAGTTTCAGTAATGGCAGCTAGGTCACAGCTTTCTAGCAGCATGGTGGCTTCCAGCTCATCTTGTTTGTTGCCCATGCTGTGTGCATTGGTGTAGACACATTTCAGCGGGCTGTTGGCCATGTCACCTTCTTAGATGCACACCCCTTAAATCCTTTGAGGTATTTCACTGGTGTGAAATGAATAGACACACATCTGGTCAAGCTGACTCTGTTGGACAATCAATGAGCTTGTCCAAAGGGGATCCAAATGTTTAATCCTACATGCCCTCAGTTTACAGAAGTTATAACATACTTTAAAACATCCCTGTCAGTTGTGTTCTAAGATGTCATTGTTCTTTCAATTCAAGCAAAATAACATCTACGTGCACTATTCTGCACATTTTCCCTCAGTATTCTCAAGAATTTTTTGATAAGCAAAATGTAGAAGCTCTGCGTGTTCCCAGATTTTTCCCAGATTCATATGTTGGTTTTTGAACCACAGAAATTTCCTCAATTATCACTAAATAATTTCAGCACATACAGTCTGCACCATTGTGAGGTCTGTTACAAAAGCCCATTTATATCTTAACCTTCTTTATTTAAATTTCTTGAGTATATATTTCCCTGTACCTGCTTGCTTTGTTCTGATGCTGATGTGTTTTTTTCACTTGTTTTTCACTAGATCCTGACAGTACAGCTAGAACGGCTTTTCCAAACACTGCCAGCCTGTTCAACATACCTGTTTCCAGTCAGGGTACAGTCACGATGGGTAACTGCATTGCATTGGAGCTACGTGAGTGGTATGCGTGGCTTACGGACTTCATATCCCACGGTGGTTTTCCAAACAGACAATTGTCTTGCAGTGGCTTTGTAAGTACAACTGGAATTCATGACTTACTAAAAGAGTCATGCGTGAATCAGAGAAATAACATAATACAGAAAAGGCAGGTAACGATTTAAAACTACAAAAATAAGAAACAACCAAGAAACTGCCTTATCTTAATTCTAACTTGCCTATTTCGGCTGGAATAAGTTTCAGATCACATAACCCTTCCATTTTTGTAATGTTATACAGGTTAAAGGAATAAGTTTATTTTTGGTCATATTCTTTACTGGCACCTGCACTTCAAAGGTTTGCCTTAGTTAGCAGTCAGACTCTTTACGTTACTGTTTTCAGTAACAGGAAGAGTTGTCAATCCTAAACTACAATTTACAGCCGAACTGAAACAAGCCAAATTTAAGAGCAGCCATTATTTTTTGTTGTTGCTTGCAAATCTCAGGTAGAAAAGAAGAACTCTTAATTGTAATATTTCTGATTAAGTGTGCAGTGATGATTGTATAAGGGTCAATGACTCCACTAATGCAAGCTCAGTGGGAGATCAAGCCATTCCTAGCCTTTCTTTAAACTGTATTTGAAAATTAAATAATTTGTCATTTGTATGACAATGGCTATACACCAAAAGGTGAAAAGGTGTTATTAAATGAAATGTTATAAAATGCTATAGCCTCAGAAATTTAATGATAATGGAGTATTTCTTAGGCACTAAATAGTCTACAGTATTTAACTGATGAGCTTTTGCAGTGTGTTCTATGAAAGCATTCAGTTGCTGAACATTAAGTAGGTCCTTTTTTTTTGTGTGAGTCTTAATGTTTAAACTTAAATACAGTACTGACTTATAGTGAAACATGTAACCAACAAATTACAAATTGAAGTATTTCAATCGTAAAACATATCATTATAGTGGAACTTACTCCTTCTGTAATTAAAAAGTTGAGATGCACTGTTTTACCCGATTTATAATCTTAAAATATCCTTATTTAAATGGTTATACACAAACATTATTCACTACAGTAAAACCCTTTGAAAGTCAGGAGGACTTCATGCTTTTTAAATACCTGTTCATCTCTGTGTGCATTTTTCTTTGCCCGGAGATGGACTTGTGATTACAAACAGAATGCATGATTGCATTAACCTACACACATCGTAAACACTGGAGAATCAGAAGTTAATGTAATAATACTAAACAAGTTTGCTGGAAGGGAAAAAAACAGTTGCTGAAGACTTTAAGGACACTGCCAAAATGCATATTAACTTCCGTGAAAATCTTGAGGCAGTTTTAAATGCTGGCTGTGCAAATACAGATACAGCACTCTGAACTGTAAGCATCTGAGTTCATATTGTCTTGTCCTACCAGGTGACATGGGTGCTGCTTGTGGTTTCCCTTCTTAGCTTTTAAATAAATGCAAATACACCTTGTTCAAAAGGGTTGCTGCCATCTTGGAGAAAACAAACATAAAAAACTCTGTGGTTCAACCAGTTCTTTACATGTCCCTTTCTTACCTCTGTAGTTCATCAGCCTTCTGCTTCGTTAATAGGGAGAACTCACATTAAGACTTCCCTCCATCAGTGCTTGCCTCCTTTTCCAAATCATGTTGTATTCTATTCACATGGAAACATCCCCCAACCTGCCTGCTACTTTCCCCCTCTGCATCTCTGCCTAAGAGTCGGGTTGCTGTATTTCTGAGAGCAAAAGAATAACGTAAAGGGAAGGGTAAGGTGTGCAGAGCCCGTGGTGTGCTAACAGCTCCCTGGGAGAGTCCCAGAGCCCATCTCCAGTCCCACATCAGGGTCCAGGCTGCAGGAGTGTAGGTCAGGGCCCCTGAAGGAAATGAAGCTGACAGTTCTCAGCCTGCTGAGCAAAAGCCCAGGCTCTCTCTGTCTGCTTTGTCCTAGAGCAAGAAAAATGTTTCAGTTCAGAGTTCTTGTCTCTAAATCATAATTTCATTCCATCCTAGAATGTCCCTCATTCCATTTGCTGCCAAAGAGAAAAAGCAGAACATGTGCAGGTATACAGATACAGTGAGCTGTGTCCAAGGGTCGGCTAGCCAAGGTCTTATTGCAGTTGGGCTTTCATTTAGATGGACATCTGAAACAACAGCTCCGAGCTTTAATACATCTGTGCATGTTTGCATGCAAAGATGGTTGCTCTAGTTGCGAAATCTACTTTTGTTTTCATTTGCACTGGTAAAAGAAAAACCCTGAATACAAAACTACTGCATTACCTGAACACAGAGGACAGCAAGGGCAAAGCAACTAAGGAGTTCCACAGCACGGATTCAAAGCAAAAAAAAAAAAAAAAAAAACAGCAAAGGGGACTGAAAAGGAGAGAGAACCTCCATTAAAAAATTCTTCAGCAATGAAAGAAATGAAATACCAGCAATGTTAATATAAGAGCGGATTGCACTGCCTCTGAAATCAATGGAAGTAGTGAGAAGAATATTGGAGCTTTACACATATATTCCAAGATGATTTAAACCAGAAGCCAGCAGCTGCAGAATAGTCAGATAAGGGCTACAGAAGTGCAGCAAAACTATGTAGGTAGCAGCATAGCATTAAAGAGTAATTACACTTGCACTGGGAAAGAGCAGGAGAAGCAGTTCAACAATACGACAGTTCCAGCCAAGACTGAAGTGCAAGGTACATAACCATAGTCCAGCCCTTACAAATCATAAGCACAAACTGCAGACCTCAGGCAGACGCCTGGAAACAGAAGGGGGGAGATAGAACGCCTGATGTAGAGGTAGCACTGAAATGTAAATAGCATTGCTGAACTATAGTGAGTTAGAATTATATTGGATTCATTCCCAGCTCCAAACTCCAGAGGAAAGGTGACTCAGAGGACTTAAAAGCCAACAACAAACAATACACATAGATGAGACTACATGCTGTAAATTCTAGATACCAATTGCCAAGAGAAGGATCCCCACAGATTCTCACAAGCGATGTGTACCCCAGTTAGCAATACCTAGTGCGTAGTTCTTCTACAACATGAGTCAGGTTACCCAAATACCATAATGTTATCCTCAATTACTTCTGCAGAGCTGGATCATGATGCTCCCAAGAGTAATCCTTAGTCTTGTTTTTTACAGCTTTCTTCACAGAGGCAGCAGTAATATGACTGGGAGTGCCATTACAACCTCTCAGGGCTACATTAAGAATTATTGTTGGGCAGACCTGGCGTAATTATTATGTTTTAATGTCTGAATTTACCCTCAGTGGATGAACATCTGAACCAGAGTGACCTATGTCACTCAAATGCTAGGCCTGAGTAAGTATGCAGGACATTATTAATGAGTTTGGAAGGTGAATTTATCCAGATAATATTTTTTCTTTCTCAAAGTTCTTTCTCCTTCCCTGTTCCCACATATAGCTTTTTTTTTAAAAAAAAGTATATCCATAGTACAGAAAATTAAAAGCTGCAGAAGGAAAAAGTAAAATGAGATGATATTTCACGTTAAGAATGTCCTATGCAAATTCCCAGTAATTGTTCTTTATACGATTATAACAAATAGCAATGCTGGGTAACAGAAATCTACAGTTCTTCATTTGCTGCTTTTCTTACAGCTAATGAGTTCCCTTAGTGTTCAAAATCCATCTTTGCTGCCACACGTACAAAGGTAAATCACTTGAATGGGCTGAGCTTTCTTCTAGTTATTGTTGCCAGGGGAACCACCTTGTTGGTATTCACCTACATAACATGGCTTTTGACATGTGTTTCTGAGGACCAGATGACGCAGCTGTGCAGTATTCAGTAAAAAAATGTATCGCAGCAACCTTGGAAATACACTCACACAGAAGAGCAGCGATACTGTAATACCTTAGCTTGAGATAGTTTTGGATTTTTTCCTTGTTTCTTTAGACAGGTAAAAATTGTAAAATTATACGAAATAATCTGAGTAATATTCCCTAATTTTGCCCACAATTTAAACACAAAGAATCCTAGTCTGTCAAATAAGTGTCACTAAAGTAGCACCCATTTAATTTATTTTTTTTTAATACTCTTGTATAAGGAAAATCTTCTGTATGAAATCTTGGTATTAGCAGTTATGTGACTAAGAAAAAAAAAAAATCTAATCCAAGCTGGGATAAAGTAGAAGTATGAGCCATTTCTGAATAGCCAGGCATCCGAAGGTTATTTGAATGACATCAGTCACCTGCTGGGAAGTATCAGTTGTACAAATAAAGCACTGGGCTCATGAAAGGCAGTAAGCATCTTTGACTCCCAGAATATATTTGTTTCTTGAGATAGCACTTCTGGCAGGGGAAAAAAAAAAAAAAAAAAAAGATGATGTAGAGAGATTATGTCCAGAATCACGGCTGACTATGGGAAACAAACTAATTTTCATTTCCTGGTGATATTGATTACTGCCAAAATATCTGTGTGGGAAGGAGTGATGGTTGAGGTTGGAGGCAGCAAAGCATGAAGACATGCAGAAAGCATGAAAGTGAAGCATCTCACTTAAGTCCTGTGGGCACGCTTATATTTCTTTGATGATGGCAGATCCTACTACTTGGATTGCTGTAACACCAGCTGATCTGCCATTATGGAGCAGCGCTTATTTGATTTACTTACTGAACCAAAGAGGAGGCATTCCCCGCCTCAGAGGAGCTTACAAGCCAAGGGCGAGATGGAACCAACAGGCTCAAGCAAACAGCTAGAGAACCTACATCAAACAACACCGAACAGTCCTTTCAGCTGCCATGAAAATCTGTCTAACAAAACCTGCAAGTCTATAGTTTATATGATGCATAACTTCACACCGGCCGTTCTCGCTAAGCACCTCCTTACAGAGCTCTCTGCGATTAAAACAGCAGCTCTGTTACTGAGCTCTCAAGAGTGACAGGAAGTTGTCCTGGAACGCAGGACAACCTAAATCTAAAATGACCAAGCACTACAGAGCAAGAAAGCAGCCACAGCAACCACAAACTAGTTTTCAAGCGTAACCCCCCAGCTATTCCTGCATAAAGTGCTCTGAGAGAACGTAATCTTATTTGCAAAGTATCATTATACAGTTGTGGGGAGCTCTTCAGCTGTTTTAGGGTTCTTTTGTTGTGGAATTCTACACCGACAAGGTAGTTGCATATACAATATGGAGACAACAAAGGCATGAAGAAAGTGTCTGCATTAGAGAGCCCCAGCTTTTCAACAAAACAGAAGGAAAACACTTCTCACAGCGAACTGTATTAGTGGCTTCAAGGGCCAGGTGCAAAGGATATTCCTTGACACCTGAAACCAGACAAAGGCTCATTATCTGCTTTAGGTATTTGCCAGTGCTTACCTGTAGTCCCTGAGAGCATGTTGTTCTGATTTGGTAAGTACTTCAGTACGGGCTTCCATTCTACTTCA
>KZ505638.1:2507507-2520152 GCA_002844005.1 Limosa lapponica baueri
TCCATTTCCCAGCATTAACAGGCTGTACAACCTGGCAGATGACACCTGCAGTGACAGTATGTGACAGTGGCGGCGGAGGCAGTGTCAGTCCCGCGGCACTCGCAGGCAGACCCCCACCCCAGGAGAGAAGATGAGAGGAGGTGCTCGGACTGCCCTACCACAGGCAGGCACTGGTGTAGCACAGCCTCCGGACCAGCAGCACGGACCTCAGCGCCTGCCGCGAGTGATCCCCCCCAGAAGCTGTCAGGTAGCGCTGCCTCCTCGCACGACACACACTCCCTCACATCCCGCCGCTGGTGACTGAGCCGTGAACCTCCACACGCTGGGTCAGCTCATGGTTATGTGGTTGTGCTTCTTTGCAAACAGCATTTCATTTTTAGGGAGGCTCGTGCTCAGGTGGGCTCCATTCATCATTACCCCCACCTCTCAGAAAAGAACGCGAAGGGCAGGACTGCAGGATCTGGGCAATATGAAAATTAGATCTCAATCCTATCAAGATCAGCACAAAACTCATGGTGTCTTCTGGCAGCAATACACGCAGCACAAACTGACCTCATAGGATTCTAAAGTAAAGAATAACATTCCTTGGATACTGTAGCAAAAGACTCTCTTTGTCAAGGAAAAATGTCACTGTGAAATGCTGAGAGTTACTCAAGATTCCTATTCCAGAGGTGATGAAAATATTCATTGAAAATTTCAAGCCATCACTCAAAAAAAAAAGATGCTGTTAGCCAAAGGTCAAGGTCAAAGTAAGACTGTTTCACCAAATTTCTCAAAGGTCAAAAGAAGAGGAAAAATTTAATACATAAATATATACATTCATCAAGTTGAAGTAATAGTTATTCCAGAAACAGATTTGACAGAAGATCAAGCAGAGTTTTCCCAGCAGTACAGTTTCTCAACTCAGCATTTTAATTTTAGCAGTTTGCAGCAGCAGCGCTGTAATAGCTGGCATAAAATTAAGCACAACTTTAAGCGGCATAGTTAGGAGTAAAATAAAATAGTCCAAATTACTAATACAAAATACATGACTGTAAGTAACAAAAAGAAAAAAAAAAAGCCATACCAGATTTACTCTCTCTGCAAAGTACTTCGCATGCATAAGCTTCTGACACCTAAACTGGCTGGCTGTTGGGTAGAATTCAATAATAATTACATTTTGGGGGGGGGAGAAAAAATGTCATGAACACACAGGTTGACAGTAGACTTTTATTAACATATCTTACAATGTCGATTACTGTATTCCTAGTTTTATACTCTTCTGATGTGTTATAAAGATTTAGATTCTACAGTAATGTACTGTACTTAAATGATCATTCATACAGGATATCACACCAGAACATTTGAGTAATACACGCACACACCACTCTAGTTGGACCTGTTATTTTTCAAGGTTAGCTTAATAAAGTAGGATTAAAAAAAGTTATGGGGGAAATCAAAATTCTTGTTTAGCAGCATGCAAGGATATTCAAGTACAATTTTTCAACCAAGTGATTTTTTTTGTTGTTGTTGTTTTTAAATTGACTGGTGACTAATTCACCAGTACTAAAATAAACACTATGAAATACCCAAATGTTAAAGTTAAGGCTAATAGTTTTACTTCACATCCATATGCACAACCAGAGAACATTCCATTTTAAATAAAACACAGTAATCAAATTCTGGATACATTGTCTCTTGTAAATATAGCACTGGAGCCTCAAACTACAGATTACTCAAGTTCATGAGCCCTGTAATAATGTTATGCTGGAGATGTAAAGAATCTTTTTGCTCTTTAACCACACTTACAAAATGGCCTGATACTCATAATGAGCAATGCAAAAATATTACAGGCAGAACTTATAATACAGTATCAAAAAAGTAATATTTTGGAAAAGACATAGCCATTTAGTTGGTGAAACAGAGTAATTCTAATCTTACAGGAAGTACTGTAATACTTTTGAAATATATATATATTTATATGTATGTATAAAAACCAGCATCCTTTATTGGGGGGGTGGGGGTTTGAATTGCAGGTATCCAGAGAGACTCATTGTATTCACTTACTTTTCCTTCTGTCCGTTCTCCTTGATTGCTATACAGTCATTTTATTTCCCCTAGACACTTTTCACTAGATAATGACTTCCGCTGGGGAACTGTTTGCCTTGTATATGGGGTTTTATCATAAGATGTTTTTTATTTTACACATATAAATTTTATTTTACACTCAAGCTATGAAAGTCAAAACTACCAGGAACTGCTTGGTAGTACTGTATGAAATAGCCAACAAATGTCCAACACTTGTGAAAAACATTAGTAGCAATATATTACATACCAGTATTTTAACTATAATCTTTCCTACTTACACCGTGGGGTTTAGCCCAGTCATGCCTGTTCTCATTAATTTTTTAGCCCTCTAAGAAAGCATAAACCGTTCCATTCCGCGAGGCTGCACGTGCATGGGTTGTTCGTGTAGCCTATCTCTCTGTTGATACTTTTTTTTCCCTTTTTAGAAAACCAAGCAGAAAGAACAGTGATTACTCTAAACAAATACAATATAGAGGAACCTCCTGAAATGACAGGAAAGATACAAAATTATGTTTCATTTGCAGAACAGCCTGCACATTTCCAATCCAATCATTCTGAAACATACAGCTGGTTTGAAATGACAGGCAGGCTTACGGTTGTTATGCTTGTAACTGGGATCTGCTATGTTGGGCACCATACAAATTCTCTATATACAGCAATTTCTATATCTGTTATCAATAACAGTTTATTCAATTGATATGGAAAAAAAGAATCTCCTTTATGAAAAAAAAAAAAAGAAGAGTATGTGTTCTGGATTACATTAAGAACAAGATACCTAATTTACAGCTATTTCACTTACTTATGGAGAAAAAAACCCATGAAATTCCTGAGAATGCATAAGTTTTCAGTAATGCCTGAAATATTTCAATAGATCTCTCATGATAAATGAAATACTCTTTAAAATTCAACTTTCAGACCAATTGTTACCATGCAGACTCACAACTGTTTTACAAATACTGTCTAATTACAAATGCATGTATCAAGCAAAAACCTCAAACCAACACAAAAAAGGCAAAGAAATTTTAGCCAACATACTTAGTAGATGTAGTAGACATATACACTATTTCAGCAAAAATTGCTAAAAAATCAACTCCACGCAGAGAAAAATAAAAACCTAACAGCTATCCCTGGAGCCTCTAAACAACTGAAAGTAAAATTTGTGCTTCTTAACAATAACGGGCTTTAAAAAACGAAAGAAAAATGGACTACTGAGTGCAATCAGATTGCTCACACCATTTTGAGGATTTAATTGCAAATTATTGTATCATTGTTTAGTAGCAACAGCAGATAATTTTGCAAAAAATTTCACATGTTGACAAAGTTCCATTTCCCTTTTATACCCATACCCCACTCCACCCCGAGCCAGAGCTAAACTCCCGTACAATTAAAGCTATTGTCAGTCAAGATGCATTCATTCATGGTAACAGCAACGATACGGTGTGTAGATGATGATGATGATGATGATGATTTACAAGCCATTATAATGTGGCCCCCATCTTTTATTGATATGATCGAAAGTATGAGACACCCACTGCTGCTCAAGCACTTTGTATCTTTCCTTGCATATGTAGAGAGGTTTACCACGCCTGTAGGGAAAAAAGGAAAAAAGAAAAAGAAATGGTTAATATGCCAAATAAATGGAAAACTGCTTCATTATATAATCAACACATGATACTCGTACAACTGTTTTCCCAGAGGAAGCGTGCATTTTTATTGGTATGGGGCTTCTGGTTTTGCTTTTAATAAGATTAACTGCTGGGATTTCCCTTCCTCCCTCTTGGACAGCAAAACCCAGAAAACATCTCGTTCTCTCAGGCTTGTGCAGCTTGGAAGCTACACTCCTTCCATACGCTGGAATCCAACTCCGTCATTTGATTAAAAGCCAAACAGCAGCTTTAGGAGAGAAGTGTTTCCCAGCACAACACTCAGAATTGACCATCATTGGGAATGGCAACAAAGAAATCTGCCTGTTGGGTGACTGGTGTGGATAACTCAATGAACATGATTACACCACCCTTCAGGGGGGGGAAAAAAAAAAAAGGTCAGTCCAACTTGCAGTAAATGGGAATTTTCCACTCAAGGAAGGCAGAGATCTATTTATTATTACCTGTTATTGCATGTATTGCATAACAGAGTCATCTACACAGAGGAGCAACAATGAAACACACTTGTAATGACAACATTACCTAAGATCTCTGTCCTCTTCACCATGTGCATCTAGATAAACAGAACCCCAAAGGCAGAAACGATGGCCTCGGATGATGATGATTACAGATGCATTAATCAAAAGAAATATTCCTGTCCCAGCTCCACAGTTTTGAGAATGCTGTAATATTATGGATGTAGAAAGGGAAGAATGCAATGATTCTGTTAGTGTCTGTCAACTAACAAAAAAGATTTGAAAAATAGTAATTAGTTTTGTTTGAAATAACATACATACATTATTTCCTAAGAAACAGTTTGACAAAGGACAGCCTGCCCCAAAATTCTCCAAGCAAACTAGAGCTCCATGTCTTCTGCTGCCACACAAAAATGGTTCCCTACTCAAAAAGGGAGTTACCATGTAAAAACAGAGCTACCTAACAAAAATGAGCAAAAATATTTCAAATATTTCAAAACTGTTGTAGAGCAAACTGTACAGCGTGACCACACTTTTCATAGGTGGCAAGAGAAAGTATTCAGTAAAACTTAACATTACCTCTTTTATAACAGTCTCTATTGCTAACATTTGCCTTCTCTTTCCATGCTCACAGATCTAGTCTATGTCTATCTAGTCTACAAATCTAATAAAAAATAATTTTTAATAATTCTTGCTTGCTTCAATATGTCATTCATCTCTATGAATGGCATGATCTGTATTAATCAATTACTTTTAATTGCAAATTAAAAAATTTGCACTGACTATGCGGTCTTACGATTGCAGACTATAATCTCATCAACTATAGTAAAATATAGTAAATTTAGAGTTCTAATTACTTTTTTTAGAACTGTTTTAATGAAGCTTGACACCTTAAATATTAACTGTTAATTCTATTTTTAATTTTTCCCACCCCTCCTTCTCCCACCATATTAGCAGTACGAGAGAGAAAGGTGAATTCAAACAATTTCAAAAAGGTCCAAGATCCCTCTGAAAATTCTTTGGGTTTGATTTTATGTCCCATTTGTAAATATCTCCCCAACAAATTCTCCTCATAGTTTTGTAAAGCCTGTGCAGTTCCAGCCTCCTACTAAGTGCTCCATGGTAGGAAACAGAACAGGTGTCAAAGCCACCCTTTATCATAGAGAGGAAACCAATTCCAGATGCCATCCAACTCGGGGTCCTGAAAGAACTTACATATATGCTGACCAGAAAACTTTGCTGCTAAAGTAAAGTCAAAGGCCCTAAAATGACACTTATCTAGCTGTAGTCTGTAGATTACTAGTAGATGGCCGAGTATGTCAGAAAGTGTTCTATAAAAGGAAAACCACCCACCCCATACATTGATACTGTTACATATGCAGAGCGCAAGGAAACAAAGCAGAGGGAAATTAAAATAATATACAAACAATCAGAACGTAGACAAATTTCAGTTCCTTATGAATCAAAACCATGTGTCAACATCAGACACAATGGCTTTGTAAGAGGTTTTCAAACCTCACTCAAAGACGAAATAGGCTCTGGGCTTCGAAAGGTGAATAAAATCGCTCTCTAGAATCCAGTAAGTTCAACTGTCAGAAATAAGCACTAAACATTATTATTGGGGGCTGGACTATGTGACCTTTAAAGGTTCCTTCCAACCCAAACTAGTCTATGTATGATTATGTAAACACGTTTTGGAAAGAAAAATCACCAAAACTGAGCAATGGAATTAAAAACTATGCATGAGCGTGAGAATTAATTACAGAATTTGAATTAACTCTCTCTTACCAGTACACATTCACAGTAACTCTGTTGTTTGCAGCATAGTCCTTTCAAGCATACAAAAGTACCACAAACGAGACAAACAGCAGGATCTTTAGGAACCTTGGTACAAACAGTGCAAGTCTTTCTGTGATAATACTGAAAAATGGTGTTGTAATTCTCAGGCAGCTGAAGGAGGCGTGGCAAGTCCCACTTAGGCTCCTGGATAAGCAAAGCCTACAAATAAGGTAAGAACAATGTATCAGTTCTCCACATTCATTTATGCATTTATATTTTCTGAGAAAAGAGACCACCAAAGAAAGGAAGCATGCAGTTTAAAAGTCTCTCACTTCTGCGTTTCACAAATTTAGAAGTCAAAAGTCACCTTGCAATAGCCACCTGCCTCAGGCTGAACACCCTCCCCGACTGTGGTCACGTTTCATCTTTTGAAATGGGTGCAAAATAGGCACGAGCCTTTTCCCAAGGACATTTTCTAAATCTGACACTTTTTAAGCGCAAAAGTCTTCATAGCTAAAACAAGAGGATTAAGACTGATCTAAAGGGAAGACTCCCACTCACCACGCTGAGTTATTTTGGCAACACGACCACATTGCTGCCAAACCCTGGCACTTACTACAAAAGCTGTCTTCTAGCTAAAATTTAGACTAAAAATTTCAAAACCAGAACTGAAGTTAGGCTCTGTAAATGATATTCAAAGACATCTGCCTGATGTCCAAAACTGTTGCACACATGAATTTTAAGGCCATTAGGAACTTGACAGTACCCACAAATTTTTGATAAGGCAGGGACTACCTAGATACTGGTTTCAAACCTAACTCTTCTCTTTTGCTCTTAAAAACACTGTCCAATTCTATGTTTTGGGGGTTTTTGTTGTGCCTTTTTTTTTTTTTAGATGGTAAGGTAACACGTTTTCCTTCAACCTACTCATTTTTACTGGCTTTATAATTGATGGGCATAAGAATCAGATGAGATCTTTCTTGCAAGGTGTAAGATTTTTTGAGGAGTGCATGACCTCAAAACCTAACTTGCAAAAAAAATTGCATTTGTAACCTGTTCCTTTTCAATCATGGAAAGAACGCTACTGCTTTCACTGCACTCTCTCAAATGCCTATCAGATTGGCAGCAACTGTATTTTGAGATTAACTGAGTACTCAAGTTTTCACTCACAATAGCCTAATTCATGCCTGCAAACATGCAAAGGCAGGTGCAGATCACATTGCAGAGTGAAGAATGCATCCAGCTTGCCTTTTTGACACCATAAACTTAGGAGAGGGGGGACTTGAATTCCTGAGATGCAGCTGCTTCATTAAAACAATGCAATAATGCTGAAACATTTCCATTTCACAACTGATACTCCAATTACACTGATTCAAGTCTTGGTATTGTTTCTTTAACCTTCAGAGAAGATGTACCATCTTTTATCAGTCGATTAAACAGCTTTTATTCTTTTGATCTTTTTCAGTAGTGCAACCAAAGATGCTGAAATATATCAACGTCTAACAGGCAAGAAAAACTTCCGATAAGTATTTTTTTAAAACACAAAGTTTCTGTTACATGCGCTTGATAGGTTTCAGGTGCAGAAGACACGGGTACACTTACTATCATCTAAGGACAGAGTTTCTATTTTCTGTCTCCAGCAATCATATGAAAAAAAACCAGATAGGTTTTCTTACTCCTTTTTTTTAGCCAATCCAACCCGCATCCGCTAACTACAATTTCTCTGTCGTTTACAAGTCAGGTTCTCAGATCCTTATCCAAAGCAACACTGTATGTGCATAGCAAATCAAGTGATAAATAGCTGCTTCCACATCAGCACTATTTTGGCAGAAGTAATTTTGCTACGTACCTTTACTTGATCTGGATGTCTGTCTGCAAACGAAGCCAACTCTGAGCACCACTGGGATATCATGTCAAATGCTGGCACTGGCCAATCGAGACAAGAGGCACTGGTGAACTGATGAGCCGATTGAAAAGGTGGTAGCAGACCCAGGCAGCTGGCAAGGACTGTGAATTCTTCAGCTTCCTTTTAGGTATGAAACCAGAGAGGTTCAGATTAATACTTACACTCTTGATTTTTAAATAGTTTATTAAAAACGTATCTATTCCAATAGAAAAAGACATTCTAGTACAATTAGTCATGTTCAGAGACACAGAAAAGCTTCCATTTTTTCCGCATTACCTCAAACTGGCTTCTCAAAATACAAAAAAACTGGTCAGAAAAAACCCCAACAAAAACACCAAACAAAAACCCCAAAACCTGCACAAAACCCCATATCCAAAAAGCACAAGCGAAAAAATAAAACCCCAAACTCCCCAGTAATCTTCTTCCTGTTTAGCACCCCAAACTGGCCTGTGGTTGTTCAGAAATGAGATGGTTTTGAGGCAAAGAAACCAGGGAGCCGACCTGCAGCAAACTCTACTTAAATCAGCCATGGAACTTAAACGTAATTGTCCGCTGATGCAACACCTCTGCGAATGAAGTCTACGGATTAACAGGCATTAAGCAAAATCAGGACTGAATTCCAGTCTGTGTGGAAATTACTCCATGTCTGCAAACGCCAGAGAAGTTTTAAAAGTATGCTGGTACTTTATAAAACGGGCATCCATGACCTGATAAAATAAGTATGTATTTGCTGAATTTTAAGACTATAGTACCATTTTTCAAGGAAACAATGCTGCAGAGCAATGCTATAAAATATGATTTAAAAAAACGATCTTAGGATAGAAAACACATATCACGAAAAAGACACCTTAAAAGCCTAATTTTTGCTCTCTAGCTTTTAAATGGAAACATTTGAGCATGCCGCTCTCAATCTGTACCTGGCAACTAGGTAAATCCCCTCCGAAAAGGTGGTGTTGCAGAAGGCTTGTGATCCTGAGGAAAGGCAGGCAGAACTGCTGCAGATAGCACTCGACAGAATCAGGATTTACCTGCCAGGGAAGGAAGCAATTACTCAGTTCTGCCCCAGATAAGCTGTCACCCAGGTAAGAAACTCCAACGTGAACCAAATATTTTTCAAGCATATTGTACATGCATCAAACTGCATCAAACATACATTTCTAAGGCCAGCATTTCACTAATAATCTGAAAGAATTCTGTGCGTTTTCTTTCCCTCTTGACAAATGCTTTTTCTACTTAAACCTTCAGTTTTAAAATTTTTTCAAATTTCTGAAAGGTCTTTCACACATATGAATAAACCCCACAATTGTAAGAAGTATTTGTCAATAACTTTCTCAACAAAGCACTGGCCATGGATGATATTAGTGAAAGAAAGATTTGCACAGGCAAACTGTCCCAAAGGGATGTGCTTTGATCTAGAAAATAGAGTTGTACTGCAGTCTTTAGCAAGATCAGAGAAAAATCATTACAGCAACGAGGCTGAAACGCTTAAATAAGAGACAGAAAGGGGACATGCTGGAAAAATCCTCAAGAGCTTTGCCACTACCACTGTTAATTCTTCAGTCTCTCCTTCTTCATAGATCTTCCCCTTAGACAGCTCGGTGATCACGTGACCCAGCAATACTTCCCAAGATTTTTCTCCACTGGATGTATTCTGCAAATAAGAACGAAAGAAAACCAAAATGCACTGGTCATGAAAAGGAAAAAAAAAAGTTTCTGTAAAAGTAACAGCAATGAAGTACATTTCTTTTTGATCAACATGTGAATTTTGACCTAAAAAGGTACACATAGCTTAAAAAAAAAGAAAATATAATTCTATGGAAAAGGAATGCATTTAGCTCACACAGTGAAATGTAAATTGCTACTTCAGTTACATATGTTCTAAACTGAGTGTTATATGAAAACACTTCTATAATGTTGCATTTCCCGTGTTTTTTCTGTGAGTATAAAAATGCTTACTTTACAATTAGGAAGAATCACTTTATGGATATGTCATGTTTTGACAGAATTTGAATTCTAATACAACTAATTAAAAGAAAAATTAGTAATGTTCTAATATGTACCAATCAGAATGAGTTACAAAACGCTTGCTATGTATTTGAATTTGAAATTAGTCTATCAGAAAATGGAAAGCTGTGTTTGGGATGAACAATATCTACTACAGATGGGAAAAAATATTTAGTTGAAAGAATAAACGGCCACTTAGCTTCGTGCCATGACATTTACATGTGAAGGCAATGATTATAGAAAGCCATCAGAAATAGAAAGCAGCATTCCCATAAATATTTTTCTTCTAAGGCACAATAAATTCTACCCAGGAAAAATACGATTAGATGTGAATTTTGAGCTCTGTCAGTAACTCATCAGCAGAACAATGAGGAAGTAGAACATTACTGGGATTCTTGAAAAAAATGCCAAAGCAACTAGGTGAGATTAAATATATAAAGACTTCAGTACATAACAATGTATGCAATTCATCAGTTGGTTTCTTTAGTGCCTTTGGACATCCATTATAATTGTTAGTTTGAGATGGGGTCTTCACCTCCCAGCATCAGGAAGGCAGACTTGCTGTTTATGCTCATAGTCTAAGAGCCAGAAGGCAACACATATTTCAATCAGCAGTTACGACAAACCTTTCGTCTACATTATTCCTGGAACTTTACTCCACAGGCACTTAAAAGTGTGCTGCTTACGACAACATCAGGCACCTTGCAAAGATAATGAGAGTGAAGTTGAGAATCAAAAGTAGAATATCCACCTCACCCCCGCTGAGAAATTCAACTCTTAATGTTGTTTGATCATTTGGCACGAATACAGACGAAAGATTTCAGCCCGTGTTTAATGTCTGGAATACTAAACTGAAATAGATTCACTTGGCATTACACACAGACAAAAGTTAAGTAAGGTGTGATCTGTGCAGTAATCCCAGGATAAAAATGTCCATATTATCAGCATATAAGAAAAATCCAGCCTGAACCATACATTTTAAACCATTTGGGCCTCAAGAAACTTTAAAGAATGAAATCGGATTCCTAAACTTCCCCTGTGACGTGCAAAGAGAAAGAAGTCATCTGAGGACTATGGCCAGGTTCAAGAAGAGAAGGGCTGCCAAAGGGCTGGGAGAGAGGTACAGGGAGTTGGGCAATGACCACTGGCTGGTCCTCAGTGCTCAGAGGTCTCTTGCACACACATGGGGTCCAGGCAGCAACGTTATGCAGGAGAAACAGCAGGAAACTGGAAAGGCATCTGGGGAAGGGCAAACTTGCACGTGGGACTTTTGCAAAGCCTGTGTAGTTGGGGTGGATTATCACTGGGGAGGGATGGAAGCCAAGAAGGGAGTAAGCATAGGAGTCCCGGAGGATCACACAGAGATCACCCTAAGCATGTACTGCCAAGCTGCTGTCGGAAGCTGGACCTTTGTACACAGCTGATCTACACGAGACAGGACAGAGGAAGGAGGAGGATGTTTTCAAGGGAGAGCGATACTGTCAGTACAGCACATAGGCAGCAGGGAGCAGTGCTCATATCTACCCTTCTACTTCTTTTGCTCTCCCACTTGGAAAACTGTCAGCTTTCAATGGGCTTCTCACAGAAGAAAAGTCAAAATTCTCAAATTGAGAGAAGTTAATCCATTGTGTTATTTGAATTCTACTAAATCACAACATCCATTCACAGTAACATACTGTTTAATGTGCTACTATTTCCCACTTGGCCTTATCATCCATCAAAGACAAGCACACTAGTGAAAATTCCACTAAAATGGACTGTCCTTAATATCAAGAGAGAGAAGGCTACTTCATAAATCCATCATCTGAGCCATTATCATGATTTGCAAGCCCCAGCTACAAAGTGCTTTATGTGAAGCAAATGCTTTCACATGCTTCTATAAGAAAACATCTTAGTATTAATAGGCAGCAAGCCCACCTACAACATGCTCTAAGTCTGTTTTCATACAATAAAACCTCTCACTGCAGACAGAAAATGAAGCATTGTAAATATACGCTCAGGTAAACTCCAACCTCTGCTAGTAAGAGAAAGGCAGTATAGGAAGAATATAGGCTGGTAACACTTCAATCTATTTATATGCTTTCTACCGCAAACTTTAAACTGCAAAATTATCTATCACTTGGGAATCACTTCAGTAAAGAGAAAAATGAAAAAAAAAAAAACACCAAACCCCTCACCAGCAACAATCTCGAGCAAACACTCTTGAAATTCTAAGAAAATGACAGTATATTGGAAGAAGGGGGTGGAGAGGGAGCTAACAAATGCAGTAGGGCCCAGTGATCTCAGATGCTTCATGCAAGTCCAGGGAAAAAAAAAATAAATCCTGCATAGTAGCAGCTTGGCCAGTAGACAATTTGTCCTTAATACCTTGGTGCTGTGACTGACCACTATGACAAAGGTAGCTTATATGTGAGAAGCAGGCCATGCTTCTCAGCGTGCATGCCATTTTACAGCCAACGTAATCTAAGGCCCAGCTGTTGTATAAAGGGGGATTCCTACTCCCACTTCCTCTCCTGGCCCCAACACTTCCATCCTTTCCCTTGGTCTGGCACTGGCACTCCTCTGACCTTCTGGGGAATCAAATCCACGGAACACAAAACTAGCTGAAGGATTAAATGAATGTCAGCATAGAGAACTGTATCTTTTGGTGGGAACTGGCATTCAATCAGTTGAACTGCAACAGCAAGATGCACCTTTGCTTTACTTGTAAATACTTTCAAAAAGCAAGGAAATGACAGTGAATTATCTACCTGCCTAGTCTACAAATTTC
>KZ505638.1:2526338-2590500 GCA_002844005.1 Limosa lapponica baueri
AAAAAAAAAAAAAGTATATTTTTGATAATAGGCTTCCTATTCAAAAATATTTTATTCTCCTAGTATCTTCATATTCTAGTAATTAATTGGACATACTTAATCCATAAATATGTACATTGAATCAAAAGAACACAACCCACAATGTTAACAGCTCTGTTCATTGTCAGTGAAATAGTAAAAAGATACTTGTTTGTTTGTTCTCATTTTAAAATAAAGGTATAGCTATAAATAATCAAGCCAGAGACCCGAAGGCCTGAACTACCCCATCTTCTGGAGCACGCACTACCTATAAGCAAGATGGAGCAGCTTCAGCTGTTCCTTTTATATAGAAAAAGAAATTTAGTTTTTAAAGCAGTTTTGATTTTAGTAATAGAAAATTTAGTTCTTAAATTTCTATTTAGTATTTATTCCAAATTATACTATATGCTGTCTCTATTGAAGTTGCTGCATTACAGCAATTACCGTCTTCATAACTGACCTCCTATTATGCAACACTGCTGCAATTTAAACCCTGAAATTCAAACTAAATTACAATCTTTCAACCTTAGGCACTCAGATCAACTTGAAATATTGAGCTGCCCCTCAAAGCAAAGAGATGAAGGTCAAACAAAGGACACTTCTCCTTCAGTAGAAGTACTTAATAGTTTTTGCTCAGCTCTTGTATCTTTACTGAATAGGCTGACTGATAAGGTGAGAAGACAGGGGACACAGATAAGCCTGTCAACCCACAACGAAAATTTCTGTTCAATGCCACCTTCTGTAGATAAGGCAGAAGCATTATTTCAGCATACACAGTAGACAAGCTATGATTTGCCATCCTGGAAATCACCATGCAGCCTCATATACATAATCATCTAAATAGACATATTTTTGTAACATACCTTTGTGCAATGGTTGAGGCATGGTTAAAATCTGGATAAGCAAAAGGGATGAGACATCTCTATAAAGCACAGGAACTTCTGGCAGTTCTTCACTTATCAGCCTGCAAAGAAAACCCAAAGAAAATAACTTCTGATACTATAAACCCGCTTTCCTTTTCATATTTTATTTTGCATTTTATTTTAAATAGTATTACATTTGATATCAAGCTGACAGAAGCCAAGCACCTGACAATTCGCTAACTGATCTTGATTTTAAAATCTAATGGACTGTAATGTTACCTAATGTTAATAAAGGATTGCAATAACTCACATGAAAGTTATCAAGAATCAGGTACCCAAATGCTAAGTATTTTAAAACCTTCCCAAACTGCCTGAACTATTTATTTCTATGTACAGACTCGAGGAACATTCAGGATTTTACTTTTAGAACTTATGTTCTAAAATAAGAAAATATACTGCATAGTAATATAAAAATTAAATTGGTGTTCAAAGCATGGCATTTCACAAGTATACATATATCCATTCTGTAACAGCAATGAATACTCAAATTACAATAACGTTACAGAGGTTGCCCCTAGTGGAAAACAGTGAGACCTTCGAAAAGGTACTGCTTTCCTTTATGTAAGGAAATCAAGACTCAAGCAGCCACCACAGGTGGGATTATGCAATCTTAAACACAGTCTTTATTAAAAACCCCATATGGCTAGAAGGACAGCAAATAAGCACATAAAGAGACACTGCAAACTTCTGAACTATTCAGATTCACTGAATGACATAACATCACCTTGCAGTCTTGTACTTCAAAGCAGAAAATGTTTGCAGACAGGAGGTAGTCTTTTTCTAGCTTGGTCTAGCAATACCCAACAATATTCCAACCACCAATATTCTATAGGTTCAATAGCTGAGCCAAAATAGCGAAAAATCAAAATGTCAAAAAGTCATTCACCCCTCTTTAATTGATATGGAGTGCGAAGGAGACCTCAAGCAGGCGCAGCTGGTACAATGCGATACGCATCCTCCATTGTCACCTTTCCCCTTCTGCAACATGCACAGTAGAAAGTGCTGTTTGGGTTCTTATTCCCATTCCTGAACAGCGGTGGTGCTACCTGGTTGGCTGTTGAATGCCAATGGAGTAACCAAGGAGAATATGTTTTGTTCGAGATACTACCACAAGAACTGTATCGTGAGGCCCTCGTACAATGACCCTGAGTCTCCCATGGAAAACAGAGCCCTCAACAGCTTCCTACAAATGGATGCAAACGTTGCAAAGGAAAACACCCCACGCTACCGAGCTCCTTTCAATCACCATGTGACTGAAATGCTGTCCCAGAAGGGCATTTTTGTCCTATTGCTCCTTAGGCTTTTTCATCTTCTTTTCTTCCTCTTTTGTCATTCTTCTCAGCTCTGCCCTTTCAGAGCACAACTGGTGAACTATTATTAGATGCAATTATTGCCTCTCTTCCAAGAGGACCAAACTCTTCCTCTGACCCCACTCAGCTGGCACTGGCTACTCCATTGGCTTAGTTGATGCCTCTCTTTATGCAGGTCCCAAGTCGCCTTGGTGCCATCTATCACACACAGAGGAGACCACGTACTGGAAGAGGTTGTCCACATGCGGTGGGATTTGGATGCACACGTAAGATCCTTAGTGCCTTCTAATAGCTTTGGGGAATTATCAGCAGTTTATCATCTCTGAGGCACATAAACATGATGCTGCTTCTGGAAGGAGACCCCTACATAGTTACTGATTTCACAAAAACTCACGACTTCTCTCTACAAAAGCTGCTGCTAGGAGTCATCTGTGATACGAGTTTTAACGTGCTGAAGCAGTCATGTAAGAGGAGGATTAAAAGAACTCTTTTGGTCATATTAAGTTTGTTATGCAACTATACATTTTTTTAAATACTCTCCTCCCCTCTCTCCCAGCTCAATAAGGCACATTCTGAAGCAATAATTTTATTAAATGGCTAAAGTTTCCAGTCATTTTATGTAACGCTCTCAATCGTGAGAATGAGCATAAATGGCTTGGCTGATTGCTCTTATAAAACGAAGTCAAAGAAAACATGGTCTAACTGATCCTTTTGAATTAATGAATCCAAACAGCTACAGAATAAACGCTATCCATAACACCTTTTGTTATAACCAATCATTTCATAAAATGATTGTTTTAAAACACTGTAACATACATATACCTATTTATATATGGGAGCCTCTAAAACAAAAACCAAATATTCTAAAAATCAGTAAATTGAAATCTAAAGACAAGGGAGCAAAAATTTGTATCACACTACCAAGTCTCATTTTCAAAATTATACAGGCAATGAAGATGCGAATCTCACCAAGTCTCTCTAATTCTAGTTTTACCTACAGCTAGTTCTATTTTATGATCTATGACACTGAGTTTTAAAAGTCATTATGTAATGAGGGTTATTTTAAACCATGGACATCTCTTAAATTACCTCTCACCTTTAATTTTTAATTTATATATAAATTAGGGAAAAAATTAATTTGGAATAACATTAAGACAAAAAAAATTAACTCCCTCTAGTCACATTTAGTTGAACACCTCTTTCCGATGGGGGTGTCAACATCACTATAATTTAACAGTCACGTAACAATTAGGTCAAATACCAGTTCTGACAAAATTAGGAAATTTTCTTATATAGAGAGAATACCATGCTTGACTGGCAACATCACAAGTAAATGAATTTGTTTTCACATGTAGGACCAACTGCACGCTTTGTCTAATTTGTTCATTTCATAGGAATTGAAGAAGGAAAGCTACATTAAATGTCAGGGTTTTAGATAAGCGGCTTCCGTTTACGTCAAGCGCTGCAGCATATGAAGCACTTAAAAACTCCTCTGTCATTTGTTAAGAGCCTAACTAACTTCTTCATTATGACACCAACTGAATTTATAAAATGTGTTTAGAAATGTGTTTTATGGAAATTGCCCATTCTATTAATCCCCAATGCATATGTGAAAGCTTGATAAATCTGACTTTACAAAAAAATTGTGCCACAGAAGCACTGAAAAAAATGAAAGCAAGTACAATTTCAGATGGGACCAAAGTAATATAAAACGATTCAAAAGTATTATAGCTGTATGCTGTATCCATTAAAAAAAACGAGGTGGGGAGGGGCAGGTGGAAATAAACCGCACAGTGCAATATAAACATGTACCAAATTGAAAAATGAAACTTGCATTGCTCGATTTTCTCTATGGAACTGACCTCTCCTCCAGCCCAAGGTAATTGGGCTGCACCTCTCTCTGTGCCAATACCAGAGCTGTCTATGAGCTGACATTGAGCAACTCTGCCTCTGTACTCTGCATCCTCCTCCTGACAGAGGTTATATGGGAATCACTTATTTGGGAATGGATACAGAGGAATAAAAACTTCTGTTCTACTTTGAAACAAGCAGTATTTGCTTATGGCCTTTCCTTACATATATGCCCCCCCTTCCCCTCTTCTCTCAGCTAGAGACACTTAAAATTTTTGTTTAATGCTAACTCCAACTGATTATAAAGTTATAAAGTCAATAATTAAAGTGGAAGTTTTGAGCCTCACACCTCTTTGAACTGTCAGATACAGGGACATGGGTACAGCTAAACAAAGGCTTAACCAACTAGGGCAAATTTATATTCTCTACAGTATTTGCAGGATGAGAAATCCAGCCCACAAATACCAGCCTGCAGAAAGGTCACAGTAATACATAGCTTCTGATGTTCATGATAAGAAAGTAAAATTCTCCTATTTATTCTGGCTACACTGTAGGATATAATCACAATTTCATATTTGCTCTTCATTGTGTCACAGCAGATTTTACGGTGGGTCAGTTTGTCTCATACAACACCGGATTTCACTGGCAGTACTGACATTGGGTACCTCCTGTTCTCTCTCTCTCACTACCGTGCCCTCAGTGCTCCCTTGTCACCTGCTCCCAAACTTATTCAAATTAATCTTTCTAAAAACATGGATTACTTTCTTAACTTTGTTCATGATGCAGCCTGCCCAGGTTGCATCAGCACAGCTGGAGGAGATGGTGAGCTACAGTCCAAGGGAAGGAAGAAACAGCAAAGTACTCCTGAAGCTGGCATTAATGCCAAAACCTCCGTATCGTAACGTGTCCTGAGATGCTGGTGTTTCAGGTAGGATTTGGTGTTTATTGAGTAGATCACATAACTCCTGTTGCAGCATGTGAATATATATACCACCTCTTGCACAAACCTTAACTAAACCCCATTGTCCCATCATCCTACTCTCTGTCTGGACTATCTCATAAAAACTGTTTTATTTTTCCCATTTCACAACAGTTTCTGTTAATGGAGATGTGACTTGAGAGGTTCCCACGCACAGTTGCTTATTCCCATCCCTGTGCTGCGGTTTGTTGCCCCAGTAGGACACTATAAACAATCACCGAAGTCATCTAGCTCAGAACAAAACAACAGTTAAACACTTCAGTAAAAATAACCCAGTATATTTCAGCATTTATCATGCATTTCCCCCCGGACAAGTACTCTACTGCAAAGATCCTTAATGCTTTACCGAACCATGCTTTGCTGACACTTTTTGTCTGTCGAGACAAACACAAAATTTTCAGCTTTCATAGAGATGTAAATTTAAAACAAAAATGTAGATCCTTTTATTTCAGGTTTGGCCTTCCTGGAACTCTGGCTATTTGGACTAGTCCATTAAATTCACATCTGGGTTTAGTAATTATTGCCTCCAGCTGCTCCTCCTTTTCTGCCCCCTGCCAGAAGCTGTTATTCCCCGCTTACACCACAATAATTGTTTATTTGATCACCCTCGAAACCAGATCTGCCCCTAGTAGAACAATTTGCTTACGCACAGCCTGTGGGATCAAGTGTATATTAAATTTGACAATACGAACTGCGTAAGAGAAAAAAATCCACTGAAGTGGATTCCCAAGTTTATCAGACTTCGCTTTATCTTTTTTCCTCCCTCTTCCTTCAAACAGTTCACATTATTTAGGCCCTTTCTGATAGGTTACCTTCTTGCTCAAAATTTCCTTATTTCTACTCTACCTTGGTGTGGCTGCATGAGCTCCTTCCGATCCTTCCTCTCAGCTGCCATTTTCAACTACAGAGCGATCTAGGTACAGTTGTAGAAGATGACACTGGGCAAAACCAGGGGCTTTGGGAAGTGCAGTGGAGCAACTCTGGAGAGTCTTTACAAATCACTTTGATCAGTTCTACCAGACACATGAAATCTAAGGCGTGATTTATGAATAACAATAGCTATGTTGTGGAAAACCAAGCTAAAAATTGTGAGCTCTATACCTGGGTCATTTTAATTGTAAATATTTATGTATTTAAATAAAGTAACTACAATTATAATAAGGGTGAAAAGATAATGCAATGGCACTTGTATCCCATAGATTAATATGCTTTTTTAGTTTTGGAAATTACCTTTTTAAATAAAGATGCAACTAACTTCTCTGGAAAACTGTTTTCAACTGAAATAATAATTTACAGTAAAAGTTAAATAGAAAAATATAGCATGGTGGTTTAAAGTTGTTTTTCTCCTGTGTACAGGAGAACAGTCTCACAGTAATACAGTCAGATTATATAGATGATCTCCTCTCACTGACTTTTTTTTTTTCCTACAAATTTTTACTTAAAGTCTCATGTACGGGTCAGGCTGATGATTCAGATTACTTGGTTAGCTTCAAAATGGCAGAGTGCTATCCACATTTTAAATCTGCAGTGGTATTTCTCCACCACCCTCTTAATCTTCAGTTTACAGCACTGCATCACCTTCTAATTGCTCTGAGCACTCCTTCCTGTACCTGAAAAAAATTGCTTTCTGGATTTCTCAAAAGGCTGTGTGACTCCAAGAAGTGTGCAATTAGATTGTACGCACCAATCATATGAATGCCATTTCAAGTGAAGCTACTACTTCAGATTTCTAAAACATAATTACACATATCCATCTTATACTCTAATTTATACATTAAAAACATGTCCCCAAGTTGCCTCCTCTGCAGCTTTGTGGGGCCTGCAGATTAAGGTAGGAAAAACGTTCCAAGGAGCAAGCAAAGAAATTCCAGCTTGATTACATTAGCGCATCTCAACGGTAAACGAGTTCATGGCAAAATGGATGATCTTTCAGTTATAGCTTCCTAAACCATTTAGGACTTAGTGCCAAACCAACATCAGTAAGTCTATCAAGACATCTGGAAAACCCATGCAGGAAACAAGAGAACTGCTCAAATGCATTCCCAATGTGCAACACCTCCTGCAAAGCAAGCCATGAGGGCCTACGGTACCATTCATTTCAAAGTGATTTGGATTATTGCCTAATGAAATCTAACTTGCAGCAATCTAACCTTGACCAACATGTGGTGAATTCCATCAAGTCTGTAAGGGCAAGAAAAAGCTGTGTATGCAGAAAAAGCAGCCCCTCTGTAAATAGCTGCTTCCAAAGCCAGCAAGCTCTTCAAATACCAAACTGAGAAGCGCATGATCAGTCCCACAGCCATTCAGCCTGTCAACAGTCTATCAACGTGATCTTAATTTTGCCAGGTATAACTCAGTCAACCATACACCTAATTTATTCACCTCGTTCCACTACTCAATCTAGGTCAGGGCAGAATCACACGAAAACATACTCTTGAAGAAGTTTGAATGCATGCTGAATAACACAGCTTTTCAGGTCATAAAATTATTGATGCTTTGTTCTGCTAATGGTTTATAAACTAATCTGTTAATCTAGTCTATTTAGTGCAGTAATCTAACGTTGATTGCAAAAAACCAAACTTGAGACCAAGAGGACAAAGAGTAAAGTCTCAAACTAGAAGCAAGCACAAACATTTTAATAATTTTCTAATTTGCAGATTAGGATTGTGGCATCACTATCGCAGATCAATTTCTGAAATGCCATGAAGCTTTCCACCTCAGGCTCCTAGAAACACACTGACAAATACACAGCCGGATAGGCACTAAAAATACACTCTTTTCAAGATTATTGCAAGCTACAAAGTGGAGACCTTAGCTATGAAGATACTCAAGATGCCAAGACAAAAAACAAAATTTACTGCTCTCCTCTTATGAGGAAAAATAATCATCTGGTTTTAGGCAGGAAATCCTTCTTCTCACCATTAAGGTAGAATCTGAAAGGTGAAGGGTCTTAAATCAAGTAGGGACATGAGTCCTTGTAGAACACAGATACATGGCTTCATCCCTGGAGGTATTCAAGAGAGGAGTTGACATGGTGCTTGGGAATATGGATTAGCGTTGGGTGGTGTGGTGGTGTGTGTGTGGTTTTTTTTTTTTTCCCCCCATTGGTTGGACTAGATGATCTTAAAAGGTCCCTTCCAACCTAGGTGATTCTGTGATTCTGTGATTTATTATAATGCTAATCCTTGTACAGCTGTGCATAAGGTTAACATTTTAAAAGCAAACTCAGATAAATAACTTGTTTAAAATAATATGAAAATTTTTAGCTTCAAATAGAATTACCTCTTACATATATTAGGCCTACTTATGTTATTTCTGTAACATAATAGCTAATAGCTAATTACCCATTAGTTGTTGCCTAACTTTCAATAAACTATTTAGGAACTTAATCTCTACGTAAATTTTGTCTAGCATCTGTACTAAGAATGGCACTGCACCTATCCACTGACTCAATACTATTAAATTTGCATGTGCTTAAGCTTGCAAGTGGTGTATTTAAACTTCATCTCAAAACTGGAATCTGTCAGGTTTTATGTAAAAGAAGTCTGAAAATTTTTTTACAAACGTATACATACAATTTTTAGATGTTAAGTTCATCAGCCTACCTCACAGGGAATTTAAATTAAGACATAAAGTTACCCAAAGTCCCTCCATAAGGATGTTTCTTTCACAAGGTAAAACTGATATCTGGTAAATTAAAATACTTGCTCTGAATTTTTATCCTGGATCGGCTGCGTTAGTTTTCTCCAGGGATTGTATGCAGAGTCTATGCTGTAGAGGCGCATGTGCATGGCCAACACGTGGAACAGTTGATCTGAAAGGAGAAGACGACAGATTGCTGATTATTATGTACAATAATATGAAGTATTTTATATTAAGTTGCTATCATTTATTTTACAAGATTCTGAAAAATCTGTCATCGCATTCCAAATAAGCTGGTACCCAGGAAGCATATTTTTTTTTTCATTTATAATTTTAAAAAGGTTTTGAAGAGAAGTAGGATTTCAATAGAAGGCAGTGAACTTATGCATGTATATGACAAAATTATTTTGATTTCTCTTCTGAAATTCTGAAACAGAGAAAGGCTGTTTAGAAAGCTTTGATCAGATCTCAGTTGGTTTAGCTCTCATAAAAAAAAAAACAGCTCCACGTAATTTAATGACAGGTCTTTTTAAAAATCCTGTTTAATATGCTGTTATGTTGATAAGGTTCATTGCTCCCTTCACTACCCTCTCCAGTTTATGCCAAAAGCTGTGATTTCCTAAACATCTTTTCTAAACAGAGACTTTTAACACACAGCTTTTATTCCTCTCTCTCACAGGTAAGTTCTATGCACAACATACTTGAAATTAACCTGATGTTGACAGAAGTTCTGGCCTATAGCAGGATCACTGCAGCTCTTTATCCTTAAAAGGTTATTATTCTTTCTGCCTTCATAAGGTTATTTTGTAGGTAACTTTTGGAAGAGAAAAAACCCCAAACTTCTGACCACACCACAATGACACTAAAGTAGCAACGGTCTTTATAACTGCAGAGATTTGTCTATACAACCTGCAGGCAGAGTTTGCTGATACTCATCAATTGAAAACCTCTGTACATCCACTGTGTCAAAAATATAATTTGCAAAACACTTCTAGAATCTTTTGAACAAAGAATGCTTAGTTCATTATTCATGCATGTTACTGCAGTATCATATATTAAAATGTACACTTTTCACTTCTCTATGAATCATATGATCAACACAAAAAAAGATAACATCTAATCCTTTCTCCCCTTAAGCAAGCCAAGAAGGCAGGCACTACCTATGTTACTGTACATACCTTTCTGAAAATGCTGTCAACAATCTCAGACTTCACTTCTATTTCTGTGTTTATAATACAGTTAAGAGTTTGGGAAAAAATGCATCTTTTTTTATCTTCATAGGTTTATACTGAAATCATATTTTAAAATACTATTTGCCATGATTTTGCTCATTTTTTTCCTCCTGTCACACTGTATCTTGCTATTTGCTGCCATGTTTGCTCCTCCTCTTCAGTTTTCTGTGATTTTGCTTCCTTCCTGCCTTTCATTTCTATTTTTTCCCTTAGTATCTTGCCATCTCCTTCCTTCCCCCCTCCCCTTTTTATTCTTTCAACTGATCCCTTTGCCTCCTACTCTCTTAATCTCTCTCCCTTCTCTCTACAACCCAATTGCTCAACCTACACACTCACTCACAGGTCCTCTTTTTTAAGTAGAAATAGCAGCTATTAATTTATTTTCCATAAATAGACAATTACTCAGAGGTACGCAATGGCCAAAAAAGTCGCATGATGAAGTCAGCTGACTGCCAGAGCCTGAGGGCTGTAATTAGCTCCTGGGGTTTGTAAAATAATTGGAGATCGTAGATGGCATTGGAATTGATTGCTGTCACCTGCTTTCTGAATAAAAACAGTCAATGAGGACAAAATAAGTTATCTTTTCTCCTGGCAAGAGATTCTAGCAAAAAAATTGCTTTGGTGACAACCTTCAAAACCCTGAAAATATACTGATATTTCATCAAAATAATAAAACAACTGCCAGTATGGTTTTGTTTGGAATGAAACCCATGAAAGTATCTGTTCCTTCCCTCTTGCCTCTCCACTACTAAAAGGAAATTAAATTTTTTTTCTGAACTGCTCCTTGCCGCAAACAGAAATGGGTATGCAAAAACGATAAATGCTTAGCATAATTAATTAACCTCCTGTTCCTTTAATAGCTATTTCCCTGAGCTTTTACTAATATGAAATTAAGCAGGCAAGCATCACGTTTTACCACTGGAGAATTTATTTGTAATCTCCAAGCATGTAACATTTATGGAATCAAGATACATTCTAGCATCGACTGAATCTGTACAGAAAAATTCAGCGTAGCAGTCCTGTAAGACAGTATCTTTTGTTTGGGATTAAGGCAGCTGTCGCTCCTTTACAAGAAAATGTCTTTAGCACATAAATGTAAAGCTAGGAAGTAGGTAGTAAGATATGGTTACAATGACCTTTTTTTATGAATTGACTTAAAAATATGAAGACACCTCTAGGGCAATGCAGCGGTGCCATGCTGGTCTCCAGCCCCGGGGCAGCCGAGGACTAACACCGACCCCTGAGGGAACACCACCACAGGCATGGCCTGATGGCACACACCTTCCCGGCAGGCAAAAGTGACTCCTGATCTGTCTGTTGTGTCCATATTCACATTTCTGAGGAGATTTCTAACAATTAGCAAAAACTAAGGCCTAGCCAAAGGAAGATACAAAGGTTTATTTCTTCACACACATTTTTCTGTTTGTGACTCCAGCTGCTTTACCTCCAATTTACTATGATTATGGAGTATTGGAGAAAGCCAAGGAAAACACCAAAAATCTAGATCTGGCAACTTCTTTGTGCACAAAGTGCTTGGTGTTTTACCACATTCATATGCTTGATGGACTGGAAGAAATCCGCCTTGCGCCAAATGAATACCAGAGGTTTTTTCCCCTCTGTGTTTGTGTGACTGCATCATTCCGAAAAGGAAATGTAAAAATACAGAATAACTTCCCACTTTTTAATACACTACTTAGAAGCTTTAAAATACACTTTTCTTCCTTTTTTTTTTTTTCTTAGTAGCAAAACACTAACGTGACACAACAACCACCCTGCCTAGTTTTGTGAAGAAAGGCCATAACGCACTGGACATTCACCGCTCACAGTGGATCTTATGGCCAGTTCTCTCCCACTTTTTTAAGTGGGAAAGACAGGACCTGGGTGTAGCTCAGAGTCTTAACATTCTTAAAATTTGACAGAAGAATATTAATATTAGAAAACATAGCAGCAACAAAATTAGAGAATATTAATTATGAAGTCACAATTAAATGAGTATTAGAGGTTTATAGATAACAAATCATGAGAAGTAAGGAGTGAAAAGAACTTGAATGTGGCTCTCCTTTGCTAGTAACTGCTTAATGTTTGAGAGGCTGCATCCAGTTAAATTGAATAAATATAAAAATCACAAAATTTGAATGCACAATATAACATATTGCTGCAAGTCATCAGGGGCTTGGCAGTATTCCAAGATCTAGACATTTAAGCGGGCAAGATTATTACTGGCTTCAAAACACGTTTGTACAACTCAAATATTACCTACATTGAAGCAGTGCTGTCCTAATTCTCCCAACTTACTTAGATGGTCTTTGTTTTCACAGAATACATGTAAAGCTTATATAAAGCACTTAATAAAATCATCTATATTAGCAGTTAGACATTAGCTATAACTTTGATTCACATTAGCCTTCTTAATTCTATTTCTAAAAATTACAAAAATAAACCTATTGTTCCATACACTGCTGCTCTTGGTACATTCTTTTCAACTCTTCCTATACCGGCTCTACTTCTCAGGGTTATTCTGTTGTGAGAGAGGAGCAATAAACTCAGCTGGAATTGGTACTTCCAAAAGAGCAGCTCAAAGGATAAGGCCCTGTCTTCACACTGGGACTGGAGCTATTAGAGCAAGTGTTCTAATGCTGCTCCTCAGATAAAACAAAGATAATGAGTATTTTGTCCACATAACCACACTACCTGCATTAGCACCTGTAGTTGCATTCTTTTACTATTTTTAGTATTAAAGCATATTGATTTCACAGATGTCAAAGCAGCTCTTAAAAATATTCTGCTATGCCAAAATGCATCAAGCAGGAGCCTATAAAGGTGATTTCAAAGCTCTTTTCACGTCTACCGTGGTAGGCACAGCACAAAAGAAGACTAAATTCAGACAGATGACCAGATAGGGATTTGACAGATGAATGGTAGGAACTTAGAAAAATGCTGTGCTGAACTGACAAAAATGAGTGAGTCAGGAAGTTACATCCAGATGTAAGTTTTGCTCTCACTAGTAATCTTGGTTTGGTCTTTGCCAAGGTGATCCCAAATTTCTACACTAATTTTGCTGCCTTTTTTACTTCTTTCTTTTTTTTGGTCTCTTGACTGTAAAGTGAACTCTCAAATTACTAAAGTTGAAATGAGAGGATTTTTTCTGTTATAAATTCCACTTCCACAGCATACAGCAATGCGCTGTAATAATAATGACAAAGACAATTGAGGAATTAGGTGCCTTTTGTTGCTTGAAAAAGTCTAGATCATGCGTTTATTCCCCAATCTCTCTCACATTTATGTTTTAGAAGGACGTAAATAACATGTACTGCTGTCATGAAAATCTCTGCTGTTTTGATCCAGTCTTCTCTTATTTCATTCTATAAATTTGTATTCATATTTACAATGTCAAAAGATCACAGAACAGAGTGACACAGCAGTTCACCACCAAGTGGAACTGAAAACATCCTTGTTTCAACTGCTGTGTGAAAATCTTACCAGACTTGAGACATTATGCCCTTCTTCTCCCAAAGTTTGCTGGGACTATGAAGAAGAATGTAGATTATAACAAAAACCACTTGATACAGCCAGATGGGACTTGATTGTTAATAAGAAGATTGAGGTATTTTTTTCTCCTTGCAGAGATTTATATAGTCCACTTAGCAACAGCAGCTGTAAAGACCTGCTGACAGCATCTTCCCATCCATCACTGATCCAGGAGATTGGAATCAGTGACGAAAAAAAATGTGAAGGTCAGGAAAAGCCTATTAAGGCATTAGGACATGAACAGTCTTTACAAAATCTTAAGCTTTAATTGCTGATTAAACAGTTAATTATCCTCAACACCAAACCTGCCAGTTTATGAAATCAACTTTAGCAATAGAATTCTAATGGTATCTATCTTTGCCTCTCCCATGCTAGGTATGAATGGCATACAAGCTTTTTAGGAAATAGTTAGGATCATCTGTTTGTGAGAAAAACTGCTTTTTCAAAGTTAGCATGGATGGATAGGCACCAAAACAAAACACCACAAAACCAAACCAAAAAGCCCAAACCAAACCTACCAACCACAGAAACCCATTGTACCAAGGCAGAAAGCATTTCTGAAAACTACTTTCATTCCTTTTATTTTTAGTGGCTGCAGAGAGCTGAGTAGGAATCTTTGCAACCATATTCACATTAACAGATTACAGGAAGAAGATAGTTGAAATTCAGCAATTCATAAAAAACCTACGTTTTTCTTCCTACAGGAATGAACCATACTTAGTGGTTCCAAGCATCACTGGCTATAATTGATAAAATGGAGATGTGGTTGAAAAATTTGATAAAGAAGGCGCAAGAAGAGCTTTGAAAATGCTTCATGTCAAGATGACTTTCTGTGCACAAAAACACTAAAAGCACTGATTAAATTGATACTAACATCATAATCGAGACAGAAAACACCGAGTCATCTACAAATGCAAGACACAGGCTTTAAATGAACATGAGGAGAAAAAGAAATTTAAAAAAAAAAAAACCAAACCAATGGTGGAACAATACAGTTTCTCAATGGTTACAACCATCACAGAAGTTATGAAGATGCTGTACATTTCATTTAAGGCTATCTCACACAAATTTAAAATAGTTTTTTTATTGTCCACTTGTAAACTAATGTTCTTTCCAATTAATGCAGTTGATGCTGAAATGCCACACTCTGCTATCTGTGAGAAGCATATGGATAAAGAGCTCCTATGCAGGGAAACTGAAGCCAGAGGACAAGGTGATGGAATATTTAATCCTTCCCAAAAAAAACCCCTTAATCCTGTCCTTATTACAAAGGGAAAAAGGAAAAAAGAAAAGAAAGCAGCCAGCAAGAAAGAACAACTTCTAAAAAGTTGAAAGGAAGAAAGGACAAGATTATAAATTCATTTATAGATAATTTAAATTTTGTGGAATTGTTCACCCACTATTGCACTATGTTCACCCACGTATACTCAAGTTAAACAGAGATACAAAAGTGGAACACAGAAGTCCTAACTATTCAGCCTTAATATTGTGTTCTGAAGCTGTTCTATAAATTTAAAACAATGAAAACAAAAATCAAAACACAGATCTCAAACTATAAAACAGGGAAATAAGACCTGTACAATTGTTATATACCATAATTATGCCCTAAACTGAAGGAAATTTTCAATGCCATAGACTCTAAAACTGTAACGGGGTCCTTCAAATAGGACTTGATTTTTAAGTAGTAAGTAAATAAGACTCTATTTGCATTTTTTGGTTGCATACTGTTTAGTAACACACACTCACGCAAACACACACACAGAAGTTCGAACCTTAAAATGGCAATTTTACAGCCAGATTTTCTTCCTCATTCTTCTCACACAGACTCAATCACTGACACTAACAGCTACATTAATCATTCTTAATTTTACTTCCCAAGAGCAGCTGCCCTCATGATGCAATCTACTAAAGCAGCTCTTGACCTATTTGTTCCCACCATCTTCCCTGACGCTTGCTGCTGTAACAGCTCACCTGGGACAACATGGTCTGTTTTCTGCAATATCTAATCGCCAAACTTTACAGTTGTTACAAGAGTAATAGAGAGTGGTATGCTTAATCACAAGAGACACACCTCATTATCTCACACGTAAGAAGAACAAAACCGGGTTATATTTTAGATTACTTCTGCTGGACCTGACATGAATGACGTTTGAAAAACAAGAGCAGTTTCAATACTGTACAAGCAAGACTTTAACAAAACAGTATTCAGGTTCCAGGTAGGGTATGGATTTTTAAAAATCTTTCTTTCCTCACTGCATAAGACGATGAAGAAGTTGAAGGTACATTTAAAATGAAATTTTAAAAACAGGATTATCTCCTGGAAAAATTAGTATGGAAAAATAATAAAATATATTATGGAATACGTACCTAAAGAGCTGCAATTTTTTATCTCTAAATGCGCCAATATGGAACAGGGAATGAAGGAAACTC
Source organism: Limosa lapponica baueri (assembly GCA_002844005.1). Lineage (NCBI taxonomy): Eukaryota > Metazoa > Chordata > Aves > Charadriiformes > Scolopacidae > Limosa > Limosa lapponica. The sequence goes on from KZ505638.1 coordinate 2,542,252, forward strand.
GTATAATTCTGTAACGGTTTAGTGAAAACAAACCCTGCTATATATGGAAAAGTGATTCTGCTCCTACTAGTCATATTTAGCCTAATGTCCAATATAATAATACTAAATGGAAGTAGTGTACAGGTCTGTTCCAGGAGAACCCCATTACCTTATATTAAAAATGAGTCTATTGTAATGCAAGATTAAGTCTAAGTGGTTTGCTATGTAACAATTTTACAAAATAAGTACCAATACAGAACATAAAGGGCATGTAAATGTTTTTACCAATGAATTGATGACATTTATGTCTCCATCCTGTTTAAAGTAACAACACATTCATATTTATAGCACCTTTCACCTGAAAGCTTTCAAGGCCGCCTTCTATTCTTCTGCAAGATAGATACTAAAAATACCAACATGACTGATTTAGATCTAAGTAAGAAAATTTACCATTCTACCCAAAAGTGTGGAAAAAGCAGGTGCATTGTGTCTAAATGCTGTCCCTACCCCTTCAGAAAGAGGCACTTGAATCCTTAAAATAATTCAACTGCTAAAGGAAAAAACACTATTTCCATGTGCATCACACTCAAGAAAAATTGCACAACAGTTTAAGAAAGAACAGAAAAATACTACAGTAAACAAACAAAATGTGATGTAGTAAGTAGAAAAGAAAAATATTAAGAAATGTTATCATATTTAAAAAAAAAATACATCAACAGGTTTTTCAATTATAGGAAATACTCTACAAATTTCAGATTAAGCCCTTGTGTGCAAGTACATGAAAACAGCCAAATCACACCTTAGGGAAAAAAAATACTTCTCACTAAATATATATAAATTCTGAGGACAAGGCTTTAAAACAGAGTTTTCCTTACTGGGCAATTCTACTTTTTATACAGACAACAAATACACAGTTTAACAGCAGATTTGCCGCTAACAAAAAGTGATGTGTTTCTTAAACATTTTAAATTTTGTAAACTAATACTTATTTTTAAAAGCAATAGTTGTAAACTAACACATATTTTTAAAACCAATAGTTGATGTTATCTTACTTAAAGCTTCTCGTTAATAAGACAACTTCCAGACTTCTCAAGCGTGAGAAGTATCTTCAACTTTTTATGAGTTTAGTTTGTTCCAGTAATCTATTTTGATGAACAGACAACATTGGTTGTTCATTTTCTGAGACATACAGAGTTAATGGCAAAATAGTAGAAGTGCTGGAAAAATAGTTAAGTACGATATATGAATTTAAGCTGGACTTAAGTTTGTCTTGTCTTGTTGAAGTAAAAATCTAGCAGAAGACAATTCTCCAGTGGAGATACATTCCCCATGTATGATTTCCAATTCTGTAGTTCTCCAAAATGAAGTTTCTTCAATGATTACTGTATCATCCGTGCATTTCAAGCCTTGACAAATACATATTTGAAATCCTGACTGACCTTTTCCCTGGCTGTCAACAAAAGGTATGTTTCCTTTTAAAATCAGGTCCTAAGTATGGAAGAGCCCTTATTTGTGCAAGATGAGGTTGAGGGGATGGTGTGGTAAGTACAAGAAAAAAATTAAATACTGTATTATACAAACCACTTAGTGTCAGCTACCAGGCCTCAGCTTGGTGGAATTTTTTTTCTTTTTCTTTTTTCCTTTTTTTCTTTAAAAAAATCCAAACGAATAAAACCAACTTTAAGGTAGTTCTTCCCTTGGTGTCAACTGACAAAGTTCAAACAGAAACAATGGAGCTACAGAGATGTACACGGAGGAAGCTGCTCAGCATTCTGGTGGTTCACCCATTCTCTGAAAATCATAATCTTCCAGCATTTACTGACATTAGTTGGTGATAAAGCTCCATGAGAAAAACCATTACCTTTTTTATATATATGTTATCCTTTTAAACAGGTACGTGCAGCACAAATTTGATACTGATATGACATCAAATATTTCACAGTGTTTTAAAATGTAATGAGTGTATTTCACTCCTCTTTTATCTTTAAAAGGTCATATAGAAAAGCTGAAATCCTCTGACTTTGAAAAATTATCAATAAGATAAACATATGACCTTACAGAAAGGCCACTTTCCCCGCATACATTCTTCTAAACTTTAAAATGTCAAGACTTACAGAGATCTCGTATGACTAGTAGAGTCATCTGAAAACAGGGGTTTATATTATGTGTAACATTATTATAAATTTTTTCACTTTAAATATTTCAAAAGCTTTTCAATTTTAACCTGAAATCTCTGCCCTAAGCTGCTCATCATGGTCTTCCAAATAACATGCCTGTGAAATAGGTAACACATCCAGTAAGTTGCTAAAATTCAGAGAAAGCGTCCATCTTACTAGGCGAGCCTTGACTCTATTAAATGCATCAAATTTTAAAACAGTGGTCTAGCAATGTTCTTGTAACGTGCATTTTTGATTACTTTGCCCTTCTGGGAAAGGAAGGTAATGATGGTGGGAGGAGACAATGTGCAGTAGGGTTTAAAACTACTTTTCACAAATCACAACACATGAATGAAATCAATTTCCTGGCAGTAATAGGAAGCTCTTATCCTGGAGAGGATGTGGACAGCATAGCATGTGATGGGATTTCTTTGGTGGCTCATCATCTCAAATGATGAGGAAAGCATCGCCCACAGATCACGTACCAGAAGGCAGAGGTGGGCCCAAGCTTTCTGACATTTTTACTACCAAATCTGCTGCTACTGCTGCATAAGCTTGATTTAAACAAGCATGACTAGCATTCTGGAAGGCTTTCCAATTTTCCCTGACAAAAAAAAAAAAAAAGTCTATTCCTAACAGTTTATATTCCAGTAAAGATTAAAACATTAAGACATTAAGAAAAAAATCACTTCTGTCAACCAGAAGTGCTTTATTTGCCAAATAACAAAGGTTTCAGAATGATGAAGATTTGAGTTTCTACCAAAGAAAATTTTAAAAAACTCTCCTATCAGAGAAAGAACTAGGGAAATTAAAGACAAGGGACATGGTAGTTGCAGATTTCTAAGTATGAGACCTAGTCATGAGTTACATTAGCACTCAGAGAAACAAATTTCTTTACTATTACTAGTAACAGCCAGGGTGAAACAAAGCTTTCCTGCTTTACCCTAAAAATACTTCTAGTTCTACCCATAAAAATGGGAAATATTACACAGATGCTATGACAATTGATTCCTAAATAGATTATACTCATGACACATGAACAGCTCTAATGAATAATTTGTGCAAATTAGATTTCAGATTTCTCAAAATGCAACAAAACACAAAAGCCTCATTATGGCAGAAAAAAACCAGTTTTTTAAAAGAAAAAAGTTGACAAAATTTAGAAAGTGTTAGACACCTTTATTCAATATCCTAGTAATTTATATTGCACTTCATTACATAAAACTTACTTAAACATGATCTTTTCCCAGCTGTGCTTGCACCTCCTGAACATAAATTACCTCCTCGATGGACCAGCTCAAGTTCCAAGTTTGTTCTGCAAGAAAAACATAATAGTGTTGAATGGAACAGCATTATTCAAGCTTCTAAGGACACGAAAGAGTCACCACAAACTGGGTCCCGGAGTACACTAAATAAAAGAATGCTGTGAACTAATCTTTAGTGTGAGATACTGCCAAAATATGACTCAGAATAAAGCAAACTTTATCAAGATATTGCCATATGTGATTTTAAGTGGTTTGATTAGCAAGTACTATATTAAAACAGCTGCTACAGTTGTGATTGAAGAATAAATAAATTTTAATTCTGAGGCTTTTTTCTGTATGCACACACAACTCCTTGATAATAAAGGACTTTATGTGCAAATCTAAAAAGAAAATACACAGATTGGCTAAATTTCAATCAATCAGATATGTCTATAAAGTGCTCTCTTTAATGGCAGGGCTTTTGTTTTGCTTTAAACAAACAGTCAGTACAATGGATATGCCATCAAGTAACTAAGTATGAAAACAGTCTAAGTTATAATGCAAGCACTGACCTTCTCAGATAAGTTAGTTAATAAAAGCCTTGGAGGTTAATTCTGAATGAAACATTGGTATTCGCTGTAGCTCATTAGTATGAAACAGGAGTCGTGTCACCAAATCTCTGCATGTCACATTGATGCTTGCTTTCTTAGTATTATTGTAGTCTGATACTTAGGCACCAATTTAGGCCAAATTCGATAGCTTTGTTTAATTTTGGAATTGGATGTTTCAGTACTGCATTATCTTTTGCCCCTAAGACTTGGTGCAAACAATTTACATTACATTCTCTGAGAGTTTGTTTTAATAAGTCAACATACATGCCTTTAATTAAAATAAAGGAATATAATTCTATTACTCTGAAACGTTATTTTGCTAATTTAATCTAAATTGCAAAGCTCATTCTAAACACTGAGCTAGTTGACCTTTAACTAAAAATCAAACAATTTTAGGTTCAATATAATGCGACTGAATACATAATAAAATCTATTCTAGAATTTTAGGTACATAATATATCTAAGCTAAAAACACACCCCCACACACACACTTAAGAAAAAACTACAGGATGACTATTTTATTCAAAACAAATTATTTTTTAAGAATTTCAGCTCCATCAGCTTGAAAGAATAATACATTTTTGATATGCTGTGTTTGTTAAGGTACTTTCATATGTTTTTAAAATAGTAACATTTCAGAATATTATTATCCCTAAGTTTGCAGCTTATGCCACCCATTTCTGAAGGAATGCTTTAATCCTCTCTACTCAGAAAAGGCAATTTAACATTGATAATGTGCCCGCTCAGAGCTCCATCTGGTTGCTGCTGATAAGGGCATCTGTGTGACAGGGGAATTTTCCACTCTTCAGGCGATTTGCAGTGCTCACTGAACTTCTAAAATCCACCAGCAAAGAAGCAGGGACAGAGATTTCATAGGGACATTTCAAGCAGGGACGAAATAGCAACTGTAGATCAGCATGTGCTAGTTCATCATGGGAATATAAAGGAAACCAGTATGTTTTATTTCTACAAACCTTCTGATAACCAATTTGTAGAACAAAATTAATGGCAGCTTTTCATTAAAACCAAGGCAATTAAGATTTAAATCAAAAACACTACCTGAATGTCTAAGAAAAACTTTCTAGATCTAGAATTTTAAATTTCCCTTTCACCAAGAAATATGTGCTATTTTACAAAACAAACCTCAGAGACTATTCTGAAAAAGCCTCTTCTTGATATGTATGAGGTGTTATACAGTACTTTTTGCTATATGGAATGTAAGGAGAGAGATCTTGGGAAACATATACTCCATCAGACATATCATACTAACTCTCACTTCCCACACTTTTTCATTGCCCCCAGCTCCTCAAAGAGAGCAGCTTATAGTTCAGCTTTCTTGGAAACGTAAATATTAGCCTTTTCCTCTAAGACATCTCTTTCAAGACATACCTAAACTTTGGCATGAAAGTGCACAGTAGAGAACGCATCTTCTGTGAAACTGAACACTTCTCCTTTATAAAATGTTCTACATCACGTACAGCCTCAAATCATTTTTGAAAGACTAGTGTATATCCTGACTTATTCAGTCTCCTTTCTACCTTGAGGATCTGAGTACCATCTGCCGTCTACTGAAGAAATGCAGAGCTCTCCGTGCCTATTTTCTCATCAGTGAAGAAAAACTTGGGGAATCCAATACGAGAGTGGAAGACAGAGTGGTCTCTGAAAGCATCCTTTGCTATCTCAGCCCCCTCAACATGAAGCAAAGAGAAGAAGAAAGAAAACCTATATGAGTGACTGCTTCCTCTGTCTAGAAATCTTTGCGTCATTCATTGGAGCAACACATTCTGTAGAACACTGGCTTTATCTTCCTCACTCACAGAAAAAAGACTGAGAAGATGGATTTTGCTCAGCTGTACGGACTCCTGATTAAAAAACAGCCCTACTTCACCCCTTCTTGTGGGCTTTCATTAAAGGAACACATTGGGGGTAGGGAGGGTGACTGCGTATTTCTCAGAATTCCTGTCAGATCAGAGCAGGGGGAAGTAAAAATACAATGCCCTTTCCAGAAAGTGAACGTATTTGGATGGATCTTCTCTTTCTATTGGGACAGAAGAATTAAGTTAAACATTACCATTTTTTCCACTTCACTTTACAAAGACAACACATATATGAAAAAACCCAGATACTGCGACACAAATTGGAAGGAAAGAACACAAGGTTCTTATATTAGTCTATACATAGTGGACAGCAAAACCAAAAGCTTTGTTTACACAGCCAAAAAAAGCACAAGAACTATTGCTACACAATGCAGAAACAGTCCTCCAAGATACTGCCACAAATGAGAGTCCTCAATGCTATGAATGTGGAGCTATTAAAATTAAAGCAAGGCCCACATGATTTGTGATTGACACACTATACTAATCTCATACACGCCAGCAAAGACAAGGAGGGATGCATACAAAAAGGGCATAAATTTAACAAGGTAAGACTGTAGGGAAATTGGGAGGTAGCTATGGAGCTGCTCTTCCAGCTGTGCATGCAAATCAGGACGCCGAGACCCTGAGTGCCTCTCTTGCTAGGAAAAGAGACAGGGGTTAGCTCTCCCACTAGGTGCTAGAGAATTTGCTTGTAATTTCATTTCTCTGCTACCAGTGACATCTGATTTTCGTGGAGATGGTGTCTGTGACACTGACAGCCATAAAACTGGAATCAAACAGCACAGAGAAAATGCCGGTAGTTCTGACACTTTTTTAGAAGTCTTATTCACATGAAGAGACATTCCTGGTTGCCGATGTAGACAAGGCTCCTTCTGTGATCCCAATTTAAGTAAATAAAACTAATGTCTGATGGAGAGATTAAAACCACCCTGTCATTTAAAAAACACCAATATAGCAGTGATATAGAAATAATTGCATTCTGCTACATAGTAGTAGAGAAGATTTGACAGTTTGGGAAAAGAAAGTAGAAAAAGAAATTAAACATAAAATTTTGACATACAGAAAGTAAAACCTTGAATAAAGAAGAAAACTAAACAAGCAGAAGACAAAATGCTCTCCAGGTTTTGCACCACTGCTGCACACAGTAAAAATGAACTGAGAGGCGCATCTTTCCACCTTGCATATGCCTGCACATGAAAATCAGAAAATGTAACCCTGATGTACTAAGTATTAAGACTCTCTGGTGAGTAAAACCATTAGTGGAAACACAAAAAAAAAAAAAAAAATAAAAAGAAAAACATACCCACCTGGCTACCGAATACATGAAGAGAAAATCATTGTCAGGTGATCCAGGACTCTTACTATAATCTGTATACTTCTTCTGTGTGGTACTTTTTATATCCTTCATTACAGATTCCATTTCTTTACTGAGATTGGTTTCAGACTATGAACAAAGACACAAAAGAAGATTAGTTAATTTTACCTGAAGAAATGCAATAGCTGATTGCAAAGCGCAGCACTTTCACATTTATAAAAACACATTTGCAGGTTATGGAAAAATATGCATTAAAAGCCAATATTCTGTCTCACAGAAGTGTTATAATATTCTGAAAGTTGTTCTGAATATGAAAACATCACTGTTTTGTCTCCTAAATTGAGGAATCTCACTGCTTGCATTATTTTAAAGTATATTTGCATTGCACAAGTATATGAAAATAACATAAAAGTATCTCCATGACTACTCAAAAGGCTACCAGATTGTAACAGAACTAATTCTATCATTCAGAAAGACCTCATGAAACTTTGTAATACGTGAGCATCTGCAAATTGCTCTCTCTAGAACAAATAATCCATACCTTAAAATGTTCTTAATAGACATTCTCTAAATAGCTTCCAGCTACAAGGATATTGGTGTTTTTACATTGTAAAGAAGTGACAAATGAGTTTCATATTACATGACTCAATTGTATACAAATTACTATGGAGAGAAGTGAAAATGTACCCCATAAAAAAAGGTATTAATTACATTTTTTCATAGCTTTTTAATTGTTTTAGTAGGCAATGCAGTAAGTGCTGTAAACATTTAAAATTTCTTGATTTAAAAAAAAAAAAGTATGCTATCTTCCATATCAGAAGAAAATGAAGTTTCCCAGGTTGTCGCGTTTTTAACGGGTCACAAATGCAACATAATGTAAAAACTGAAAGGTAGAGGCAAATTAACAAGGATCTTTCTGCCTTACACTGATGCTTACTGGGAAAGTTCCCAGCTGTTCTTGAAGATCTTCCACCTCTTGTACAAGGTCTTGCATACACTTGTTACTATGACTTTGCCAAAGGCTTCTTTCCACGTTGTTTCCAGGATAACAAGGAAGAACACTGTTAGCAAACTGCCTACAGAGGGGACAGGTAAATTCTCCTTTGTCCACCGAAAACCCCTGGAGGACCTGGTCATTCTAAAAGAAAATAAAGAAGACGTAGCTGAAATTTGCAAAAGATTCTAATTTTTAGTTTGATATTACAGGCGTATAGCTAAAGAACTAAGGCTAAAACCAAACAACTGTAAAGAAAGAATAACCGGAATGGCTTCACATTTTAGTGAAAAAGGTCTAAACTACTACAGTCTGTCTTACAATCCTCCAGTTCAACTAATTTTCCTAATTTTTAAGTACTCCTCATTGTCAACAGTATCCCCATAATAAACTACAAATACTTCAATGGGGTATTTTGAACATTTCACATGTTGTCTCCTTCTAGCAATTCCCATAAAGTTTGAGACTTTTTTGATAAGATCTTTTAAATTATAGAAAGGCAATTTTATTTTCAGTAATGAAAAACATTTGGAGATACTGCACAGTAGTAGTACAGGCTGAAAGACCTAATCAAGTAGCCATTGGAGGGTAGCACGATAAAAACCCTGATTATTTCATCATGAAGGATCAAAAAATGGACACAGAAGTAAGTGTTTGCGAAGCTGGGACATCTCCCAAGCACTCCTGTTCTTGGCAAGCAACCTTGCTTTGGCTTTCTGAGTTGCCTCAATGGTTTCTCACTCCCAAGAGAAGAGAACTGCAAAGTCAATAGTGACTATAATTTAAACTTCAAGCAACCAGCCCAGAACGCTGAGGCATTCTGGTGAGCCTACTTTTACACACCTTTCTGGATGCTGATCTCTGATTGTATTATGTAAAAATAAATGTTTTCTCCAGATGAAAAAAAGTCTATATAAATTATTTCAGTATTAAGAATGCTAGGAATAGTCAAAATTATTATGTACTCATCTAGGTAGTAGTAATACATGCTAGGATCAAAAGTTCACTTAAATAATCTAGAAATCTCCAAGAATACAATGAGGTGGAATAACAGTTTATTTTGGGTTTCAGTGAGAATCCACCAGAAAAGGGACTTCAGTGTCTGTACGATGCAAAAGATTACTTTTTCAAAAATCTGCAAAATGAGATCCTACCATGAAAGCCCAGATTTTAATTCATTATCTTGATGACACAATTACCCTGAAAGCATCTTTACAGGCATATGGAAAAGAATAATTCATGATGGAATCCCGTAAAGGGGGCACAGCTTCCCATTTCTCTAGAGGTAAGTTTCACAGTATGACCAATGCAGATATTACAAATACAAAGTGTTGAGCATAGTTTTTCTCAAAATGGAAACAAATCAACAAAACTGATGAAAAAATAAAACTGAAGAAGTACCACAAAGAAATCTTGAATAAAAAAAATCATTTTCATATGCAACAGGAAGTCATCATTTAGTCTTTATTTTGTTACACTAAATAATCCAGAAACAAATGATTGCTTAAAATCTGATGACTTCTACCACTGCTGAGCTAGTGATAACACTGTTCAGAAGATCTGCAGTTGGGCTGCAATAGGTTAAGAGGGGTGGAGGAGACCAGCAACGTCAACGGAATACTACCCTGTTTTACTGAAACCATGTGGAAATAAATGAATGACTTTTCTAGCCAACAATTTCTGAGGGCTGCCTAACAAACCGTATTTTAAAACCATATATAGCAGTAATTTCTCAACAGTATTTTCCAAGGGGAAAAAAAAGAGCCATAATTCACAAGAATTAAATTGTTTTAATTCATTTCTCTGAACTGCATGTATATACATAACATATAACATAACTAGAGATAAAAATCTAACTTTTTATATCTGAATTTTCATATTAAGAATTAAGCAAAAGTTTATATTTGTAAAATCCCCCTCATTTTTTCTTCAATTCCTCTGTAATTTCTAACACATGTTAAACAGCAAACAGAAATGAAAAGTATAAAAAATGCTTTATATGAATAGGCAACACCAGAAAAAAAAAAAAAAAGCCAAAACCCAGTTTTTAACAACATGGTTAATTTAGTCAAGTATTTTTTCTGATATATCAGAATAACTGGAAACAAAGTACTTTTGTTAATAATGTCAAGGTGTAATTAAGAGATTTACTATCTACAGTTCTTGAAACATAATAAAAACATCTTGTCCACTCATGTAAACCAAATCTTTCTCTGAATGGACCAGCACAAATCCAATTGATTTCACTAAGAATGGCTCAGATACAAATAAAAAAAGACTATCTGTAGTTGTACTTACCCGTAAAGATTCCATGTAAGATTTGTGACAATCTATGTGTAAAGTGTGACCACAAGTTTGTACATAAACGCCTCCTTCCCAGCCTATTGACACTGCCTGCAGGCAGGAACTCTAAAACAAAGCAAAAACAGCAGGAAAAAAGAAGAACAATACACATAGTTATAAAGGCACTTACCACAACTTATTTTAAGATATTTTTTTTTATTTGTATGCTATCTAATTAAAAGACATGCTGTAGAAATAAAGACAAGTTTTATTTTATAAAAATCACAGAATCATTTAGGTGGGAAAAGAGCTTTAAGATCATCGAGTCCAACCGTTAACCTAACAGTGCCAAGTCCAGCAGCACAGTATTTACTTATGCTAACTTAGGTGACTGCCATTACGTTACCCTTTCCAACAAAAAGCCTGGCACTTAAGTTAAACCTCTGCAGTTCTTGTCACTTCAGATAATGACTTCTTTAAAGAACCTCCTTATTACAGCATGAAGCCAGCTCTAGCGCTACCACCTGTTCCAACAGCACAAGTTATACTGCCCAGTACAAGGGCAGCATACTGCTCCAATACATTTCATCCAGTTTTGTACATAACCAAAATAACAAGATCAGAGTTATATAATTAAACTCCAATCTGTTATTAAAATTCAGTGTAGACACTTAGGGTTTTTAATGAGTTGTTGAACAGTATTATGTATAACATATCATAAAAGAAAAAGAGAGAACAAATCCTTGCTTAGTGAATTGAGTTTTATACTATGATTTTTTGAAAACATTGGCCATATTCAAAGACTGCACTTATAGTCCACGTGTCAAAAATAAAGCTACCTCACCGATAGTTCTCAGAAACTAATGAAATGAAACAAGTGTCACCACTGGCAAACTTATGATAAGGAATTCTAGAAAATTCTCTTGCAGAATATCTAGCTATAGTAACTCTAATTATTAAATCTCCATTTCTCAAAGAAATAATTTCATACATAGATTGAAACGTACATTCTGGTTACACATTTAAAGAACAGAATAAGATTTATGGCTACCAATTGGAAAACAATTTTTAGTGCAGACACGCCCCAAAATGGTCTTAATGTATGATGCAAAACCAGGGTACTATGAATAACCAGCTCTGAGAGCTGTGTTTCTGTTTCCCCCCGCTCCTGCATCTGAGCAGGAAATCGAAACAAAAATACAAAATTCTAGCTACAAGACATGCTCCTATTTACCTTGCCTCAACCTGACATTCAAAATGTGCTATGGCCCTCTCAGGCCATAGAACTAGAAAAACTTTCTTTTTTGCCTGCTGGTTCCTGAATGATTTAGCAGACTGTACTATTACTAAGGTCGTATGATACACCTGGATAAGTCCCACAGGACAAATACTTCATTTAGGAAAAGTAATATTTATTCCATGTATTTAAACGAGGCTACTCGGTAGCAGTTGCAAAAGAAGAAAAACAAACCTCAAAGTCTTTGCAGAAAAGGCTTTACTCTATTACTCTTGAGTTCTAAGATAAAGGAGATTCCAAAGGAAGCCATACGCTTGGGATGGAGCGCACCTATATAAAGTTACTGGTGACAGAGTACTATGGGATTCTGAAAATAGTCCTATCAATCTAGTATGTGAAATTTTATCTCCTAATCCCTAGTCATACCTCCCCGTATTAAAAATAATCACTTTCAGTGATTTTTCCTTTAATAGGCAAGAACTCCCTGACTGACAACAAGCACCAAATTTCAGCTAAGAAAGCACAAAAGGTATCTCTATGGAAAGAATTGGCCTGTTTTGCCCAATTTGTATATAGCATGTAGTTTTTGAATATTTTTTTTTTCTTCTAGTAGAATAAGCTAGATCATGTTTCATAACTTAAAATTTTCACATCTAAGTGAAATTATTTTCCTGCCTCCTGAAATCTGTTGTTAGAGGAGGACACTTACTGGGAAGGACACAGTTGGCAAACAAAAGGACTTCGTATTGCTTAGCTCAGCTGAACAAGATGCACAAGACACTAACAGATGTTTCCATTTTTATGCCAAAAGAAATTTAAGGATTAGTTCTTTCATGCAGAGATTTTTTTTAGCACAGTAGTCACCTGGAAACTTGAAAGCAAAAATAGCTAAATCAACTAATGCTTGAATCAGGACTGGAATTTTCGAAAGTAGGATGCAATTGCTCATTGCATTACAGTGCATTTTAGACTGACCTGTTGGTAGTGTTATTGTACAGTATAGGAAAGACACACTTCAGTGAGATGAGTTTTTGAGTAACATTTTGCTTGGAACCCCTTCCATTTATAGTTCACAAACATGTAAAAATAAAGCTACGGTATTGGTTCAATGTTCTTTATCATTTCAGTAGGAAAAAATATTTATTAACTATTTGAAATAATAAGCAAACATCATCAATGTCAAAAAGGAAGAAAAGCTTGTCCACAGATTCTCTTTGAACTACAAAAACCCTTTTGTTAGAAATAATTTCTTGGTTACACCTTTAAAAGTTTTACTTTATCGATAAAGTGTGTAATATTTGCCTCAGTGGAAGGTGCTTTTTATGAAAACATTACCCAATTTTTAAAACTGTATCAAAACAATTATGAAATTTACTCTAAATTAATCTGCTCTACAAAAGCTTGGTTGCAGTTGGCAAATTTCAATTATCTGTGGATGACATTCTGAGAAAGCTAGCCATCGTGTCAGAGTAAAAATTGCTACAGGTTTTCCTCTTTAAAGCGAATACTTAAGCTTCTAAATGCTGATTTTTAAGTTAGATCTGTCTAAGAGCTGGTATGTCACTTGAGACTAGTCTACAGGAGCTAATTTAGGTTCACATACTCTTCCAAGAAATGATTCGTGGGGAGAACAGTTACGTATTGTCTCACATGGCTGTTTTATACACTAGCAAGGAAAGCCACAGGCAGCACCTCACTTCCACAGAGGTCTACAACTGAACATGTTCTGTTAAGCAACAAGAATTGCCTCTCAAAATTAAATATGAAAAGCTTTAACGTGGCTTTGTGAAGCAATGCAAAAGTCTGTTTGGAAAAGCCACCAGAACTGCAAAACAGACAAAAACATACCAATTGATGTAAAACTGAACTTCAGTAATGCTGTGCAGAGTTTAGCATTCAGCAGAAGAGGGTGAAGTCTTGCTGCTGGTCCCTCCTTCCCATCCACTCATCCTCCCCTTCTCTGTAGTGGTTCAGAAAACTGTAGTGCTCAGAAAACAACTCTTTCAACTTCCTCTACTCTGCCAAAAATACTTTTAACTGATTAAGAGTAATTCCTTGATCAGGTTCTTTGAATGGCTGCAAGAGAACTGGGGTTTTGAAAGTAATACTTAAGACAGCAAAACCACATCTCAATTGTCTGGTGACACTTATGAAGTATCTTCTTCTAGAGAACATCTGCATGGATATTTAATGACTATATAGCCTATAGGTATACTAGACACCTATGCTAAAAATGCAACTAGGGGAAAGCCAGACGCTATTTAAAAATAAGGACCCTATCAAATGTAAACACTTCCTAACTATTGCAACGTGACGAAGTGTTCACTAAATGTAGAAATTAAACTGGGAGGACTCTAAGTTGTACTTTCATTTACCTTTTAACATATCTTTTTCTAAAGTGGTAGTACTGTTCATATGAAATACTTACATCTTTAAAGTATCTCTGTAAAGTTGTAAGCCTCACATCATGCAGTGCTGCACAGGTATCCCAAGGGTATATTTGCTCCTCTTCAGTAGTTGGTAGTTTCTTTGGCTCAGTGCTATTGCGGCATTGTCCCAACACTGTATGAAGAAAAGCAGCAATAAAGAATGCAACGGATAACAATACGCTAAAGAATCAAAAGAACAATCAGGAAATTCTGGTTTGTAACTACAATGTGCTTTGTTGATGTTAAACGGTAAAAAAGTTAAGGAAACTGAACACAAAGTTGTGCTTTTGCATATACATACAGAAACACACATACATACATATAGACACACTGATGACTATTTTATTTTCTTTTTCTTTTAATATCTATTTTCCTCCAGGTCTATTATATACTGCTGGAAACTAGGAGAGAATGAAACTCTTTGCTCTTTTCCCAAAAATTTAAAAATTTTCTCAGTACCCTTTGACCTACACATGTGCCTCATGGAGGATCATCCGCAAAAAAAAAAAGAGGAGATTCTTGTCTTTCCAGGCCCCATGAGACACAACAGTATTTATGCACACATACTAAATTCTGCAGAAACACTGCTTATCCGAGAACTCACACTTTCATACCTGAGGATGCTTGTAATAGTACGACTAGCCCTGTAGGTCTGTCTTCAGTAGAAGGACCACTTTGTCCACAAATAACACAATCATATATTGCCTCGGAAACATGCTGTTCTGATGTAGCTACCTCCATGGCAATATCAGCATCTGGCGATTCTAAAAAAGGATAAGAAAACTGATATTAAACAGAGGGAAAGAAATCCAATTGCATCTGTGCTGAGGTAGTGACTAAAAAATACCCAAAATATTTTCTCTAGTTTATCTACATCTAAAACATTGACAGCTACTTTGAACTAACCTTGCTGCTTCAAACAAAAAGACCCCCATGCACTGAAGTATGACTTTTCCCACATTCAGTGGAATTAAATGTTAAGTTCAAGTTTTGTATTGTTTGATCTCTTTAAAACTTCCACAAAACAAATCTAGGTTCTATTTCATTAGATACTATATTGAAAAATCTGAAGATAGAAAGATAAAGAGCATTGCATATGAACCTCTACTAAAACCACATGTGCTTGTAACTGACTCTGACAGCAATTAGAAGGAAAAAGTTGATCTGGAGACCTTATTAATAATTTTAAGATGCTTAATAAAGGCAAATGAAACATGCAACTAAAAATGGAAGATTCTTTTTAATATGAAACTTGAACAATATTTAAAAATATGGGGTGCATTAAGAAAGTAATCTGCTGCTATGCAGCAGATGTTTAAACATTTACTGGATACAAGATGTATCAGAGACCTCGTTTTCTAATGGTCAACATTATTACATCCTAGGTGGACAGACAGAAACGTTCAAGGCTAAGGACCAGCTTCAAAGTACTGAAGCAACTGCACTTGATGAAGCTTTGTTCACGTGACAGTTGGTGGTGGTGGTTTCAGGGCAGGGAGCAAAGCAAAATGGAAGCAATTTTATGTTATGTTACAATCAGAGGCAAGAATTCTTTATTGACTTGAAAGAAAAGCACCTTAAGACTAAATGATCCTCTCTTGACTGATCAGGAACACATACAGTCAGCCACTTGACCTAGACTATAAGGGTGCTTTGTTTCTTTCCTAGAAGATAATTTTTCTAAAGGAAAACACTCCCTCCCTACCTTCAACCAGGCCCTTTATCTCCTTGATTAAATAAGCCAAGGTGCTGGATACAGAACCCAAAAACCTTGAGGCCAGCAACAGTCCTCATGCAGAACTGCTTTTAGGAGAGCTGCTCTCTTCTGAAAATCCACTAAAAGTTCACCAGGAGAGGCCTGCTGCTATAAGAAGAGGTGTGTTGGATGCCAGGCAGTATCCTTCTTTGCTACGAAAAGCTCCACCCACAGGGCAGAATCAAAATTATATCGTTTTAGTAATTATTGATTTTCCGGTCAGTAGTTGAGGGTCATACGAAAATGAACTCCAATCTTCATTGACATACAGCTCTTAATATTGTACACACGTCTATCACCATCTAGTGGCAGTCAGATGTACAATAAAAGAAAAAGCAGAATGCATCAACTGCAAATGTTTTTTAAGTCTGAACATCCAGAAAACCTACAAGGAATTGTAACACAGAAGGGAGGAAATAAACACTAGAGGTATTTTTTATATTTAACATGACCTCATAATTGTGACACGAGAATCACTAGACTTCCAGCCTTATTTATCTTTTTCTAAAATATTGTCAATAAAACATAAAATATACATTCATTCAATATTTTTTAAGATGCGTAGTAAGAGAATATAGCGTGTCAATCTGATTTGGAACAACTGAATGGAAGTCCTCGAAGTCAGTCATTTAATTTATAAAATAGAATTCATCATGAATTGCATATTTTAAACCTGAAGGAAAAAACCCACAGATCTTAGTATTTAAAAGGTGTTTCAAACAGTTCAGTATATGCAATCTATACTTCTATTGCCTATGTACAACAGGCACATAAAAAAATCAGGCTAATTTAATTTTAGAACTCAATAATCAAACGCATGTTTCCTTCACAACTGCTTAGATCTAGTGCTAGGCTACGTCGGTAAGCAATAAAATTTCAAGGGAACTAAACTTCTAGCGTGAAGAAAGACTTCCTAATAAAATAACTTCCCCCAGAGCTAGTGAAAGAAAACAAGCTTACACAAAATCCATCAGTAAGAGAAGTCAGCAAGGATTTAAAATCTCAAATAATTAAGCAGACCAAAAAACCCCAAACAAACTAAAAACAAAACCCCAATTCTTTTTGAATGGATGATGATAAACCTTAAATACTGGCTTAAAATAGTTGTTAGCTTCTTTGGAAGGTAACAACTGGCCTATGGTTTGTTTGAAAAGGTACATTTTGGCAGCATAATTCCTGGGGTGAAAATGTATCAGTGCCAGTTTGGAAAAAAAAAAAACCAAGCTGTGCATGCAGCAATGATCTCAACCTTGTCCTTCTTGCCTTCCTGAGTTCTGTCTCTGGAGCTCCTGCAGAAGCCACAGACCCTGCCTCACCGGCTACGTGATCTACCTACACTGTCAAGGACCAGGACAAACATGTTTCAACTCAAAATACTGTTGAAAATGAGACAGCCTCTTTACTGCAAACCTCATTCTAAAATATTAAATAATGCAATGATACTTCTGAATATAAAGTTACTGGCAAGTCTCCATTCTATTTCACTTTCCGTTATATATTTCCTATTTCACATCAAGAATAATAAAACTAAACTGCATTATGGAAGCTTAAAATGTCCAGAAACTTGTAGCTCCACAGCTTTTTTCGTTTGTCTTTCCCCCCCCCATCCCCTTTTTTCACCATCTCATATAAACAAAAGTGCAGAATTGCTTTGTGTTTTCCATGGCAACTTGTGAAGTATTTATTTAAAATGACTGGAGTTGTAATGCTATTTTATTAATTTGATTTAGAAAATATAGGTTCTTTCCTATTTTTAAAGCATGAGCTAACATTTCCTAGCTCCTAGAATGCAATTATAAAAAAGACAGCTTAATAAAAATTATTATTAAATGAAAAATCTTCATAGTTAAACGTTTATTGTAATATAATACAAAATTCCTTCTATTCTCACTAAAAATCCCACCCAAATCACCACCAAGATCCATCACATGAACGAAGCTACATCTGTTGCAACTAAAAGGTAAAGAATAATCTAAATCTCCTTATTTTGGTTCCACTGGTGCACAAACCTCCAACATTTTTTTTCAACACTAGGAAGATATTTCCATGAAAACAGCACTAGCACGTTACGTCCCAGAACAACGTTGCCTTATTGAGTGCCAAAGAAATCCTTTGCCAGCCATTTGCTAAGATACGAATCTTGAGGCGTATCACTCCTCCATCTTAAAAACAGGTTTTGTAGGAGCCTGCAGTTCTATCTTGTGTGAAAACCACTGGCACCCAAAAGAAGACATCTCGTCACTTCACTGGAGAGTCAGAAAATTGGCAGTGACAACAGGAGAGCAAGGAGACCAAGGTGGCTTCAGTTGCTAGGCTGAAGCATGGCGTTACTAGCCAGGCAGCAGTCATACAAGATAGCAAGTGTATTTTATGTTAAGCATTCTTTGGAATACAAACGCTTAGTTTAAAACTCTGACTCTCCAAAGATTTTACCTAATTGATTTCACAGAGACTTGTCCTGATGATGTCAGCTTGTGTGAAGAAGGAGCAAATGGGAAATACAAGAAAGACACGTGGCACTGGTATCGATTCACCAAGTTTGTCACATGAGGTTTGTCTCATGTTGTAACACATGCCACCCCCTTACAGTGGGTTCTGGGACTTTATACTTTTGAATTATTTCAGAAATCTGGATAAATATGAACCTCATTAAAAACAAAGATAAAAATACTGAAGGAAGATGAAAACATATAAACTGTGACAGAAATCCAGGACAGTGCCAAACACTATAATTCCCATGGGTTTTTTAAAATGTTAATTATTTAGATATCTTTGTTTGGTTTTACCAATAGGATTGAGAGACCCAGAGTTACACAATCCTAGCATTTCCTACCTCATAGCAAATACCGACCAGTCTGCTAAAATTTAGCACATTTGTATCACAGAATCCATTGCTGCCTGAATTTTACTTCATTTGTACTCTTCAGAGTTAGAGATTCAGTCCCCTTCTTTCCACTACCCAGCAAAACCCCAGATCTGAAAGGGCTCTGTAAACACCGTAAATATAGTTTACAATCTGTTGACTGGAGTCAACATTTTTCCTGCTGTATACATTGTGTGTCAAAGTGGCCCCTCAGCATCAAAGCAACCATTAGCATGCTAATGTTCTTTGCCCTGACCCAGCATATATATTCTCAAGAGATCAGTACCTAATTTATTTTTCTATCTGGGTTCAGAAGATCGAGCGTTAGGAAATGTATGTCACCTTGCATTAAAACTCTGCACTTCTTTTTAACTCTAGCTAAGGAACGTTTGCTTGAAGGACAAAATGACATCCTGCTGAGACTCACAACATCAGAAAGAAACACAAAAATAATACTGCATACTTTTCACGAGGCATTAAAAAAAAAAATCATATTGGGCAGTTCAGAGTCAGCAAAACTACTGAAGGAATGCAAGATACCTTAATATTTATAATTCACAAATGAACCAATTTACAAATTTTTGCTGAGATACTTTTGATTAAGTAGTTCAGCAGTTTGCCTCAAGTGGGTCATATTATTTCATATTTATAAAACTTAGATAGACAAATCTTTACAAATTTCACTGTAATTTGTTAAAGACTACTAATAACCTGGAACAGAAGGATTTATTTTTGTTCTTATCGAGTCCAGCCTGAAAGGCAGTGACGTTTCGAAGATCTCTTGCACAGAGTTCCACATCATGGCAGATAAACTGTAGCTCACACTGCGGTAAGTGCTCTCAAAACAAAGATGTAAAAGCAGCTATTACTAGGAGACTATAAGGCCTATGAAGCTGACCCTGTATGTGACTACGTGACAACACATTTTTGACTCATGTTCTCCTGAGGTATTTCAAAAGCTCTGGCTGCTGTCTTAGAACGATGTTTCTTGGCTTATTTTTCTACTTTTTACATTTGACCTGCAGTCAAACAGCTAAAGACTGGATTCTGTTCCATCCTAGTTCATTAACATAACTGTTTCTAAATTTCACTTAATTACTTCCAGGCAGGCTTGAACAGCAATGCATTTCTGCAGATGTCACAGAATATAAATAGAAAGTAACAGGGGGCACAAATGGAAAGGGCTAAATAGTCAGATTTTTTTTCTACAATGATTATATGCAAGAAAATGGCAACCTTTACTTTCAGATTCACAGATGATTTTGTGAATTCCAGTTGCCATGTTTCATAGCAGCACCCCCATTTTTTATGCTGAGGGTGGTGAGACGTTGACACAGGTTGCCCAGAGAGGTGGTAGATGCCCCATCCCTGGAATTGTTCAAGGCCAGGCTGGATGGGGCTTCGAGCAACCTGGTCTAGTGGGAGGTGTCCCTGCCCATGGCAGCGGGATTGGAACTAGATGATCTTTGAGGTCCCTTCCAACCCAAATCATTCTATGATTCTGTGAAAGCTATTATGAAATTTTGGAAGTGCTGTACCCACAATTACACCAGTTGTCAAGTTTTACCAATGAATCACATCCACATTTCATATATATAGAGAAGTTTTAAAAATTGATGATGATGATAATTTGCCCAAATGACACCATCTGAATCAGTGACAAAGCCAGGGAGCTGAGGCCTTACCATCCCTCCATTGACAGCGTTATTACTGTTATAACAAACAATCAAAATTATGACATAAACTAACCGCTGAATTTCAACCTGTAATAAAAGTAACAAGTAACAGAGTTTGAATGTCTGAGAGGGGAACAAATTTTAACTGACTGATTTTAGTATGAAAGGATTTTTTTGCTTTTCAAATGTAATCTTTCAGCATAGCTATGATACAATTCCTGAATAAATAAAACTTATTAAATAGTATTATTAAATGGTAAGACAATTAAATGGTAAGACTACACTTAAAGTAGTAGTTTTAAACTTAATCTCTCCAGAAAGACTAGTTTCAGAATTCTTCCCATGTCTTGCGTTTTAGAGTAACAACAGTTTCTGCAACTTTTTCAATAATTTGCTGTGAAATATAGAGACTGCAGTCACAGCTGAGAAAATTACTTCAGTTTAAAAAAAAAAATAGAGCAAAGTGAAGAAAATATTCCTAGCAAACAATTTTTGGGCAAACAAAATCTAGGTTTTTAAATAAATCCTACACACTGTAACAGATGTGCTTCCTTTCTGTGAGCAATTTTAATGCCAATCAGAACATAAAAGCTGGTTAATACTGGACTACAGTACAAATGCAGTGAACTTTCATTACAAACTCAGAAAACAGTATGGCAGCCTAAAAGACACTGAAAAAAGTTAGTGAAAAAGCAAAGCAATTATTCAGCTAAAACAATGCCTGGAATTCTATTAAGTTCTTGCCAACAAATGTCTTCATGCAAAATAACTTTATGAAAATGCACTCTGCTAAGTTGATTCTATCTACTGCTGTGCATTACCTGGAATAACTGACAACAAACATTACATTTTATGTTGAGATATCTGAAGTTATTCGTTGTTTAAATACTAAGAAACAAACAATTTAAGTGTTGCATGCCCAAGAACTTTGTAATGCACAATCGTAAGCAGAAAGGCCCAGGTCTGCCTGTTACAGAAATTAAGAGTTCTTTTTAATATTTGAAATACGTAGTTAAGTAAAAGTCAAGTGTTCCCAGTCCTCCACACAAATAAATGCTGTGTAATTTGCTGATTTAACTAGTGTGCTTCATCCACAAATCAAAGATACCTTAAACATAGCTTATGAAACTCAAGCCAGGAGTATGTATGCATACATATGAATATATGCAAATACAGCTATGACAGGTAAATATATATAGACACAGGTGATTTCATATACAAAACCAGAATTTTAAAGTTGCAGTATCAAGAATTCAAAATACAGGTGACTGCAGAATCTAAGTTTCCCAGTCACTTTCAATTAGCCAAGACTGCAAAAGGACTTAATTTTTAATAAGTAGAACTGCTTGTTTCTTCTTCCCTTCTTCCTTACTTCAACAAACAAGCTACCCATTCAGTAAGCATGACTTAAACTCATTTTCATCTGTGAATTTTGTGTTGTATTGCACGCTCTCCAAACATAACACCACATATAGTCATTAATTTGCTAAATAATTCAATGATTGCTGTATCCAAGACCTTCGTAAGTATGAAGGAATAAATCTTTTCAGCAACCTATGAAGGGAATTTAGCAATTTCAAAAACCAGACTTTTTCAGCAAAAACAGTTGTCAAAATATTTCTAACCAGTGCTTAAACTCAAATCAAAACTACATAGCAGATGATATTTGATTGAAAGAGGGGGAAAAAAAAGAAAAAAGTTTCCTGCTTTGTCTTATCTTTCAAAAGTGCTAATTTTCAATGAAGTAATCCAAATTTTTAAAATATTTTCCATTCCTCAGTTAAACAGAAGCAAACTAATCAAGACTATGTGCCTATACACAGCAGAACCTGAAAGAACTTATCCTTAAGAAAAACAGCTGATTCTGCTGTAAAGCCTATACTTGAAATAGAATACAATGTTATCAGTTTTAGCAATTGAGATGACAAAAAAATTATGTTCTCTTTAATTCTATACATAAATGTAAAATGCAAAAATTTTACCTTATCAAGATTTGAAGCTCTATAAAGAAATAATCCTAAATTTTATTACTATAGATTAAAGAAACTGCAATCTTTAAAACACAAACTATCTTTGGGACATTTTATATTAAAATGTAAATACTTTAAAACACACCACACACATTTAATCATTTCATTCGCTGTATGTTAAGAAAAATAAGAATAAAATTGTCCTACAGATGTGTTCTGTTTTAAATATTTTCAAGATCATTTAATCTACTCTTAAGCAATTATGTATTCAGTATTATCTGTCCTAGAAAAACACAACTATAAGCCTCTTAAGAACTACTTAGTGAACAAGTGGATACAGTAGTAGAATCTGTGGGGTTTTTGTTTGAGGTTTGTTCTTTTTTTTAAGCTATTTGAGTAAAAACCTTAATACTAACATGGAAATAAAATTTTTAAAATAATTAAAAAAAAGCAAGCAGTCAACCACACAAAAAAAAAACAACTTACCAACATCCATGGCAGTTTCCATGAAGCTTTTCTGCCTTGAGGCAAATTCAGCCAACAATTTCTGTTGCCTTTCTCTGGCCTTCTGTCGTCTGAGTGAAAGGAAAGGGGGGGAAAAAAGAAAAGAGTATATCTAATGGAGGAAAATTTATAGTGTCAGGCTAATTACAGTCACCACCTTCAACAATATCATTCAAAATTCAAGTTTTCTCTAAATAAAGGATTAACTTTCAAGCCTAAAAAATTAATTGCTCACTTTAAAAGTAGAGGGTTTTTTTAAGAAATAAGAGTTACTTTCTTTTGATTCTGAAATAAAGAGATAAATTCTTGTCCTAAATAGCCCTTCAGAAAACTAAAGGATCCTTTAACAGATTAGGACACAGCATCATAAGAAAAAGAACCCGAGACCTTATTCTTTAAAGTTATTTTTCTGGTAGATAAGGAGAGATTAACAGAGTGAGAAGTCAACCATTGTACAAAAGCAAGTACTCTTGTGAGCAACCAATGCTTACAAGTTAATAATAAAAATAATAAGCCTACCTCACGCACTTTTGATATCAAGCTTGATGCCAAGGCAAACAATTACGAATAATTTATTTTCCAGCTAAGGATCCTTGTACTGGTTCCTTCTCCCCTACCTCCACCCTAGATACTGGTCACCCAGAACTTCTATACCTAGACTTAAAAGAAGGTGGGGGTTGCTTCCAGACTGAAGGCCCTTATCTCCCTGGAGCCAAGCTGACTTCACTAACTTTTTCCTCTTAGTATAACACAGCTCTTGATTTACAAATGGGAGACATTAGAAACTCATTCTTGTCTATCCTTCTATTTAAACTGTATTAGTGATGTGTACAAGGCTATTTGACCAGCTATGTCCCTATATATACATACTGCAGTGGGTAGAGGAATACTGATGGATATAAAAATATAAAGAAAAAATACATTGATTTTCTTCTTCCTGAGGTACCGAGGAAGGATTTTTACTTAGACAAGAGTTTACAAATAGAGGAAATGGGAGAGTTCAAGTACGAAAACCAAGCAAAACTCCCACCTCAGCTGCTGATCGCATGGCACGTGCCCCATGGATGAGGGCTTGCAGCAGCGCCTCCCAGTGCAGCTAGGGAAGCTCCATCAGGGCTACAAACTCTGTGCATCAGCATTTACAATGAATTTTTTCCTCCACTCAGAGATGATTCAGATAACTAACAAGGGATTTAAAGACATCCCTTGGCATCTGATATGCTGATGGGTTGCTCTTTAGTCTCCAGCACTGTCTGATGATCACTGTCCTGGCACAGGAACAGGCACGCACATGCCCAAAGCAGCTAATATACTGTAACCTGCTATCCTGAGGTGGTCTGTTTGTAAGTCAATGCTTCTAACTTGTTTTCTTAAAGGCATCTTAAAACCCCAGGTATCTCTGCCCATTTATCTGTCGCATTGCACAGCCACCATTTCTCTAAAGAATTTCTATTTACAACAATCCTAAGATTCATTATTCTGAGGATCATACCAGGGCATTCATTAAACCTGCTTTTATTTATTTCTCCCTGCGAATTTCTCAATATACGCCTTGACTAAAAGGAGAGTGACTGTAAATAGAGGCCTTTAATAAGAAGACATAAACAAACTCTGACAGATTCAGTACAGCTCAGTAATTTTCCATGATGGCCCATGGGAGTATGACACTGCAATTGAAAAAATACTGCAAGCAGCTCAAGCTCTCTTCTAGCTCTGTATTTCGGTTTCTATGGCAACAACCCATTGCCTAAGTGATGCCAAGTTTGTCATGATATGTAACCAAAGTAACCAAAAAGGGGGATCACTGAACGCTCAGTCTGCTTGATCTTCACTAATACAAAGCTGAACTGGGGGAAGAAAGAAAAACAAAACAATCAAAAAAAAAAAAAGTAAAAATTGCAGCCTGACCATATGATCCCTATCAGTCTATAAGATTAGTCATTTCAGTCATCACACTGTCCATTAATAAACTTCATGGGTCCTCAATGGATTTGAGGAGAAAACAGTCACTCAGAACAACTAAGAAATGGAAACATTTATTTTCATCATATGTTTCAGTTTTAACTGAAAACTTAAGTGTCCACAATAGATCCTTGAAAATATCACATCCTTTATAGGGGGAAAGGAATGACTTTACCCTTTTCTATGTGAAAAGCTACTTGATTTATTGATTCTCATGCTTCTCCTGTACATAAATCTAGCACTATTAAGTACCAAAATAAAGAGTAGGTGTCCAAGCTGTAGCTCTGTTTTATCTAAAGCAGTCATTCAGTATGTCATTTTCTGAAAGACCATTTTACATGCTAACCCTTGACTGTTTCTCTTATTCACTGAGCTATTACAAGAGATGTTGAAAATGAAACCATTAACTGACCGCTTGTAATAAAAAATTAATTTTACTTTGTAAACTATGTAACATAAAAAAGTATTAATCTAGTTGTATTTTTTTATGTTTAATTTTCTAGTGCAGTGTAGGTCTGAGAAATATCAGAGAGAATTTAGTAAAAAATTTATTTTCAAATACATTCAAACTGTAGGATAAATAAAGGTAATCCGAGTCAGATAGTTGCATGTTTTTACCCAAATATCCACAATCATAATAAAAACAACTCTGGTTACATAAACCATAAATACATCAAAATAACACACAGACAAGCACTCGAGTATTTTTGTCCATTCCAGCCTGTGCCCTGGCTTTACTCCAGTGAATGTGGTAAGTTCTCTGACCTGACCACCCCACACTCTACGCCCCAACCTTCTAACCGTATCCACCGTTCCCTCCCTTCAAATGCCATATGTCAGTCCTTTGCACTAACCAGTTACCAATCTCTTCCCACTGCCCCACTCCAGCCAACTCGTCTTTCTGGCTGGCACTATTACATTTCCCAAACGCCAACCTCTGTCTCTATTGTGCCCTCCTGGCATTTGCATTCCTATTCCATGTTCTTCTATCAGCTCCCAAGACCCTGTACTCCCCTACTGAGATTGTCACTAAAAATTGGTTCTTTCATGTGCTACTCTTCACCGAGTATTTCCGTCCTGACAATCCAGTTCTTCCCTAACATCCCCAACTTGCCAGCTTGTTTTTCCACATCACCTATTCACATCACCTGGCATCTTCCCTTTACTCACTAGTACATCGACCTGAAGGTTTCTCCTTCCAGACCCTGTCCTCAACTCTTTGCCCCTGCCAGTCTGTTTTCACCTCTATTTCTCAGCTCTGGAAGATTCCTCCATAGGACTCACACACCAACAGAGCAGTTGATGAAAGCAGAAGAGCAGCAGGCTCTCTGCATTGGGTTTCACTAGTGCTGGTATTCTGGGGATTCTCAGGACTCATTATGCCCCAACCTCCATCTCAAAACTGTCTGAGCTTTCTCCCAAAAAAAGAGCCCAAGACAGACATCTGGCAGGCAGGTTTTCAGGCCATGTTATAAGAAAACATGAATATGCCTTTTCAAAAATTAAAAGCTATAAAAAATTAAAACCAGAATTTTAAAATTGAACATAAAAAAGGCAGCATTACTAACCCACATATAGTAAACAAACAACAATAATCATGGTGTGATGTGTGCATGTGAATGAACAGACAATACAAACCAAAAAAAAAAAAAGTCTAATTCATCTTGAGGTTGCACAGTTAAGCCTCAAAAGTTAACACAACCTTAATTCTGCACCTTTGTATATATGAGTGTAATACATGGCAACATGAAGGATGAGCGTGTATATCACAAAATTACTATGAAAGTTTTCTAATTAAAGATCTAAACTAGCAAGATGCAGGTTTTTTTTCAGTACCAATGTAAATCACATATATACAAAATGATAAAGAACAGAGCTGTAGACCTAGTCTTTGAATAAGTAATTCATGCAAAGACTTACACACAGATCAAATCAATAGATGCACAACACACACTGCCTTTTCACCACCCCTTTACTTTGTTATTAAAGTTACCTTTCTTCTTTATCCAAAGTTTTCTTCTCTGCAGAACTGATCTTTTTTGGCGGGACAGGAGGTGTCACCTTTCTGCATATCTCTTCAATTATACGTTTATTTAATCTGCTCTGTACAGCAGCTTTCAATAAAATTCTTTCTACAGCTGTCATTCCATCACCGTGAGAGTATCTTGGAACTTCTGGGTGGATTAAAACATCCACATCATCCAACCACGGAGGATAATAAGAGTTTTGTTTTCCTGAGAGTTTGTGATGCAGTTTAATCAGCAAGGACAGTATACTTTCCTTGACTTCTAGAATGGCTGTGGTTAGCTGTGGAGTTGCACCAGGTGCTGACCATTTCATTGACGTTTTGGGCCTAACCACTTGATTTGCCTCACTGGTGTTCCGATTGATGATCTCCTGAAATTTCTTCCTACGTTCTGCGACCAAGCTGAACACTTGAGCTGTCCCCGAGTTCTTGGGAAAAAAAAAAATACAATGTTTAACTTAAAAAAAAAATACAACTATAAAACCCCCATATATTTATAAAAGTATAGAAAGTATTTTAAACTAGGAGGAAAAGCAGAAAACATTTGAAGTTTCCTTTCCACTTCCAACACGTATTGAAATTTGGTATAGCAAAATACTAACCCTGTGTATCGTATTTTACACAAACGTGTTACACACAGCTGCATAAGAAGCCAAGTACAAAATGAAATTACCACCCACATCAAAACAACCAATAGCTGGCGTTGCTCTAGTCAAACTTAGAATTCTGCTCTCCAAGTAATGTTTCCTTGCTTTTTCTGGAATGTTCATAATTTCAGTACCTTTATGTCATTTAAATGTCTTTATTACAGTCTATTGAGGACTGCTGCACAGTGTAACTCATAATCTCACAACACAGGTGAGCCCACACATCCCATGGGCTTGTCCATTTTGTGTGGAGATCCAGAAGCCACATACCCATATTTGCAAGCAGAGCTTGCTATTCAGGACATGTGACCACAGGAGTGCAGTTACTACATTAATGACATAGCCCACTCAGATGTTTCTGTTCTATGCTACTCTTGATTTCAGTCCCAAACTAAGGATACATGGAAACAACTCACATATACAGATTCCATAGCAGAGAGACATTTCCTAAGCTTTCTGAATTTCATGTTCAAAATGCTCTAACATCTTACCCTCTCCTTCTCAGAAGGATGGGCAACCAAGAGATACCAAATACTTCAGAGATCAAATATAAAAGGGATTCTGACAATCATCTCACCTACCTTCTTTATGTTTTGAACTATTTCATTTCACCTACCTACCTTAAATTTTGATCTATTTTTCTAACATTAACATGCAAAAGAAATATCCACTGTATTTCACTACATCTGGCATACAATAATCTGAAGTGCTGTAGGCAAAAACAATCCTGATGCAGAGATTATATTAACTACCTGCTACAAATCTTTCAGGATCCAACCATTTACATATTCATTCTGTTTTCACAATAAATCGCAAATGAACTTGCCATGAATAATTTCAAGGTTAAACTTACCTAGATTCAAGAAAGCTAGGACTACTCTACATTATTAAATGTTAGTAATACCTTGGCAAGACAAAACAGGCCTAAACACAAAGCTCAAGCAGTAAGCTATCAATGACATTTTGTATTTGATAGAAAGCTTTTATTTCAAAATAGGTATTTAAAATGTAAGGCATTTCTTCACTTAAAAGTCTACTAATTGAGATTACAGTCAAGAATATGAAAAAAACATGATGCTTTGCAATACGAATTAAAAGAAAATTCAGGAAAATTAGAGGATTTCACTGAATGTTAAGGTGAGCACAATTAAAGCCATGTTGCTAGTTAATTGCTTAGGAGAACAAACTGCACACAGATCTACCTCTCTCTGGAGGCTCTTCCGCCTTGAACTCTGGTAGATTGAGGACAAAAAAAAAAGTCATTAAATACATCATTTGGAAGGAGATATCATTTGGAATAACTTTTATTTCTGTTATCTTTCCAAAGTTTACTAGAGGAAAAAAAAGTATCCTAAGAAATTCATAAAAATAGAAAAAAAAAAAAAAAATCCTAACAAAAAAAGCCAAACCAGGCAATAATTTAAACTAATCTAGGAAAAGGAACGGTATTTGTATCTACTTACTTGTGATGAAGCTAAACCATCAGAACTCGTACTTGCAGGTGGTTCCCTCTTCACCTCTGGAGCAGTTTCTGGTACTCTTACTCGGACATAGTTAATGAAGTGACGCATGTTAGAAACCAAGTTACTTCCTGGAAACCAACTATCATGGCAACGCTCCTGTCCACCTGCAGATTCCTAAAATAATAACAAAAAATTAGTATACTTTGTTTTATGTGTTACAATAATTCGTGTTGCTTTTATAACTGTATTACAGCGGCCATGGTCTCTCCATGAGACAGGAACAGTGTGTTGAACAGTATGTACCTCACTAAAGCTGATATACCTCTTCAAATTATGATACAACTGATGCCTATCATGAGGATAACATGTCTGATAAATAAATCCATACATTTGATTTTAATATAATCAAATACGTACTATCTAGCAGAAGTAAAAGGAACTACTTAGAGTAATCCAAAGCAGTACAATCTAAGATTAATACAAAAAAATCCAAACTATACAGAAGTAAATCTCTGAAAAAAAAAAAAAAAAATAAATGGCAGACCCTTAGTCATATAAGCAATGCTGAACAGTAGGAAAAATTATGAAAGGCACACACCATAAGGGAATCTGGAATCACGAAAATAATGGCTCTTTTTATATTCAAATTCTCATCAAAAGCATAACTAATATTTTTGGTTAATCCCCATACTTTAGAAGATAGAATGCTTTAGCAATAAAATGCTCAGTGATAAAGGTTTCAGTTGAAAATCTAGGAATTTAAGTGACTTTTAGACTCAGTAATTTAAAATTTTGTTGCACCCAATTTCAAGTACTAATTTACAGACTGGTAAAGATCTAAGCACTGTGTTGTCAGGTTACATATACAGAAACTGTTGAAAAAATAGCAAGATACCATATTCCTCTTTGCAACAGTATGCAATTTCCTTTTTTGTTTTTGCTTAGTTGATCCCTGCTTAAGTAAATAAAGAAAGAAGGTTTATTCTCATTCCTATGGTAATTATCATTTTAATAAACATCTATTTTTAAATATTATTGAATCATTAGACAATACTTTTGTATTTTAATGAAAAAGATTGTATTTATTCTTACCTCTTCATCTGATTCTTGTTCTGGAGAATTTTCCAACCCCAGCTCAA
The DNA here is from genome assembly GCA_002844005.1 of Limosa lapponica baueri. NCBI lineage: Eukaryota > Metazoa > Chordata > Aves > Charadriiformes > Scolopacidae > Limosa > Limosa lapponica. The sequence continues at coordinate 2,572,383 of KZ505638.1, forward strand.
TCAAATACAAAACCATGCAAAGCACATGTTCTGATAAATTCTGATGATCCATTAATATCTAGGCAGAAAAACAGACAGCTTAAAAGGTTTTACCTTTGATACTCTCACAATCCCTATTACAAAAACTAAAAACTGCCAAAATCCCAACTGATATCTCTAACCTAAACTGGAAGGTAAAGAAAACAGCCAGGAGTCTCATATGAAGATCAAGATAGTACCTACAAATTTTATCTCCAAGTATGACCTTCCAGGTTTGCCACACTAGGAAAGGTAGAAGGTCTTGAGACGCGTATGTGATTTTTGCCTGTTTTTTTTTTTCTTAATTAATCACTGTGCTTGCAAGAGATGTATCATGAGATGCAAGTATCGGTTTAAAAAAATAAAAAATAATAATAAAAAAAAGACTAGACAGGCAGAGCACCATAACAAGACTTGCTACCCTAGTGTATTTTTGGTAGACACTAAGCATGAATTTTAGCATGTAAAACAGTTTTATTTTTGTTGCACATTAACACTTTCAAAGTCCTATCATATGCATAAAAATACAGTTCGGAAAAATTATTTTCAAGAGCAGTGAATTGTCTATTCCAATTACATTATAGGAATGTAATAGTTCCTGTAATTAATAATTAATAGTTTTCTACTCTGAAACACTCTTGTTATGACTGAATGCTCCAACAAAATACCTGATTATTGATTATGCTATTGGATTAAAAAAAAAATTCCAAGTAGGCCAAGAATAATAAGAGTAATAACATTAATATAGACTCCAATAACAGTAATAGAACACTACTACACATGTCTTATTTGACATGTGATTTTGGATGTGATGGATCAACAGAAGTGTTGTATTTAAAAGACAGGAAATCATTATTCCACTCAAGTCTATTAAGACTTCAATATATCTAAACGTACAAAAATAGTGTTCTGGATAATACACTTTGGACTCTTCAGTTTTTATTTAAATTTTAAATTTTTAATATGATTAAAAACTATTTTGATGTTTAGAAACAACTAACCTTTGAGCACCACCACAGAAGAAAAATTTGAATTTATGTTTCTTTCCAGTCAAACAAACTTGTACCTTAAAATTGTTCCTAGTTCAAGCTGCCATTTACTTTAAAACCAAAGCATCAGACAAAGCTGCACAGACACCACTGCTGCCAGCTACAAGCAAAGATCTGCACACAGCCTTCCCTCCCTTTTTCACATCATCAGTCCCCGTAAGGTCTCATGAGGTCCTAGACCTGTAAGTGATGCTTGGATAACTAGGAATGCCAGAAGGGTTAACAGGAATTTAGTTCACAACCATTTTCACAGAATATTTTTAATTACAAATAATAAATAAACTTATTTTTAAATTAATAAATGCCCAAGTTTTTCTTCTAACACAGCTTTTAGTGCACTGAGAGGAAGGACCACTGCTGCTGAAAATAAAAACCAGGACAACTTTCCCCTTGAGAACGTTCTCATTTAAATGAAACAAAATGGCAAAAATCTGCAAGTTACCAAAATGTAGATGAGAAAAGATGTTTAGAATTTCATTGTAGACAGGCTATTATAGAAATTAATATTTTTAGAGTGTAGCCTAATAAAGTTTTAAGTACAACTTGGTTTTGAAAGGGCCAAATTTCTTAAGTAAATACACCCATTACAAACACCAGAGAGATGAAGTTTTTAAAACAAGTATCATTTTTACAATAGCTTTTCTAAATTATGTTTGAGCAGCTGATTTAATCAAACGCAATCAAACCTGAGATTGTAGAGATTATTTGATTAAAAAGGGCACTCAGTATTACATTAATATGAAAACTACGTGCAATTGTGCCAGTCAGAATCAAAAGTCACGTTAACCAACACAAATCACCAAATGTAGTTTACTGTTCTTCTGTAGCCAGTCCCAGAAGTCAAGACACATAAAAGTTGTTATAAATTGGCAAAATTTCACAAATAGACAAAACATCATTTAAGGCAGCCCATGGAATGATTTCTACCATCCATAAATCTGGTAGAAATTTATTTGACGTTTCAGCTAAAACAGCAACCCATAAATTTTAAGAGTCTCAAGATTTAAGTCCTTGAAGCTTCTTAATGGCCAAACAAAAAAAAATATGAGCAAGACAATAAAAGATGATGCACTCCTTCCCTACATTCTCCATTTTTGTTCCATGTCAAAATACGATTTCATCTTCTACATAATCCCAAACTCTCCTTTTCCTCGGCCTTCCTGTAAGTCTCCTGTCTAGTATTTTCTCCAGGTATGCTCCTTCCCCAGTCTCAGCTACATACTACCGCATCTCAGCCTCATTCTTCACCCTGGAGGAGTTAGGCAGCCTCGGTGCTGCAGCCGGCTGGGGCTTAGCAGGGTTAAACACGCTGCACACAGCGGCTTCCCTGGCCAAAATTATGGAAGTCCCTGGGCAACAAGGTATTGCCGCTCCAGGCAAAGTTCTAGTTAGCTCTGGTGTGGCATGCCTGGTCTGGGGCAGTTGACCAGCCACTGGTCACGCACACAGCCAGCCACTGAACACGCACACAGTGTAACTTTGCAATGTCTACCATTTGGCTTAATTCAGATCCAGAATCTTGATAAGAGAATGTTTAAAACATAGGAAAAGGGGACTTATTCTGTCCTCGCTTCAGCCTTGAAAACTCATGCCAGAACAGGCTTTCAGCATGAAAAATGTCAGCCACTGGTTAAATTTTGGCAAGATAAGGAGCTAGATGTCTGACAGTGGAAAACCTTGACCAACCATTAGATGTTGTATTACTGAGCTTCCAAAAGGTATAGCTTCATTCGATAGTCTCTGCACATGAAATTCAGTCGTACCCATAATAGAATGAGACACGTTATGGAGAAGGAAGAATCCGTAGTCAAATAGTCAATTTTTTGTATTTTATATTTTTAAAGTAGATTTTTGAGATTGCAGTAATTATACAGCAAAACCTACAGTTTACTAAAGTTATTAATTTGTAAGCAATACAAAGCTTTTAAGAAAAAGTTCTTTTCTGTCATAAAGGTGATATCTATTGGATGAATTCCGGTTAAGTCTTGTCTTCTTTCACCTTAATGATACACCAACAACTTACATGATACTTCATTACAGAAAGAAATCAGCTGAAACAACTCTGTGGGAATAAGCACGGGTCTTTGTGAATACCACACAGTTATTACTATAGTTAACAACAGATATTTTCTATTCAACACAATTTTAACAGTGAAACAAAGCAAGAGCTTTAGGGGAGCTGGGAGCACTTAAAAGAGCACAAAAGGAGAGTCTGCCCAGGAAAGCACTACTCAATCAAACCACTTCTTACAGTCCCTCATCTGCCTCTGCAGCACTGCTTTGAAAGCACTTTGCACACATGTACAAAGACAGATTCAAAGTCCCATTTTCTGACGAATGTACTCTTCAAAAGGGATGTACTTCTCTTAAAGAGGGCAGCCAACGATCAAAGACAAAACCAAACACAATTTAAAGGCATCAATTAGTCATGAAAAACAAGTGATGTAACATTATCTGGGAAGCCATAACATATCTGGGGAGTAACGTTAGAAATGTTGGAACCACCATGCTCCCCGAAACCATCGCCGAACAACAACTGAAATGGCAACTCTGATGGTTAAGATGGTGTTCCTCAAAGTACTGTAGGAGTGCTCATCCACTAGGGTACCTGACTTAGCGTACGTATATATGAAATAATCATTCACGAAATAATGAAAACAAAAATTAAAAGGTTATATAAATTTGAACCTGACTACTGTAAATAACCTATTTAAAAAATTTTAATTCTTATATAAGAACTCCTGTTCTAAAAAAGTAAAGAAAAATACTGGACTTAATAAGAATTATGGCTATACCTTGTAAAGAAGTGTGAACAGCACGATGTGCAGGGTTTTACAGTGTAAAAGCTTTATGAGACCTTTGTAACTTGGATGTAATGGCGTTCTCTTCTTGTAAGGAGGCCACGGGTTCCCAGGGAATTTACCACTTTGCTTTAAACTGTTGGAACAAGTGAGACTTATGTTAAACACTGCAATAATGTAGACAACTGCCACTTTTACAGGTAACTATCCTGCATTCTTTTTGTTTAGCATGACTTCAGAATTCATGAGTATTTCTAAGCCATTTAATTTATCTAAACAGCATTCAAAAAAATTGGAATGTATACACAAACCAAATTCAGTCCTATTTTTCTGTGGATTACCACTGATTTAAATGACCTTTATTTAAAGTTAAATGAATTCTTAATTACTGCTATGAATTTAAGCTACAGATTTAAGACTTCCATTTTCATTCTAAGAGGCACATAGAAGAGATGGAAAGCTTTTCACTTCATGCAAATCCACATTAGTCAGCCATCCAACATAGAAATCTCACATCTGTAGGAACAGATTACAGGCAACACTAGGAAACACTAGACATAATTAGCTAGAGTTGACAGTACCAGTGCTATCGTATCTAAGAACTCAAAAATTAAGTGTTAGGTTCAATGTGGACCCACATTTCTACTAATGAGCTGGAATCCAGTACAGTAGACAATGCAATTATTTAACAGACTACTACCTTGCTCAAATCCCCTTACAGTATATGTTTATGATGACCCAAGTGCCACAAGTGTTTTCTCCTGTATTTAAATCAGAATTTAATTCACCCATGGTTTCTGTCATGGGTGAATACATAGGAAAAAACCACATTGTCTTCAATATAATTTCAAAACACAGAACACTGTAATACTGTGCTTCATGTACCTAAATGTAAAATAAAAACAGATAAGGCTGCTCTCTTTAAGTAGTTTGTAACTGATTATTAGACATTAGCTTTTGGTTCAGTATTTTATCTATGATGACATTCACTAGTTTTTCTGTGGCTCTTCAGATGTACTTTTAAACATTTATGGAACAGTAACAGACTAAGCTAACCAGAACCCTGATAGTGCCTGTAAATTTATAAACTATTTACTCAAGGACAAATCTGGAGCCTGAAAACATTGATAACACAAACAGCATTACCAGACAGTGAAAACAAAAAATTTATCGTACAATGAGCAACAATATGATGTTACATTTCTAAAAATAATCCAACTTACAATGCTGTATATCTGTCCATTGCAGACTGCACATCTCTACGGTAAACTGTTCGAAGTATTACCATGACAGGGTCAAATTCCTTATCCCAAACTTCAGCTGTTGTTTAAAAGAAGTCACATGTTCAAATTCTCTTTACAGAACTTACGACTTATTCTAGATTGTCCTCTTAACTAGCTTTAATTACATCATTTTCTATTATGTAATAAATTTTTTTGCAGCAAATACAGTAATTTTTACTAATTCTTACTAATACTCACTATACTAATAATTACTACTACTTATCAAGATATCAAAATTTCACCAAAAATATTTTTCTTAGTTCCAAAACAAGAAATTAACAATGTATGAAGACAATAGATCTTTTTGACTTATACGCTTTATTTTAGTGTCTTCTAGCTTTCTTTTGTTACATAATAATTTACAATGTGGGATAAAAGATAAGAAGAAAATTCACATTTCTAATAGCAGTTTTAACACATGCTGAAAAAAAGTTTGAAAAAAATACATTTTAAAATTAATTTGGAATTTAAGTAAATTTCTTAATGCAATTGTAAGAATACAAAGGCAACCCCAAACCCACCTTTTCTGTACGCATCTTGTTTTGCTCATTTTAATTTCTGAATACATGTAACAAAAGAGTTTAAGTCGTACATGTAAGAGTAAAAGGTGGTACATCTTAAGCACAAGCCCCCTTGAAAATAGAAAGTAAAGACTGCATAGCAGTTAGCAGGTAGGTAATATTTAACTAGTATTTAACAGTGAGCCAAATGACTACCCTACCACAATTTTTCATTCAGTCTTGAAAATGGCCAAGTTTCTTATCAAATAACATTTGTGACCAATCCTTTATGAACATGTCTTTGTTTAGTAACTAATATCTATGAATTATTTTGGTATCTAAGTTATCTCCATTTAATTTGGTAGCTTTCAAATAACACCCAGAGTGGCTTTTCAGAGCAATCACAAACAGAAAAAAACAAAAAACAGGCTATAAAGGAAGATACTCCATTTAACCACTACTTTTTACAAGTTATCAAAAAACAAAACTAAGTTTCCAACCTAAAGCCAACTGAAGATGTTAATTTTATTCATTGTTTTAAGTGTTTAGCTCTGTAACACAGCAGTACAAATGCAAGGTTCATTGATCCCATCAAAGGAAGAAGAAAAACAGTGGATACAGAATTTTAGCTCCACCAGCAGGCGTAACACAATGCAAGGGCTTACAACACTCTTTCAAGTTGTCACAGACAAAACTAGCCAGCTTTATCACGTTTTTAAGATTAATTTCCCCCAGGCGGGAAGATAAATGGTCTATACTCCTATTAACCCCTGCTAACATTACCAGTTCTACAGATACCCTCTTACGTTGCTAAGAGAGAACACTTCACAGTTTCAACTGTGTATGAAAAATGACCAAACTTAGCTTGTGAAAAATTCATTTTTTTTCTGGATAGAGTTTACTACTGCAGTCTGAAACACAGACCAAGCTTGTCTGGGCTGCTAATGCACAATGAGGAAAAAGGACTAAGGGAGCCACATGGGGAATACTAGAGATGCACACAAAGCTCATCTTCAGCACACAAATCCACAGAGAACAGAAAGAACTAGGTCTTTTTTTTGGAAGTTGGTTTGTTGGTTTTTGAAAACCTATGGCTAAGGGAAGCAAAATCTGGGGCTTCTGTGATCATAAAGTAGATTTTTTTTTCCCCTAAATTTAGGGAAATGAGGGCTTAGGAGGAATGGATCACAACAGGATTTGCTTAAACTGTGACAGGCCACAAACCACAATTCTTAAAAGCAACTGGAATATCATCATTCATTTTGAGAACCTATATAGTCTTATAAAGATTATAAATGTTTAAAAGACTAGTACATAAGAAAACCATGCTGACCTTTATTCGTGCAGAAGCTCTTTCAGTTTATTATTACTTTAAGAAAAAGGGATTCTGCATAGTGTTACAAATTACTTCAGTATTCGTTGCTATAGATACTTAAAAAAACTTTAAGACAAACAACCCTTAAGACAAACAAAAATTCCAGAGGTAAACTATTTTTAAAAAAAAACACACCAAAAAACCCTAAAACACTACATTTTATCATCAGGTCCCCTATAATGTAGTCTTATAATTAAAAATACCATAATCCATCTTTTTTTTTTCCTTTGCACTGTGTTATGAAAAAGACCAGCATGTCACAAGCTCCAGAAACCAGACATGACATAATGAAATGCAGTTTACAGAACATTAAAACAAAGTAATTTTAAATACATAGGTGTTAAGCTGCTTAATTACACACCAAAGAACCTGAACGAATCAATTCCCGAAACTTTGGTTTCACAAAATTACTTCACTGGTTGTTAATTTGTATAAAAGAGCTTCACTGACTCATCAGTCTCCGGGTACACAACCTTGCAAACAAGTTAGTACAGTATTAATTCCTACATTAACAAAAACAAAAAAATCCACAAAAGAACACAGCCTACAAACCAAATGGTTTCAAAACTGTCAGACCCCAAGAGTGCCAGTTCTCAAGGGAGGTACCCAGGGGAGGAAGGAGTTAATCCCTCTTCAGCTTTGCCACCAGCTGAAGCACAACCAGAGCACATGGAGATTTCAGATTCCTACAGGCTTATCTGCTCAGTGACAGGAAACAGTAACGGAACACTGAGTTCTTAAATTCTTGCTCTCCTTTGATATACCAACACTATGTTGAGTTCAATTTAGATGACAAACTCACCAGGGGAAGAAACTCGTCACTTTTGCACTGTATGCACTGTAGAATTCTAGAACAACATTCTATAGTTAGTCTTGTCTGAACTTTGTTCTAGACCCTCACTACCGACTGGGAAAAATGTTACAGTCTACTAAGATAGCTAAGCAATGCAAAGAAAGAATTATGTATCATGATATCTTTAATAATCAAAATGTGGAGAAGTTTCAAGAAAATATCTTTGCAACTGACACTTCACTAGTGCAAACAGTTCTAAACTCCACTGAACATACATCATATTTTTTAAAATCACATAAATTATTACGTATCCAGATCAGTGAAATACAAATAACATTATTTTTCAGTTCTCCATTCTTCCTGATTAATACAAGAAGCTCATTTTCACTCTAGATCAAAATGAATTAATTAACAACTACTAACAGTCTTTAGCGATGCTTTTAAATATAAGCAATTGACAATAATGAAAAAGTCAAACAAGTTTTGTGGGGTTTTGGTGGTGGTGGTTTTGGGTTTGGGTTTTTTGTGGGTTTTTAATCATTGTTTGGTAGATCGGTTTTTTTAGTTTTGTTTTTTTTTTTTTAAGAAACAAACCCTCTGGTTAAGCATCTTACTGCTGAGTATGTTATAAGAGGACACCGATTACCATACCTTTAGGTGTATACATTCCTTGTTGCATGGAACCTCCAGGTTCAAAAACAGGAGCTTTAAAATCAGCAACTGCTGACAAGACTGATTCAAAGCTTAAGCTTCCTGGAATAATACCGCTTTTAGGATTGGGGTTTTCTGGAATGTAATGTTTGTGTTAAGGAAAGCAAAGTAAATTTAGTTGCACGACACAGCATTTTACTTCCCTCTTGACATTTTCAGTCACTCATTTCAGAGGTTCTGTTTCGGCAGTGCCCTGTGTTTACCACAAGAGGTCTGTATGCTCCAGCTGCTATAGAACAATAACTATTCAGAAGTGAATCAAAGCCTCCTAACTAGGACAGTAACCTTTTTAAAGCCATCCAATTGCTACATGCTTGGCTCAAGAGGTAAGCATTCAATGAGAAATAAAACCTACTATCTGTTAGCGTATATAAGGTTTTTGTACTTGTTTTTATTTCCTAACGCTTTGGCTCTCTTCATAGCTTATTTTGCAATTACAGCTAAATGCAGAAAATGCAAGTAAATAGTTTGGGACACAAAGACAGTATGTAATTCTTCATCTCAGACTGGCTATTTCTCTTTTTTGGTAGCAATACTTAATTGACCTACTGACAGTGCCCCAAATCCCAAGTAGCAATCACAAATAAGGAAACTTCTGCTCAGTGGTAACTGATTGCTTGTATAAAAGATTCACCTATTTTACACAGTTAAGTGACTCACTTAAGTGAATCGCTTGAAGTGAGTTGCTTACTTTACAAACTTAAGTGATTGAGTTACTAGGTCTTATCATAATAATTAATAATTCTTATTACATATTTGTAACTCTCAATCACCTTCTTTCCTGTCTTTATAAATTCCTAATACTTTTGCTCAATGCCTATCACTGGATTGCAAGGTCTTTTAGGCCACCACCTATTTATTTAATCTATTTACACAGCTCAATACACTGATAGCAGTAAAACCTATGTATTTATTCAACTGTTCACTGGGACATGAACCATATCACTGCACAGAAAGACTTCCTAGAATTTGCTATTCTTCAGGTAAAACATTTCCCCCCATAACACATGCATTTCGCCCTAATTTCAAAGCAGCACTCAGAATTGCTATTAATTGCATTTTCAGCTATTGCTAACAAAAGCCAATATAGCATAGAGTGGCTTCTTTCTATACTGACATAAAATTAGCAATAATCAAAGGCTCAAATCCAGATAAAGGTGATGCTTGGCTGAATCTTCTACAATGTCACTGGAAAACAGACTTTGCACCTCACACCTAAAAGACTTTTGTAGTGGTAAAAAAAACCAAACACAGTTAAGCATTTTGTATCCAAACTGATTTAAAACTATTACAAAGTATTGCATGTTTTGTAAGAAAGACCAAAGCTGGAGCAAATGCTTTTACCTATGATAAGTATATGCAAACACACCTTTACATAATTTGTTATAGGTATGTAGGCCGAAAAGAATGTTGTTCAAGCTCCAAAATCCCACTACTATTCAGGTACCTGTCATTCTCATTCATGCACATTAGTTAATATATTCCAAGGATATGAGATCCAATAATGAACTGTGTGTCCTGTCATTCATACAGAGTTGAGCTACCATCTCTGCTCTGAGGATCTCATCATCTGTCATTCCTAGAACAATAAAATTTAAAAAGCCATTAAAATATCATGATTTTAAAACACACACTCAGCATACATTTGTCATTAAATAGAAGTTAAACATGATACAAACATTAAGTAATGATACAGTGCTATAAAAACACCAAAAAAAAAGGGAGCAGGGGGGCACAAATGCTATGGAGACACAACAACAAGCAGAAAAGACAGGTACAAACTGGAACCGCTGTCTTTCTGAAAAAGACACAGAATCTTCATGGGATCACATACACAAATCAGCTGCTTCCATAAAAGCTAGTTTTCTCCTTTTCTGTGTATTTTGTCTACTTCTCATTTGTAAGGGATTAAAATTCAGTAACTGGCAAAAATGAAACCAAGTGTTAAAACGCTTTAAGTTACTATATGGCTAATCAGCTTTATGGTAGCTATTTAATGTTGAGTACAAATGAACAGACATGTTATTTATATACAAGTATTCCTACAGTAGCGATTCTTACCTAAATGTAAACGAAGACTTAACAGAAGGACCAAAAACGTTAAGGCTCCTTCCAACATGGACCTTTCATGTTCTGAATCAAGAACTGTATTTTGATGCTGTGATGCCATCGTTAACAGATCTACCACCTTAAATCTACACAGCAAAGAGTAAAGTCAGAAACATAGTTCTCCAACATTAAAGCACCAATGTGAAATGTACTGATAAACTCAGAATATCATTCATCACAACCCAAAATGAATACACAATTCAATGCATATAATGCAATAATATGCAAACGTACATGAAAACCCTATTATTTTTAAATTTGGACTTCTATTTAACTACTTATGGAACGTGCTATAGTGATATTTACTTCACATGAAAACACCTTTCATTTATGAACACAAAAAAGCTAATGCAAATTAATCTGTTTTCAAACCCTGATTTTATTCTGTCCAGAAAAGTAGACTTCCTTTCTGCATCTCTTAATACTGCCACTCTATTTATCTACTTTTTCAGGCTAGCATATCCTGAAAGCTTGCATATGAAGATGTGCAAAACTTTAAAAAAACTAAAGATGCTCAGAAAACAAATGTCTGAAGCTTCACTGCTGCACTGTAAATCAAAAGCCAACTCTGTGTAAAATAAAGCGTATACCTTGAGATACCTCTTTCGGTAGAGCTCTTCAGGTAAGTATTAATTTTGGCTAGACAGAGCTGTACCACTGAAGATGTGTATCAGATATGCACCTTTTCTCTCACATGGCAAAAATTAGTCAACAGCTAGCACAACACTGAACAAAAGCATTCATCTTTTAACCCTACCTTTCAAAAACGGATGAAATAAAGTAATCTGGGTCCAGCCTGGAGGCACAGACCTGTGGAAAGAGAATAAATTAATTTTTATTCAGTAGTTTGTTTGTAAACAAGCATTGGCTTGGCTTCTAAGAAAATGTAACTTACTTGCAGTAGATAAATGTCAGGATCAATCATTGAATTGCAGAAATGAGACTGCACGTAAGTCATGGCCTGTCCTTTAATTTGTAGACCATTTCTAACCCACATGTTGCTGTGAATTTCAGAAAGACTTGCCTGCTCAGGGAAAATAAAGTAAAATAAAAATTTAGAAACACTTCAGGGATATTCAGCTATTCAGTTCAGTATTACCAGATCATCAATATATTATCACACATATACATACATACACACTACACTTTTCTATAAAAGCATAATTTTTTTATACTGATTTACTTCTCCTGGGGGGTGAGGGATGAAAAGGAACCACTGCAAGCTTATGAAGGAGATAGCATACTTTCATATGAATGTGTATTTCTGACAATGAAAGCAATCAATGCCAATGAAGTGAGTTATTTATGTATTTATTTATTAAAATCTTAAAAAGTGCTCCAAAGATGAAGGCACCATGGTTAAAAAGAAGTTAGGTATAAAAGCAGTGATTGCAAATACTGCTATCACTTACATACAAATAAATAAAAATTTGTAGATAAAAAAAAAAAGTTGCAGGGTGTGTCTGTTCTTGAATTCATTCTCTATTTAAAATACCAAAGTTTCAAATTCAGGTTTCTTCTCAGCTTGCACTCCATTGGTAACTATTTCATGAACGTGCAATTCTGTGTTTTCAAAGGGTAAGTTCCTCCTACCGTTTTTGAAAGTGCTATAGCGAATATCATCATGCTTCTCAGATTATGATAACTAATGCCACATATTTAATTTTGGAAATAGAAAGAAAAAAAGTTTATCCTAACTACTCAGTATATTCTAGTTATTAATGTCACATATTGCTTATTTTTATGTTCCGCAATTAAGACATACTCCCCCTTGTTAAATACTTCTAAATACATTTAAATGACTAGGGTTAAAAGAATCAGCATCTTTTTTGTTGTATATCTATCTACATCTGCATCAAAGTCAGAAGTCTGCCCATACCTGAATCTGAAGCGGGTGAATCATTAGTTTCATCAGCATCTCCTGATCTGGCAAGATGGTATCCAGATCTAGCTCTTGGCATTTGACCGCCTAGAAACAAAAGCAAGCACACACTGTACTGAACAATCACACTCAACAGGGAATTTCCATCTTTTGTGTGACTACAACATGTGCTTACCTTACTTAAAAACATGGCAAAGTAACGGTGCAGTGGCAAATGAAAAGTAACTTGGTTAGGAGCTGGCTGAAAGTAAAATAAAGGTATTTTAATAGCATATATTAAAGAAAACAAACCTACAAATGTCTTTGTCACAACCACCAAGAACAGTATCTTACACGTCTTCATTTGATGGACTTACTTTCCACTAACCCGGTATTACTTCATTCCCTTGCACTTTCTGATGATTCAGAAATTTCCCTTATTCAGCCTGCTGTAACTAATTTTTTACTAAGCTAATGACACTTCAAACTGATTGAGAGTATTGCTTGCTAAGTTAGCAAAGCTGCTCCTCACTACCATATCAGAGGAGGACTTCTGTCATGCCATTGCTTCACAGCTCTTCATTCAGCATAACAGCAATACACCAACAGCACGGCTTTTAAGACTCACACAGCTTAAGTTTACACCAGGAAATCAAAATCATTAAGACTCTCCAATTAAAGGATCCTAGGACATAACATTGCAACTATTAACTACTAACTTTAATTTCAGCAAGGCAATCCTTTTTCAATCAGTACCTAGAATTACAATTTAATTTAAAGGGAGGAGGCAAGTGTATCACCTTTGAAGTTTAACCTGATTTTCACAGTACTTTGAATTCATTAAGGATACTTACCTCATCTACAAAGTTGATAGCATCAAACCAGTCCTGAAGCGCTTCAAGGCAGTATCTGACAACATTTCGCGTGTATTCCTGTGTTTCCTGCAGTAAGAGAAACCAGTGTACTACAAGAGTCAAAACATTTTTTAAAGTGTCACTGCTTTCCTACTACAAATAAATACGATTATTTCGAGAATATATTTACAGTGCATAATTTATGCCCTCATCATATGGAAAACAGAAAGTATTAGGATGGTTTCATTGTTACTTCAAAAGATTACCATTTCAACGGTGAAAACTAAGGCACCTTCAGAACAGTCAGCTGGTCCTAGTGCCTACTGCTGTTTAATTTATCCATTTATTTTTAACAAAAATTTAGAGATGTAAGCATAAAAAAAGTCCTTCCATGCACTCAAAAGGAATGGCTAATGTTCTGTTAAGTTTTATCTACTGAAAGGTCCTTATAGTTTGCTAACACAACGCACTTGAAATGCAATGATAATACAATAGTGCAGAGATTTTAACAATAAGCAAATCTTCTTATGATTGTATGATATAACTCTGTAACAATGCCCTAAAACTAAAATATATTTCAGATTAAATCATGTATTTCAAGACTAGATCTGTACATTGCCCTCCAGGAGAGAAGCAGTGATGTGCAAGAAGGGAAGGCAGGAGGGGAACTAAATCAAATTGTTCTCTGATCAGCAGAGCTTACAAAGCCTCATTTCTTAAGGACTTTTCCTTTAATCTTCCCTTCCTTTGAACACAGACTCCAGACCTGCCTCAGACTCTTAGGATGTGAATGACACACTTCTCATACAAAAGCCAGCAATGCTTTGTCCAGCCAGAAGACGTGCAAGTGCCGACTGGCTCAGTCAGACACCTTTTCTCATCAGCAGCTACAAGAGCCACACTCCCATCCTGCTGTTCCATCCCCTATGGTGGGGAGGCTCCGCTGGCTTTCACTCTCCTGTGGGACATGAGCTGGAATCTCTTCCTACCCATCAGGTTTCACTAAACAAGTACAACAATTAAGCTCTGAAATTTGTGAAACTCTTTGATTTATTGGGAATGACCAAAAGGCTCAAACGTGGGGGTGAAGACATGACTGACATGTGCAGCAAGGAACCATAAAGGCCTTAAAGAAAAGGCAGACCCTCCCACCCCTAAACTTAAAAGAAAGGAATGCTTCAAAAAGCCAGAAGTTGTAATTCAGTTTTCAAAAGATAATTTGGACTCATAAATTGATATATTCATAATATATCAGTATAACTAACATCATGGAAAGGCTTTTGCAAAGGCCTGGTTTAAACTGTTTTAAAATTGCATGGTATCTCACACATATATTTCCAGTGCACAGTTCAATTCAGGTATTACTATCTCATGGATGCTATTACGTATTTTAATAAGCTAATTTCTAATGTAAGTATTTATTTCATAAAAAATAACCACAAACACACAATAAAGCGTTTTTTCACATATTAAGCATTCCCATAAACTGATGGATTCTATTTTTATTATAACATAATTTAATTTACAGTCTAGCACATAGTAACATGCTCTAGTTAGGAGACCATGAGATGTCAGAACCCAAGAGGCTTCCACCTCCGGTTGTTAGCAAAACACCACAAAAACATGAATTACTCCATCCCCCATCATAATGAAGTGTCTATTTGCAGACACAATCAACATTAGGGACAACTTCTGCATCTCTTCTCCCAGTGAACAAAGGCAGAATGACTCAGAGACATTTATCAAGTTCTTCATCAGATTAGAAGTTATTCCATATGTCCAGTCATATGGAATGACTGTGCACATCCTGAACTTGTAGTCCCAGTTTTGGAGACAATAATTCGGTACAGGCATGAATTCTATACTCACTACACACAGAATCCAAGTTGATCACAGTTTTGTATATTTGGTAAACAACAGCCACAAAACCCAAGTCTTTTCAAACACAAAACAGACAGACCTTTCAGATTTGAGAGCTCTACAATAAATCATGAATACAACTAAGAATAATGTCAGAGAAATGTTAGTCTTACCCTAACTTTGCAGTGTGACAGAAGACCCCACATTGGCTGGGCACAGGCTTCCAGCTCAGCAGCAAAGGCAGCATAGTATGTCTGCGATTCAAACTCCACATGCTCATTTAATTCTCGTTTATTTAAATTCATACCTTCAAAGATTTAAGCAGAGTTATACAATCAAATATTTAACTAAGACTAAGTGGAATGCAGTATTTTTAGTGTTATGGATTCACGCATCTATTAAAGAACACAAACTGTAATAATCTATCTTATGTAGCAGCAGAATAATAGATAAAATATGAGAACAACTCTCAAAGTTTGAACAGAAACAGACAAGAGAAGAACACTAGCTCTAGATTGGCTACTAACTGCAGTCCTTGCTGTTCAAGTGACATTAACACAGATAGGAGCCGTTTTACTTTGAACCTCTCTTAGTCAATGAGAACATTTGGATGGAAAATATCTGGTTCTCTTTCTAGGCATAACATTTATCGGGATTGAAAAGTTCACCATTTTAAAATATTTTTTTAAATAATAAAAAAGTTTCTTACAGCAACACTTAGAAAAAGATCCAGATTTATCAGATTAATTTAGCTAATATTTAAATTTATAACTTCACCACTGAAACATTTCTAGCACACGTTATGATTTGTACTTTAAGTACAACCTGAGAATTCTGGCACCATGGATCTCAGTCAAGTGTGACGCAATTGCTCTTTAACTAGTCCACACAAGACAAAGATCCATTAGATCATTTTCACATCTATCTGTTTTCTAGAATATACTGTTTCCTTCCAGGAATACAGACTTATGAGAATACTAATGAATTAAATATTTACCTACAGTAGTGTAAGGATTTTGCTACTGTGAACAGTAAGCTGCCTTAACATCCTTGTATTAGTACCAATCATAAAAATCACATACCTTGAAAGAATGATACAAAATTCATCCATGTAACCAAAAGACCATGATCTTCCAAAAATTTCTTTGCCACACTTTGGTGTGAAAGTATGTTTATAAAATCACTAACCAGGGGCCAGTAAGTATTATTCTTCAGTAGTGCTTCCCCACAATTCACCACAACATGTAAACTATTTTCTTCATCTAGATTTAAAAAAGAAAAAAAACTTTTTTTCCTTCTTGTTGTAATTTTTAAATAAAGTTACAAGATAATGCAAAAATACCAATTAGGATTTACTGTAACATTGCAATCACACATAAAAAACTGCAGAAAAGAAGAATGGTTATTTTGCGGTACCTGAGGCGGTTTCCGCATCATGGACTCATGAACACAGATCCCACTCCAGTAGGAAACACACATACTTTGAACAATAACACAACCTTTGAAAAGCATTGCATTAGTAAAACCATCACAGCTATGTCTTTTTTGAATACTCTCAAGAAGTATAAAAAGACTAAACAATAAAATTCCTATTACGAACACGTGAGATCTATTTTGAACTTGACACACTTCCAGTGCGCAAGCTACCTCACAGCACGCAAACAGGAATCCGGTGATCACAACCTACACTGGCATGTTCAGGATGAGAAGGACAGCAGAGAAAAGCATTTCCACTCTGAAACTGGGACAGAGAGAGGGGTTAGGCAGCCTTCCTCAGGTTAGGACAGAAGGTTTCCAGAAGTGAAGAAGAAATCAGGGTGTGGGAGGTGAGGGTGGGGTGTGTAGAAGTCTCCTCCCTGAATCACAGAAATACATCCTCTTCATCTGTCAAATAAACCTCTTTATTAGATTTTCATAAGAGGGACCCCTGGAAAGACCAGAAGGGAAACAGGATTGGTCCCAGATTCACAATCCAAGGGAAATAACTTCCAGTACCCATCTGCCAGCTGCTCTTCTATTTCAAGCAAACAGAAGAAAGAAAATCTTTCATCTGATGATCAGCCTTGGGGATGGCTCTTGTCCAGTTCAAATGCACTGAAGGACCTTCGTAGTTACCCTTTAGACAGTGAAAGGGTCAAAAGCAGTATGGCACATCCACAGCTAAAAGGATGTTTATTAAGAGAATCCAGTCTCTGGCTGATGAACCACATCTGTATCTGGAGTGGTTCTCTTTATATATAAGCTTTTTTCCTTCCCTTTGTTGTAACTACTGAAGAAAATGCTTTTTTCTTTTTGCTCTGAGGTTGTTTATTTTGTTGGTTTACTGGTACCAGAAAAAAAAGTTACTCTCTTTCCTGCTATGTGAACAGGTTTTCTAACTTGAAGTCATACAATATTTTAATCTTGACAAGTTTTACTTCCCAAAACCACAGTACAGTCAGGAAAACAAATCAGATTTCATCCTGAAAAATATGCTGAGTTGCACACAACTATGGTAACAACTTATTGTTCCCATAAGGTAATACAGAGCTCCATTTCTTGAAACTGACTCCTATCTATTACGCTGAAGCACTGGAAGGAACAGGAAGCCAGAAGCACCCTGTGCAGCTTCTTGAACTTCTCTGCCACAGTTGATCAAATACTTTTCAACCTCTCTCTTGTTATCTGGGACATCTGCAAAGAAAGGAAACTGGGTCTTGTTGCTCAGCTGCCTGGTTCCCATGTGCTCACACAGCCCAAACAGGATTAACATCTCAGTTGGCTCTGCCTGAACCCACTGAAGGACTTCGCAAAGAGACAACAGTTACATGTTGCTGATTCTCTGCCCCAGGAGAGATTAGACAAATCCAGAGTTACTTCAAATTGGCAGGGGCATTGCCTCTTACTCAGAGTGCCCTAGAATCA
>KZ505638.1:2591931-2644255 GCA_002844005.1 Limosa lapponica baueri
CCCTTTTTTCCAGTCAGTGGGAACTTCACCAGACTGCCACGATTTCTCAAATATGATGGAGAGGGGCTTAGCAACTTCGTCCGCCAGTTCTCTCAGGACCCGTGGATGGATTTCATCAGGTCCCATGGACTTATGCACCTTCAGGTTCTTTAAGAGGTCTCGAACCTCTAGAAGCCAGGGTTAATGTAAGGTCAGTCAAAGGAAAAGAGTTGTTGGTTTTTTTAAAGGATGAACCATTACCAAAACTTTTTCCTTGGGGTATAAATTCTTCTCCCATTAAAAGTTCAGTAGGAGGAAAGTGCTGATAGAAAGGATAAAAGTCTCTAAAAGCATAGGGACACAAATCTTCCTAGGGAGCCAGTTTTATCATCTGCACCCATATTTCACCTCTTCGTCCTTTCACACCAAGTGTGAGAGAGGTAAGCTAAACCAGTAACGCTTTCAAAGTTGGTATCAACACAGCTCCTAGGTCAACTGTTTCAGGAACACAGTTTGTCACTTGGCATCCACAAATACACTTAATGAACTGTATACTTTTAACAGGTGCCAGTTGTCCAAAGAAGAGTTAGGATCTGCAAGCAATACAAACTAAACATGCCTTAGCAGATATACATCCTGCTCCACGTTCTCCTTGCTCCTCTCCAACATGTTTTCCTCTATCTATCCATTGGCTGGATTTGTAAACTTTGACTCATTTGGATACTAAACAACCTACTTGGTTGCACTAGCTGCACAGACAGAATTCTTCTCAATTAATCTCTCCAGCAGAGACTTCTAACAGACTTCTCTCTACTTCCAGCATCATAAGAGATACCTTGAACCAAACACAAGATACAAGCCCACGGAACAGCAAAAGAAGGCTCACAAGAACATGAGAGGGAAAAAACCCAAAGTATTTCATTAAAATTCTTCTGTCAATTTACAGTAGACCTAAGCCCCCATATATAAGCAGTGAGGCAGAAATGTGAAAACACTGAAAAGCACCAGACAGATTCCATAATGGAGTCTTAGCTACGACAAATCACTGGTGCTGGGGAAAGGAAACAGGTACCTTCAAGTCTTGGGATGGATCTGTTTAGAAAAGACTTACCCCTGGAGCAGCTGTCACAAACACATCAGACATCATTTAACTTATCAGCTCCAGCTTACTTAATTACCAGGAAGTTTCTTCAGATAATGTCCAATCACAGTCACAGCCTTTTTGTTTGGCTGCAAATTCTGATTCACTACAGCAGTTTACCACCGTGCTAGCAACACCCCATACTGACCAACAAGCAAAATTCAGAAGGTGCTTAAAAGTAGTTTTAAACTACATTCCACCAATATGGCATTAGTTTAGCAAAAGCCACTTGATACAAAAACTGTTAAAGAGAAAGATCCAACATTTTTCTTTGAATACTGTAAAGCAATCTATGCAGGGCAACAGGAAAATTTCTCATGTTGAAGTGCAGCTGATTGAGGGTACTCTTTATAGCAATATGACTGAGGATTTCCTGCTCCAGTAGTCATTCTGTATTAGGCTATACATAGAGTGGACTCAGAGACAAAGGGTACTTCAGACAAGAAAAATTACAATTTCATGCAGAAGTTGATGGGACTTATTTAGCAGCAGCAGTCAGCCTATCTAGAAAGTATTTTCACATTTAAAGCAGGATAAAGAGGGCTGAGAACTCTGCGGTCTGTTAGGCACATGAAAGCCTGAAAAACAGAAGTCGGCAAGATTCTTTGTGCCACCGTTTTCAGATAAGGACAGGTAAAACAAGGAATGTAGAAACAGTACAGCTGTTTTCTCTAGAAAAGTTACACACTGTGCACTAGTTCAAATTCAAATTGCCACTCTGTCAAGCAAAAGCTTGATCAAATGATTATATTTACAGAGTATTAAATCATTCTCTTCTAATTATACCAAGTTTTATTAAGGCAATCACAGGTGAGAAAAATTAAAACAATTTTAAATACTTCAAATAGCTTGTGAAATACTTTGAAAATATTTTTTAAATTAAAGGTCTCAATTTGCATATATAATTTCTCATTCAAATGAGCTTCACAAACGGTGTTTATGCACTTTACCAAACAAATGAAGCACCTGCAAGATAATACTCTGTATTCTAAAGTATGTAACATTCCTACAAAAGAAAACCCTACAAACCAAAGGACAGAAAATCAGTATCACTCTTGGTAACTATCTTTACATTTCTAGGAAATGTTGAGACTCAGCCTCTACCTTATATTGCTAGAGCCTGTGCATTTTTGGGAAGAGGTTGGGGGGTGGATTGACTACCAAAGAAAGACATTAAGTTTCCTCTATAATCAATTTATTATCCACGGAAACAAGCAAACAAACAAACGAACCTACCTTGCAATTCACTTTTAATAAGGCAACTTTCCATCATATATAACAGCACAGTGACCATAATATCCAGCAGCTGACATTCTTCTGTTACTTGGCGTGCTAGTTCTTCATTGCTGAACAACTGAACACTGATATGCACAATTCTATTAGACATTGTGTCTGATTCATGGCTTTTCTTCAGTGTTTTCATAATAAAAGCATAATGCTGAACAAAAGTTTTGGTAAAAGCAATCTGCAAATTATAAAGAAATTTTGACATTAACAAACACCATACAAAAAGTATAGCTTTCTTTCATTGTAAAATATTCTTTTACCGAAGTACAACCAACATATCCTAAGAAACAAACACCAGTTGCCATGACAAACTAAAATTGATGGCTTAACTATCCCATATCTAGTTTCTAGAGACAGTCCACTTGAAAAGACCTATCTATAGATGAGTAACTTACGCTTCCAATTTTATTATCTTATACCAAAAATATTATCTTCTCATTCTATACTTCCCACACTAAAAAAAACCAAACCCAGAAATGCTAAAACAAGGAATATATGGTCTCAGCATACCAGTGAAAGCAGTAAAGTTATAATAATGAATTTATCCTAAATGTTTTACATCCTAAAGCAGGGAACAGTGTCCCAAAATGACACCCTATGAACAATGAGATTCATGGTGCCCAATAAAGCTGCCTTATCACTTGCATTTGTCTACCCATGGAGTAAGGTTTTAATTCATCTGTCAAGGATGACACTTCAACACCGAATTTCATCTGCTATCATAACATCCTACATTTTATTAATAAATCTTTAGTGCTTTTTGCTAAATAATTAAAGTCACTAGCAACTTTAGCTGTTCTTCACGTAACTGTTAGGGTTTTTTTAAACCAGGTCATTATTTAAATGTATTGATATATATACATATAAATCTTAGTACAATTTCTTGTCCCACTCCATTAGCCTCAAATTACATCGTAAACCAACCTTCTGCACTGCATATACATGTGTGCATATCTGCCAGCTTTGAAATCACTTCTCACTTAGTACTTCAAGTTCTGAATTAACACCATCTGGACTTCCTTGACTTAATAAGAAGAGATAATACAGGCTGTGTAGTGATGAAAATTTTCAGCTCAAAGTCTAAAATCCCCAGTCTATTTCTTCTGGAAGTATTAATCTTTCATAAGCATAAAATTAGAAATTTTAAAACCACCCTCAGGCAGCTGTGCTTTCACTAGACTGTATACAAATCACTACTTTATTTTACCTGCCTCAGACTCAGTACTGCCATATTTTTATTATAGCACTACCATGTTATTCTCATTTAGAAAATATTTCCAAAGATATCATGATGCCATAAAGCTGCTGTTGGGACAAAGACTGCTTCTTCTAGCAAACATCCTCAAAAATAAAGTTGCTCATGTGAAAAAATGGACCAATGTGGGGGTGAGGAAGTCACTGCAGGAAACACTACGGTGCTGCTTAACTTGCCCTCCTTTAGCTGGTTCACATTGATGGAAACCTGTATAATAATTGAAAGTGTCTTCTATATATAGCACCCAGCACAATGGTAATTGTTTTCACCTAAAGACTTTTCACAGCAACGTATTTGCAATACTTGTACAGAGTTAATGCAGTATCATTCTGATATTCCAAGGCAGAACAACCTACCATATAATTTCCTTTAAATTAAAGCTTGATACAACTTTAATCACTGTCAGTGACAATTATAACAAACATCAAGACGTTTACACTCTTAATATTAAGCCTCAGACACAAATGACACACCTGATATTTTAAGAAGTTAGTATACTAATGCTGCTAGTAAAAAAAGTATATTTATATATTACTTCTTCACATTGTATTATGTTTAAATATGATCCTCAAGTTCTGTTATGTAGGAACTACATTTTACTTGTTTTACACTGCATTCTCAATTCAAGGTGATTGCGAAAACATGGTCCTCCTCTAAGGACAAATTCTTGTATTAAATTTATTTATTTTAAATCAGCATGTATCAAAACTTTTTGTGCCTCACCCATATATAATAATAAGTTTCTGAAAGTACTGTAGATTTGCTATCAATGTAGTGTAATGATAGAGATTCTGTAATACACTTAAATAAAGAAAAGACATCAGCTTTACTCCTACATTCACTTGGAAGTTAAACAAAGAAATAAATACAATCCGTTCCAATTTTAAGAGGAAGAAACGAAACTAATTTCCAGAAGTTAAAATGCTGAAATACTGTGGTAAACCGCAGTCAATATATAAAAACAGCCATAGTATGTTAAATCAGTCCATCCAGCTCAGTATCCTGTCTTTGAGTGGCCAAAGCTGTATACACAACTACAGAAAAACACAGACTGGAGCAAGAATGAAGATATTGACAGAACACATCTTTCCAAATACTTACTGAGCTTCCAACCATTTGCAAGAAGTGGCTTCCTAAGATACACACGTTTTCTCCATATTTAATTACCTTCACTGACTTGCACTATATGATCTTGTGCAGCTTCTAAATTTCTAGCCTATGCAAAAATGAAGCTCATTTCTTCATCGGGCCTTTCCCTCCTGGTGGTCACTCAGAAATCCCAGAACTTCTAGGAGCCTAACGTCAACCTCATGTTTCATTTAAAACTTGCACCTTCCAAGGTTTATGTTGCACCTTCCAAGGTTTATGTTTTCAATGCAAAGAAAAGCATAGTTCTGCTGGGTGAAAGCTTTGCTAAAATTATGTTTCCAGTAGAAAAACCATTCTACAGAATTTGTAGAAAACAAATCCAGGGGTGAGTGATTTCTTATTGCTGTAATAACTGCCTCAACATTTGCTATGGGAGGTGCCTCACAAGGCACAGCATAATAATGAGTGAAGAGATAATTTTGTTCGTTGATTCATTATCTCTACCACATTCTTTTGCATTTCTTTACTTTCAGTACTTCAGATTTCAGCAAGGCTCTGCTCTTGGATGATTTACACTCTTCCAAAAGCTTCCTCTTTATCGCCAGCCCTTCTTTGCCACCTTCTTGGTCACATGAAGGTCAGTCCTATTTCTCTGATCCTTTGTTTCTACTCTTGCAGAAACCCTGTCCACACCATAACACCTCTAATTATTTGGAAGCTCTGGTAAATTTCTCTCCTGTCTTCTTCACTTCTAAGTCTTCCAAGCTTCAATTGTCAGAGAGTGCTGGAAGAGATGCCTCAGGCACAAATGCTGTAAGGCAAAGACAACACACTGTTTGTTGTGCTGTCCCTGTGAAATGCAAAAGGAGGGAGTGGGGGAAGAGCTAGTTAACCCAGGGCTTTAGCCTCAACACCTCTTTTCAATACTGCGAATTCTGAAGAAGTTTGTTTTCCTACTTAAAAATAAATCTGTGCAACAGAGATTGCTGGTGGCTCACTGATTGCTGCATAGGTCATGGTGGATGGATTGAGTCAGCTGGAAGGCAGAGATCTCACCCAGCTTCCGAGCATGCACAGATAGCCAGCTCTGTGCTCTGTCTGGCCAGCTCGTTCAGTTTATCAGAAAAACAACCTAGCAGAATTCTGCTGATTTAATGAGCTAAATCAGCTCATGAAGAATCAGACAAATTGCTCAACAGCAGAGACAGAAAAAATTAAGGCAGTATATGTGGTGTAGATGGGATGGGAGAAAGTAGCAGAAAGCTGAGAGATCATTTGGAACAGTTCATATCCCTACAGGTGTTCCTACCGTTTGAGAATGCAACATGATTAAACAGCAAACAAGTTTCACAAAAGCTAAATGGAAGCTTGAAAGATAAAACATTCTTCTCTATATAAGGAATTCTAGCTTCATGGCAATGATCATCAGTGAAGAAGTCCTCATGTATTAGCTGAATCCAAGACCAAGACGAATGTATGCTGGTATCCCAGATCAAAACGCTGTCTTGACATGGACAGAGTATTACTGAAGTTTTTTTTTTTTCTTCCTTGCAAGTTATCTTCAAGTTACCTTTGCTTTGACATAGCAAGGTTTTAAGGGGGCACGAATACAGGGCTGTCCCATTGTAAACAGACATTTTTGAAGAAATCTGTATGCCTGGACTTCAGGATTTCTTGATCTTTGCCTCCCAGCAGGGATTGAGAAGGTCCAAAATATTTTCATGGCTCAAAGGTATGACATGATCAGAGCACAATGTTAAGCCTGACTGCTATGTATACTTGGTCTTGGAACGCGTAGAGCAAACAACCAAACCTGGCTGCACACCAAGATTTAAAACAGGAAGATGACGTCCAGTCTCCATGACTCCAGGCAAGGAGATGCTTGGTATGGACAACTGCAAAACTCTGTAAGGAAGCAGCTGGAAGGCTGCCAAAATCACCTAGGGCATTGCTGCAGCAAGAACACTCACGCTGTAATAGCCTACATGGAGAAACCACTGCCTACTACAACAGTTGCAACAGGAATGAAGTCACTGCAGATATTTACTAGTCATACCACGCTACAGAATCACTTAGTGCTCATCCACATCTTTTAATTGATAAATATCCAATTTACAAAATAAAACAAAACAAAATTCAACACATGCAAATATACACTAACAGCCAAAAAGGAAAAAAGCAAACCATGCAAACAAAATTAATACTGCTGCTCCAGAATTATCCACCTTGGTTTGTTCACATCTCTCTTCAAATACTCAAAATAATGTAAAAGATCTGCATTTTTGTACTGCTTATTATTGAAATACAAACATATGTGATCTCATGCAAGGCATAATACACACTAAGTATGTGAATAAGAAAAGACATTTAAGTTTGAATGAAGTAATGCAAGTACCTTATAATCTTGATCTGGCAGCATGTTGAGTAAGAAAGTCACCATCTTCTGTGGAAACTCATATTTTATTGTCCAAAATAATAATTCTTCTAGAAAACATTTATGCTTCAAAACATCCATGATAGATTGATCTGCATAAGAGGTTGGAGGAGGGGATGTGTAATGTAATAATTATTAAAACTAAAAATAATGATAGTGCAGCTGCACTGTCATATAAAATTTAGTAAGAAAAATTTAAGAACATCTTAGTGCACTCTGTAAACATTTTTTTTTATTTCAAAAACACTGGGAAAATGAACATGGCCAGCACTGCAACGTGTCAGTCTGTAACAATAAAAAGGACCTCACAGAGAATTCAATGGAAGTTTTCAGTACAGTTATACCACAGAGTCCAGTCTTCATTGATTGCATTGAATCATATCACCTTATTGTAATAGCTCCATTAATTATAATGAATCACAGCAATTTGCACAATATTTACACAGCCACTTAATCAAGGAAAACTGTTAATGTAGACTACTAGTTAGCTGAAGCTATTATAGCAAAACAACATACAACTTATGATTAAGTGATGAGTTCTATCACCTATGAACACTTACATTCTGTTTCAAAGTTCTAAACAAGCTAAATAGAAGCAATAATCTACCAGTTATCTTATTGTTAAAGCAATATATGTACTGATTGACCAACAACAAAGTTTTTGTTTGCTTGGTTGTTTGGGGTTTTTTTTAATATACAAATTACCATAGTCAGATAATCAGGCACTGGCGAGACAGTCTCATCTTTCCCTTTTCAACTCCTGGCCATTCACTCTGCCCCCTTACTCCTACTGACAGTAGGTCCCCGTGGAGCACCTATGTAGGAATCAAGTCATCTTTCCATTCTGTCATCTGCATTTTCAAGCTTAGTGATTGCAAAGCCGCACAAACTGATCTCTGCTGGAATAAACTGTTCAAGAAGCTATGGCTTGACAGAGGATAAATCATATTAACCTCATTTAAAAAAAATACTAAACTATAAAGACTCTCTACCATCATTCTTCAAGAGGCTGGTTATTTATAACAGTTTCTCTCACTCCTGTAACATATAAAGACTAAAGAAAATAATAATAATGCTCCTTTGTACCTAGAAATCAACTAGACCTGAAGATACACCCCCACGCACAAAATCCCATATTCCAATGGGACTGTATGAAGTGGTCCCATCAGCACACATTCAATAACACTTAAGCTGTGTATCTTCTGGCCTTGGAGACTCGCCTCCTCACCGAAGTACGACAGCTTTAGGGACTGCACTGGATAGCTTTTTGCCTATCCTAAGCAGGATAGCCATTTCTGCTTTTCCTAAGCAGGAATTATCTCCATTTTCCATTACCAAAGGTCAGAGCTCCCCAGCCAAGTGACCAATCAGCCCAAAACATCTCAGGAATTGCAGAAGATCATGAGAAATAATGAATAATTTAAATTTTAGGGATCTCCTCAAGACTTTAGCAAGCCACACAAAGGCAAGAATGTTTTATTCAATATATCCTACATGTGTTGAAATAAAAAGTTACCTTCACAGAGTCATGAAAGATATTTTAATATTAAAATATTTTGAAAAGCGTTGCACATCACCTACTGCAGCTGCAGCAAACATATGATGATCATTTACGTTCTCTTCCTCGTCTCTTGTTAAGAAATTGCGTATGTGATTTTACTGCCCATGAAAGCGTGGTAGCCATGCAGACTGAAGTCCTCTGTCCACAGAACAGACAGCACAGGTTTAGGTACATGCCAAATGCCCCTGAGTGAGAACACTGGGCACAACTGTATGTGACACAACAGCTTATCTGTCATTGATGTGCAGCTTTCTCATGACACATATGACAATTGAACAGTGCATGTCAAACTCTTTATACAGCAGTTTCAGGCAGGGATGGAAGAATACATATCCATTTATACCTGCTACAGAATTTAAGTAGGCAGAATGCTCTTACCCAACTTGGAAAATTTGTCAAGAACACTGGGACTAACGTTCCCACTCTTGTGAAAAGCACCACATGATTTTAAATTTCCTTTCAACAAATAAATAAAAAATATATATAGTGCCTGTGGGTTTAAAATGGTCTTAAACACCAGGTATTTCAGATGGACGCAGGATGCAGGTTTTAAAACAGAGTAAAAATAAAAATTCTCTCAATACTCAGTCCCATACCTGTATCAGTGAACCTCAGCATAAAACCTGTATTTTCTTTAAAGAAACCTTTTGTTCTTTCCTAGTGCCACAAAAGACCCCATAGACTGTTGCAAACCTCTCTCCGAAATATGAGTCTTAGCATTCCAAGATATCCCCAGTATATAAATAACCCTCTATGAAGAATACCACTAAAGACCTGGGATGGGACAGGGAGTCTGCTTATATGGAAAAGGTAAATCTGTTTTTATTCAATACTCAGTTTTCTAAAATTTTCTTTTCATACTCTTATTTTATACCCTATTGGACATAAAATATGAATACTGAAAACTTCAGAAAACTATTTAATATTTAATAAAAACAGATACTTACCTTTCCCCCATTGGCAGACTCCCTCCTCTGGGGCTGTTATTAGGAGCTATCAACATCATGAGCACAGTCCATGTTGGGATGCCTCAGAGGGGGAAGACTACAAGCCTGGGGGGAAATGAAATGTTGAATTCAAGTACCACTTTTCCTGAAATGCCACTGCTGATACTGGTTTTCAGATCTGGTAGCTTCTCAAACTGAGCTTCGTCCCTGCTGATTTCCCATAATCAGCACATCAGGAAAACAGCATTTTTTCTTGCATTACCTAACTTATCTTTTAGACAAGTTAACAGCCTCTAAAATTCAAGTAAGGAAGTTTTGCTTGGATGTCTGTAAGTTTCCTACATTTCTTCAAAACTACCACCTCTTCCATATTATTATTCTCTGCCACAATCTTTCACACAAAATTTCTAACTTCCTAACACCACCATTGCCAAAACATTGTTCTCTGCTTTTCCAGCTTCCCAATCTTTTTTCTTCAATCTGAAACCATAAGAAACAACCAGTCTTACTTTCCCCATACTCCTCACACCACTTTCATACCTTTTACTGACTTCATGAACCCTTGCACCTCAAATTCAAGTTCCAAACCTTCACTCCAAAGCCTTTCCAGAAATTTTATTCCAACTTTCACCACAGTTTTTCACCCAAATGTTCTTTTCTCAGGGCTTGTAATTTCTTGGTGCTTCCTATGTCAGTCTCCTCATAGTTAAAAAAACAACAAAAAAGTGTTCTTTATTTAATAATAAGAGTTTAAATATTTTTATTTAAACACTTTTTAAGCACAAAAACATGCCAAGGACAAGCACAGCAGAGGACTACCTTGTCTCTAGCCTATGGTCATTCTTGAATTAAAACTTGCACTGATCTCAATGTGAGTGCTGCTCATTTAGACTAGAAATTGCACAGAGGAGTAAATTTCAATCTAGGAAAATAATGAAGTGATTTCAAAGGAGACTTCATTCAAGTATATTTTCTTAAACATTACTAGAACAGTACAGAAAGATCAACCAGAACCAGGGAGAATCATTCTTGCCTGGCTGAGAACACAACCATACTGTACAGTGGCATAATAAAAAAAAAAAAAAAGACTGTTAAGACCCAATACATCAAAAACTTCTTTGCCAAGCTGCACTGCAACCTTGCCAGCCACACAGTGAAAATGGAACAAATTTTAAGAAGTCATCTTACAACACGAAGGTGACAAAATGACTAGTGAAACAGAGTCCCAGACAGTGGTACTCACTCAAGGGAAATCAAAGTTGCCAATTACCACAATATCACTTGCTATTCTTTTCTAGAGCTTGCAGTGTTTAATACCTGTCACGTGCAGCACTACAGTGTTTGGGAAGTGAATTAATATCTCTAAATAATTTTTAAGATAGACATAAAGCAAATATGATAAACTGAGATCAGTACTTTATAAATACCTTTGGTGGTGCTGCTTAGTTTCACCCTCTTGCGCTTGCCCACACCTTGGCTACCATCCTGGTCCTCCTAGGTTAGGGGAAGAGTTTAAAAAATTGATAATCGTATATTTAGAATTTTATTGCTAAGAGACAGTATGCTCTCAAAATTCTAGTTTAACTATCAAGCTAAAACAGAAAGGCCCTGAACATACTGTCTTACCAGAAAAATTCTTTTGCGGTTTACAGAAGCCATGGACTCTGTGCAACTCATTAGAAAAAAAAACCACAATTTTTCAAATTGCTTTTTCCCCCCCTACAGGCAACATTTTCATCTGCAAGTTCAGACACCTTCATCTATTTAATTAATTTTGTAAGGTTACCCGCCTTGATTTCTGAAACTGATTGCTACAAAAATGTTTAACACTACACAATTTTTAACTGTTGCACATCCAAGGTTTCACCATAATCATCTGTAGGGTTCCGGGTTTTTTGTTTCCTAAAAAAAAATATCAGCCAACATATTGGCTATTAAATTCGGCAACTTGGACAAGTAGCTAGACATTTTCTAATCAATATAAAATTCTGATCCAAGAATAAAGCATTTTTGACACATTTAAGAGGACAACTCTAATTCCTTGTTCCCTACAGAATAATGGAAACACTTCA
The DNA here is from genome assembly GCA_002844005.1 of Limosa lapponica baueri. Taxonomy (NCBI): domain Eukaryota; kingdom Metazoa; phylum Chordata; class Aves; order Charadriiformes; family Scolopacidae; genus Limosa; species Limosa lapponica. The sequence continues at coordinate 2,603,697 of KZ505638.1, forward strand.
TGCAGGCACTTGTCATTTGAAGCTTTCAAGACACTTTGCAAACAGAACAGCAAAGGTTTCTAAATGCAATGCAAGTTAAAAACATCATCACCACCACTTTACAAAATCTAACACTGGGTGTTAAAAAAGAATGTGACATTAAGGGACTATATTAAATGCTGTGTGGATCTTTACTAACAATGGTATTCCTAATGAAACAGTGGAAATAAAGATTCCTTCTGGATCTAATAAAGTAAGAGATAATGAATGCAGATATCTACAGTTAAAAATAAGTAATCAATATTCTTCTTCTCTAAGCAAATGCCATATTTTACTTCCAAACTTCACTGGAATGATAAAGAACCTGGTACTCAAGAAGTGACCATCCTCCCTTGGGGACAAAGATTATTCATATTTTATATCTAAGGACTGGCCAAAAGCATCATGCTAATGAAAGCTCTGAATTTTCCTATTCTTTCAGTTCCTCCACCTGAAAATTCATTTTAAGATGGACACATATTTGAATTCTTGGGTGTCCTGCAGTCTTTGTCAATACACACTACTTTTGTAGTTCAGTTGGAAGCCAGTCAGTTCTTAGGATGTTGCCACTACCCACTCCCCCACCAGAGGGGCCAAGTACTCTAACGCAAAAATCAGACCTGCTGAGATATTACTACAAATCTTTTGCCCTGACAAAAAGGAATCCAAATTCCTGTAGCTAGAAAGTTGATAGCTGGAGGCCCCAAGACTCTTCAGCACCCTCAGTTAATCCAGAGAGTTGCTAGAGGGGCCTTAACCAGAAACTAATGCATTTGGGTATACAAATTGTGAGCAATGTGTTGGATTCTAGCCTCCAACACCACTGCTCTGGCAAACAAAATGTATTTCCCCTTCTACAGTAGGAGAAAAAATTTAAACCTAACAGACTTCATTACAAATTTTGAAATTATTTCACTAAAAAGAAGAAAAATTGAGTGACTTTTGAGAAATGCTTTCTTGAGAACTTTTTTTTCCCCTCAATAATGTTAGACAGTTGGTGTCCAGTGCTTCAGTAATGCAGGATTAAATCTTAATGTCAAGTGCAGGAGTTTTAACAGCCTTGAGACAGTGAGTGCTGTAAGCCACATGGTGTCTGCCAAGCCCAGGGATAAAGAGTAAGAGAATGAGTAAGCAAATGTACAACACCTTATTTTTACCCATTGGATAATGCTGTGTAAATATACCTGGATAACAGCAAAGATCTATGTAGATTTACTTCATATAATAGAATATTTAGCAATATGCCTAAGGTGTTGCCACATCTGTTGTAAATTCAGATACTAAACTTTATGTAATATTAGATACTATACATAGATTTTTGTACTATTATGTTAAGTGGCAACTGGAGTCAGTAACTATATAACTGAGCAATAAGGCATTTAGTGCTCAATAAACTACAAGGGCAGCCAAACAGAGATATCCAATGCAAAAAGGCTTATTCGTCAGTGTGGTAAAAGTATCCATGGACTGGGTTTTATTTGATTCCTTGGAACATAAAAATTTATTAACTAGGAGGATAGGTTTAGAGAGGACTTTTTTTTCCTCCTTTTGCACAAAGGAAAACATGAGAAAGAAAAGCTAATAAAGGAAGCTAATGGTGAGTTCTCTCCAGAATACCACAGGATGGAACCTGCGGGAAACAACCCATTTGAAAAGTAAAGCAGAAGTGAGCCTATACAGTTTCGGGGCCAGAAAGGAGACAGACAAAACAAAACAACCCACAACACATCTCTCGGGATACATCCATCCTTCAATTCATTTTTAGCTTAGAACCATCTACTGTTGTAGAAGTGAAACCAAATACTGAACTATGCAAAACTTTTCAAGATACTTAGTTCCCTGCAGAAGCACTGCTCTGATCTGTAGCCTTCGTAAATTCTGCAATCTAGCCTTTCATCTGTGAAACCACGCCACCTTTAAGACTTACTTTGTAAGTAAGAACATTAACCTTTCCAGACTCATCTTAAATACCAGAGGAAGAAAATCCAGTTAAAAGTGTATTCTTGCCACATTACTTAATGAGAACCTAGTTTTACTCTGCTATAAGAGAGTATAGTAACGCATAAAAAAAGTTGTAAATGTCCTTCGTAAATTACACAGGAGGGGAGAGGAAGAGAAGTCATAAAACAAGACAACTTTTTCCTCATTTCTCAAGGAAGCATTTCTCTGGTAACATCATTTTTCTAATAAGCATTTCAGCCTTCCACCTGCACAGTTCTGTTTTGGCTTTTGAAGGAAAGGACTGGACTTTCTTTTCAGCAATTCATATTTGTCAAGCAGACTATGATTAAGAAAAAGATTATAAAATAAAAAATTAACTTTCTTCAAAGATACCACTAACTAAAGGTTTTTTTTAGTTTAAAACAAATCAAGAAATTCAATCAAAAATAATGTAAAAAATGCCATACTATATCAATGTGATTTTATTAGAGATATGAAAATTGAAAGTGAAAAATATATACCAAAAACATTTCAGTTTTGAGTGCTTACTGTTTTATCTGCATGCTACTTCCTCATTCCTTTTTAAAATCTTCTAAATACAGATTTCAAAAAAGGGTCTTGTGCTTTTTTACAATATATCTTAATAATGTAGATGACATCTTAAAATTGATTCTAAGTATGTGAGAGTACGCAGAATTTCAATTCAGAAAAATCACATCTGTGGTAATATAATAAAATACCTACATGTATATTTGCAACCTGGAGATCAGAAAGAAAAATCTCCGTAGAAAACGGGTATCTTTAACTAACAAGCTATAATGCAGTTGCTGTAATTCTTCAATTTTTTATTCATAAAATATCTTTTTCTTGAAAAAAAAAAAAAAAATAATCTTTTCCTGATAAAAAATCCCTTCTTCCTAAAATACCTCTCTGTCTCTACCTCCCTCTTGGACTTTACTCCCCTTTTAGAAATGTCAGCGATATGCAATGTCTCTTCAGACTCTTAACAACTTCAGCTTACTCCCTTCTCCTTATCACTTACAGAGGTAAAACAGAAAGAAGAATGCTGAGCCATTTTAAGTTTATTTGAAAATATTACTTGAAGTTAGTAACATTAACTTGAATTGCCGCCTTCTTTCATGGGCCTTAAAAGTGATACTGTCAGCAGTCTTTCATGGTTTGGGTTGGAGTTTTTTTGTCTATTTGTTTGTTTGTCAAGTGATGGTGAAACAACAACAAGCAACACTTTGAAAAATGCCAAATTATAAATAGCACTGCTGAAAGAGTAACAGATGCTGTTGTGCTCATGACAGAGGCAAATATGTCATACAACTGTTTTAGACGTACATGAACAATTGTTTTTACTTCAATGCTTGTTCATAGAAAAAAATCCTACAAAAAACTATACTTGACATTATTTAAAGTTTGTTATACTACCCTACCAGAATGGCTGCTAAGGCTTACTAGTTGAAATTAGGTTTTAAGTAGTGGGGAAAAAAAAATGAGAATAAAATGATAAAGTAACTCTACCAGAATTTAACTTTCCTCATTAAATTCCACTTATTCATTACGGCTCAATCTATAAGGAGATTCCCTCCTTTTTACTCCCACTCAATATGTTTGGTAAATAAGATCAAGTTTACACACGGGAATTTATCTACAGAGAAATTCTCACTGCTGCTATCACCAGTTCAGCTGGATTCTCAAGTGCCTAAGACTGCTAACACCATTCACAGCATCACATGCTTTAAGTCTGTTTTAAGCAAGCCAAATTTACTTGATAGTGACTTTTGAACTACCCACACAAGTTTCTTCTTCATTACATACATAATTAAACTAAAATAGTACTAGCAAAAATAAAGATTTTTCAAGATGTCCTTAGTAAATCAAAGGCATGAGATCTATTCCTTTATATCTCCATTATTTTAATTATTAAAATGGGGAGAGTATGTGGTAGACAGAAGAGTTAGGGTTTGTGGGATGTGGCTGTCAGCATTCTCTCCATTTAATATTCTGTTGCACTTCATTATAGTCTTTAAAAACAGTCTCACCTCATCTGAAGAATCCCCTTGTCCTGATGTTGCCGTAGCACCTGCTAAACCTTTTGAAATAAAAAATTCAGAGATTCCTTTCATAAGTCTTATACTGAAACAAGAGTATTTTACGATATTTAATGAGCCAGTATGAAATGAAACACTACATTAGCTTTCTTTAAAAGATACACAGCAGTGGACTGAGAAGTTGGAGGAAGATTTCCAAACAATACAAAAATAGGGATTTGCAAGATACTGAGTTAGTGGAGACATGTTCTTTCAGAAATTGCAAAAAACTCTGATGGCCTTCAGTGATTAAAAAAAAAAAAATCCACAGCACTTTTGTAAGAATAGGTGGCTTAACTTAGTTGCAGTGACAAAATTCCACTACGAGCAATTTCATCTTGCCTACTCAAATTCCACTAATGCTATGACTGGAAAATGATGTATAGTGTATTAGCAACAAAAAGTTAATATGTTTAGCATGTTGATAGAATTCAAATGAGTCCTGTGATTTGGTGGTGCACTAAATAACAGGTAAGTCCTTAAATTTCATTAACATTTGTGGGGTTTTTTTAAATAAATTAAAATAACAGTTTATATAAAAAATAGCAATAATCAAGTCTTTTCTTAAAATATTTTTCTACACAAACCTTGAACTGCTAACGTGCTAGTTCCAGCTCCTTGTTCCTGCATACCACATGCAATTTTATCCTCAGGAAATGCCAGTCCAGAGCCTTTCAAAGCAATGAGGTACTTTTCATGACTTTTCTTTGCACATGCATTCTCTCCAACACCTTGAATACATACGTAAAACACCATTAAAGTACAGCAACAGCTACTTTGTTCATATACTTCATATTCTATAGAAGCTATCTAAAAAATGGTCCACAACGTTTGAATAAGCTGTACAATTATGAGATGTAGAAGCTAAAAAGTTTTTCCAGCTGATGAACTGAAATCCAAAAGACATGAAACCTGCTCAGTTTCTCCCTCTCTGACATGGTGTTTTCTTCTAAATGATGTACTTAATTTCTATTTTAGCAGCACTGCCACCATTACAGCAAAAAAAAAAGGATTAATTAATCATAGGACAGGGACCTATGATTTCCAAATGGGAAAAAAATAAAGCAACAAAAAACACTAATGGCAATATGCCATATAAAAATTCTAGTATTTGGAATTTTTCTTTCAAAGTTCAAGTTTTGACAGCTGCAATTAACAGATACTATTCATAACAATACCATCATTTCAACTGTTTGATGAAGCAAAGTCACACTGCATGCTCGGGATATAAAATTTCCCACAAAGAAATAGACTAAAAAAATACACATTTGTTACATAAGGAAAAAATAAACTTTAGAGGAGAAAATTGTGTCAAGTGTTTAAGGAAAAAAAAACATGAAAAAGATGACAGCATCTTTTTAGCTGTGCACTTTTTGCATTCTGTCAGAAGGACAGGTTTTGCTCTAAAATCCCTTTCTTTGCTTTCCCTACCCAGAAACTGTTCCTACTCAGACACATCTATTCTCCGTTCCAAGAGTTCAGATAAGAATGCCTTGCTTCCCACTCCCTCTCCACTTTTCTGTCTCAGGAAATCCATCACACATAGGAAAAGTCACTAAATTTCTCCCATTCCAATATTATTAAACAGGAGAGAAAGAGAGGAAGGAAACAGAATAAAGACAACTGTCCCTGAGGCAGCTTTCCTAAGTGTTTCTCCTTTCAAATAAAGATTTAGAGATTGCCTGTTCTTCAACTAGCTGCTGCCCAAGCCAGTTACAGCAACTTAAATCTACAGTAATTACTATTTGTTCCATACCTATGCAAAGGAAGCATGCAAAGGACTCAAAAAAGACACCTTCTAATCACAAGAAAATAAGATGGAGTTAATTTATACCAGGTGGTGACTATCCAACATTTTCAGATTCATTCTGATTTGGTACAGGATGGAAGAAATAACTGGGGGGCAGTGGGGAGAGTTGTTTTTAAGAAAAACAAAAGAAAAAAGGCTTTGCAGAGAAGAGCAGGTCACACAATGGCCTTTTGCCATTCAGGTCTCCTCCAGTAACTGCTGTGAGAGCAGATCCCACACTAAATTAGAGATATTCCACTTAGAGTAAACTTGATATGCCTTATTCGGAAGTACTAAGCTGCCATGTTCGCTTCACTTTAAAGAGAACAGATTTACTACAAAAACTCTTTTGAAACGATGTATCTTTATGTGATTACAGGGGACACAGAAGTTAAGAAGTGTTCTCTTACATGTTTCTAGTTGCTCCTGAAGCCCACCTCCCTACTATCAACAAACAAAAAATATCCCTAAAAACATGCATTTTTCTGGGTTTTGAGAAATCAAATAAAAACATGCAGAAACTAGTCATAAACAAAATTTATGCCCTTAAATTGTTCATAATTTGAAAAGTTAATTATTAGAAAGAACACAAACATACCAGAGCTAAGATCTTTGTAGAACTGTTGGCTAGTCAAAACCTGGGTAAGAACTGATCGCATCGCTCCTCCCATTTTGGTCAAGTCTTCTAGAAAGGAAACATGAGGTTCCAAAACCTGGAGGATTTTATGAAGGTCTTTCTCTGATGGCAGATCAAGGGCTGAAAACCACATAACAAGAACTTTGGTATAAAGGTAATGTAATTTGACCACGACCTTCACAAGGCAGAACAGCTATGACTGCCACAAGAGAAATTAATTTATATATTCACAATGCTCTAAAATTCACATGTACAAGCTTCAAATTAATCCCAATTTCATTTTCTGGAAGAGCTCAACACAATGCTTGGTAACCCTTAAAACATACTTGAAAAGCTCTTCAGTAGAGAACAAAATCAAATTGCCTAGCCAGGCAGTAATTTGGTTAGGAAAAGATGCACAAAATTCAGTGATATAAACTATAGATAGCATTCATGTATTCATGTACTCTGTCTTCACAGACTGCAAAGCAAGAAACAGCAGCATGGTAAGATATGCTAGATACATGCAAATTTAAAACGTACCAGGCTCATTATACCCCTCTCGTAAGTGCTGAATAAGACTAAAGATGAACTGTGGAAGAACTAATTCTGACATCATCAACAAGTCTTTTGGGACACATGGAACGTTTGAATTTGACTTAATCCGGTGCCTTTTACAAAACCTATAAAACAGATGAGAAAAATGTTAGCCAAGCATAGCTCAGCAGAGTTAACATACACTAAGAAAACCATTACTTTTTCCATTTTTCAGAAAGTATGTACTTTTACATTTGAAGTGGTGTGGAAATGGTACTCTGAAATTCCAATTACTATGTTCAAAACCATTTTGTTTCTGAGTCCCGCGAATTATAAAGTGCCATTTTTTTTCCCCCTTCTCAAAGTTCACATATTTAACATCCCAGTTTCTTTCCACATTAGAAGCGTTTTCCATTGAACAATTAGAAGAACTTGGAATTTTTCTTTATCAACACATGCCTCTCAAGTCCTGAACAGCCTAATTGAAAATATCTAACTAAACCAGTTCCTCTCCTTTCCATGAAGTAGTCAGAGTCTGGCCCGATTCTTCAAGCTCTCATTCAGGTGACTTTTTAAACATCTTTTGACATTAATAAAAACAACTTCCAAAAGCATAAATACTGATCCTGCAAACTCTTATTTCAAATGTATAGCAACTAAGATTTACTTATCAAAGGATGACAGAAACACCCTGCAAAAATTGTGCAAATTGTTTCAACTAAAAAGAAAATAAAACATTCCTTCTTTGGAGAATTCCTGTATGGTAGTAGTTGAGGCTTGGCTAATGCACAATGACATGAGTTTGAGCCAAACCCCATTAGAGCAGACAGAATGATTTCCCACTGATTTAACATGAGCCTGACTCAAGAGCCACTGAACACTCTTCTGCTCCCGATTTATTTTTAGAAAGAACATTTACCAACATCAAAGAGTTGTAGATGTCAAAAAAGAATCTAACAAAGAATAAAGAGTCTAAAAACACATCATAGAAGAGTAAACTACTGGAAAGATTCACAAGATTTTACCAGTAATTTTTCAAGATAAGGATTCAGAAATGGATTCAGCTTTGTTTGAATATGAAAATTGTTTCCTAAATTTATTCATGTTTTCACTATTATTTGCTAAGCCATATTTTCCAGAAGAAGCCTGCCACTTTCTACAATGTAAGCCTTTCTTCTTTGAGGACCCTTAGAGTATCATCTTCAAGAGAAGAAGGAAATAAAAGCAAGCCACAAAGCCAGTATCCAAATCTAGGACAGAAAAAAAAAAAGAAAAAAGAATAAAAGTCCAGCGATTAAGATGGTATCTTCACAAGACTGGCTAGCACCTTCACAAGACTAAAGACTCTTATGCATTAGAAATACTTTTTATTAAGAAAAGGTACACAAAGGACAGTACTAGCCAGATGATTTGCAGTTTGTATATACAGCCTATCCATCCCCAGGGAGGGGGGTAAAAGCATCTGACAGAAAGAGCCCAGTGATGACTGATAACTTTCTGTTAATTAATTCACAAATGGGTAGTTTTCACTTTTGCAAATGACATTCAGAGAATTTATGAAAAGTCATTTGCCTTTTCACTTTTGTCATTCGCTTTTTCACTTTTGTCATTCCCTTTTGTCTCATCCTCATACAGAAACTTGAACTGCCATAAATCACAAATCTGGCTTAATCTACGTGGCAATAGAGTACCTTATTTGTTATCTTAAAGGTATTTGGTTTCCCTTTCACCACTATCATTATAAGAAGAGATCAAAAGTAAATAATGACTTCAAAGACACACAAGGAAAGGATTACTATGCAGTGTGGTTTAAAATCTTTTACTCGTCCCCTCCATCTATTTTGCATTCAGCCAGAAGATGTTTTCACTGGTTATGATCACAACCTAAAGGGGCCACGGTAACAAAACTCACACATAAAGTAATTTTAAATCCCAGCTTCTGCTAAGCACAAGGCTTCCTTCCACGGAAAATAAAAAGCTCTGCTCCCTTAGAAGCCTATGCCAGCAGACCACTTGTGAATCAGCCTATGGATTAATTATCCCGTTTAACATATCCTGTAGCTGAAGGTTATGAATCATGTCTTCTCTCGAGATTCCCAAGAAAGCACTACTGACTTACAATATGTGTTATTATTACTATATTAATATAGGTTCTGGAAAAATCAAGGAAGAACCCAAATTCAATTCACTGTAAGAAAGTTCTTTCACTGTCACATGCACAAATTACAGCAGTTTCAAGCAAGGAATGATTTCTAGACACCAGGCCCTAAACCTTAAAGTACGAATGCCAATATCAATTTACAAAATGATCCATATTTTATATTTATGATTAAGGGCTCCATTACTAAAGTATTGCCCAAAATCAATATACTATTGTAGATGTTCTTTACCATGTACACGTTTCTAGCTGTTAGTTAAGATCCAAGAACACGTTCTTACTGACATGACTTCCACTGGAAAGTTATTGTCCATACTGAATTTCAAGAGCAAGAATAAATCTAAGCCACAATGATCTAGAAAGCCAATGCTCGGAATTTATTATTTAAAATCAGGCTAAAGAAATCTTACTGAGCTCAAGTTTATAACATTCACTCATGAGACTCTGTTTTATGCCGCATCACGGAAAAACAGTCCTGCCACTGCACGGTATTTCCACAATCCTGAAATACCAATACTCTGTTCTACTCAAAGCTCTATTGCCTTTACAGAGGGCTATACAATTCTTCTACAAATATTGACCAAAATACCAGACTATGACTTGGAAGATCTTCAGAGTTAAAACAGCAGCTGTTTTAACTACAGAAGAGCCAGAACCCCAAGCTTTGCCAAGGAAGAAACAAGTTGAAACTCCCTATACAGGCAGAGACACCTGTGACAAATGGCTCCAATGGGTTACACAGTCACTGGACAAACAGCAGACAAAGCTATTCCATAATCAGTTCCCTATACTTCTAAAAGAGCTTCCTTACCACAGCATCAGTTAGAGAACTGTCTGTCTACATAAATGTACATTTCAAGAGGCCTTTGAGACTACCAAAATAGGGATTTAACAGTCAACAAAAAGGAGCATTTTCTGAATCTCTCCTGGTAACATCAAGCCTCATAAATTCACCATTTGGAGCAGGCAGAAGTGTCTAACAGAATGTAGTGAAAGGTGGATATAATCTAGCTAAGAAATACATTTTTTTCTGAAGAAGCTAAAAAATAAAAATAACTGTGGAGAGGAAGCCTGACTAGACAACCGACAGATCACCTCGATCTAAACTTTATTCCATGATTTCAATACTGCAAAATACTTTTTCCAACAAGCCTGTAGTTCCTATTTAATCTTCAGTACTTCATATTTCTTTTGCTAGACAGTCTGCCTTGTAAATATTTTTACTATTTTGCTATAATGAGCTTTAAGAATAGGAATATTTCAGTGAGAGTGCCAATTCATTAGCCAGAGACATTCAAGCCCTATTTCACTGAAGGTCTAACATGGAAGTGCTAAAACACAGGTCTATGGGGAGACAAAAATCACCACCTTTTTTCCTTCCTCTTTTCTCTGATTCAAAAGTATATTCTGTTTTTTGTTTTCTATGCAGTTTCCTACCTTTGAAATTGCTTGTTAGAGCTCTGTTTTTATTTAATTGCAAGTTTGCTTGTTAAAGCTCTGTCTTTATTTAATTGCAACACACTGTCTTATTCTCTTCTTTTGCTAAAATCAGCCTTGTCTTTTTGTGAAAAAGCAATCTTGTCCACATGACTTCAAATATAATTTTGGAAATTTCTTACGTTGCATTGATACCTTATTTGTCAGATGCAGAAGAACATTGTTGACATCTACATGAGTAAGGAATACCGTGTATTATTAACATAAGCAGCATTAACATCTTCTGAGCAAGCTTCACTTTATACTTTCCAGATTCAATCCATTATCTCCTACTATTTCCGTCTCTAATAATTCTACTGTGAGTTTCTAAAATGTATTTCAGAAGTGGCTTCAGGTAAAATAGCTCATTTCCTTTAGGCGACAGTTTCACAGCTGCTTAAGTTGAACTAGGTCAGTCCTGCCACAATTCTGTCCTCAGCCCTCTTGCTTGTTCCAACACTGGCACTCAATTGATCCTGTGTTAAACCAGCTCAGAAGCTATGGTAGCAGAAGTTACTTACTTCAATAAAAAAAAAAAAAAAAAATTCACTGGGCCAGCTTAAATCCACCAACACTCAGAGACATGCCTCCTCGGAAATCACACTGAAATCCCCGAATCATCCTGCCATCATCCCTTTCCTTGTTCACCTGACAGGGAGGAAAACACAGAGAACAAAAACCAACAACAGCAGGAGGATGCTGTCCCGGCCAACCAGCACATCAGGTCGCTGTGAAGCCAATTCCTCCACTTCAAAGGAGAATTTTTAAACTTCCCCAGTTATTACAGCAGCTGATAAATGCCTTCAGTACCAGCCAGACCACACCTTTGCAGCTCTTGAACATTTGCTCAGCCCTCCTTCCACTACATCCCACAGCGTCTCACGTTTCAGTTGCATTCCAGAAACTTGACATAAGTTCATGCATACACAGAGGGACTATTTTTACCCTCACTTTTCTCTTGCTATTTTGTCCCCTGACTCTCCATGTTTAAAAGTCACTTGTTTCAAACTGGATCATAAAGCTGTCAAAAAAGGCATCTCATTTTCACAAGTCTTACAGTACTACAAGACTATGAGTGACTGACTCCGACAGAACTTTTAGGGACAAGAATCTGGCACCCAAGTGACAGGACACAAGTGAAAACTACCAGAAATCTATTCCTAAGCAAAGAAAATAAACCTCTGCTTGACTCTTCAATTCACTAATAAGTCATCTCTAAACTGGGCTTTTTTAAAAGACCTTACATACATTTCATACTGTATACCATGACTGAAAATGTCATGTAATGTTTCATAAAGTATTCAAACAAAATGAGTAAATTTTGTAAATATGAAGTCAAAACACTTTACAAGCAGCATGCGTTTTGTCCCCACTGTAAAACTAACATGCAAATGCTATTCTTACATACACAGAATCTACAAAATATATGCAAGATGCAAAGTATCTTTTGAGTGCTACAGTTGCCTCTCAGAGTTCTTGTGAACTGTTTTTTCAGTCTTTACGTACCAGTAAAAACTGTTTAAATATTTTTCCTGGTTTTGCAGTTCACATGTTAAACCAAATCTTAATTCAGAACAAAATATAATTTGCATAATCAGGATTAGAAAATTATCTTGATGAAAAGGGACTTTGATATATTGTAGCCTTGCCTTATGTAAATCCACTGTCCCTAACCAACAACAAACACAATGGTAATTCTGAAGAAATGCAGAGAAATAAACTAACTGTTCCTCTGAAAATTAAGTTTTGTGTGTTTCCCCCCTCACCCTAGTAATTAAATTTCAATAGTTAAATTCCTTTCACCTGCAAAACAGGCTTCCAAAAGTGAATCAATGTGATACTGACTTCAAGGCCTGAGAAATGACAGCTCTTCTGCTCTTTACAGAAGCTGCGAGCTACAGAGGAGTTCAAAGACAAAACTGAATACTTGCATTTCAGCTGTTAGGGACTCTGACAAGAAGCAAAGCCAACTGGAAAGATGTCAGTCTAACCGGTTCAACCAGGAAAGCTCCAAAGTAAAGACACTTGAGTCAGCAGTGGAGGACAATTAAATTAACGGCTTCACAAGCCACTTTTAAAGGACATATTTAGAGGCTCTAAGCCTTCATGACAAAGCTGTTTGGCCAGGTTAGGAGGCTAGAAATCACAGAGCAGACTCTTAGAAATTATTCCAGTTCTTGCAGAACAGCAGGAAGAGAGGCAGTGAGTCACCAGAAGCTCCCTTGGTGCTCAGTCCTATACTGAGCCCCCTTCAGCAAAGCAAGCTCACCAGCTCAAAGAAAAAGCAGGCAAAGAAGCTCTGCAGAAGACCATTTCTATTATTCTCTGTTAGTCCTCAGACAAACATCTTCTATAGCAGATAAAACTACAATGAGCTTCATTAGTGTACAAGTACCCACTATCAATGAGAAACAGTAGATTTTGCTGTTTCAATTGCAAGACCTTAGAAATACAGTGAGAATGAGAAGAAACGGACTTTAGAGTAGAGCTGAAGCTGAGGTTATGTTTGAATAGACCCACAGAGTTGGTGAATTTGAGCAATTCAAGAGTAATACAACCTGCTGCTGCAAAAATATTGTCTTTATAAAAATGGTGGGTGCTCTGGAATACAATTACTGCACTGTAATTGCATCTAAGTACAGCTTACATTCACCTAGTTTGACTGAAAAGCCTCAACTTACACACAATTTAAAATATATTTGTACAGTAACAGACACAGAGCTAGCTAACTTACAAATATAATACAAATTCTCTTTGGTGCAGTTTTTTCAAACATCACAGTGATTGCAAAGTGAAGCCCTTACAAGTTAAAAGGGCCCTAGTTATGCTGTTAATTGCAATATTAAGATTATTAAAATTATCTTAATTCATCCATTTGAATGTATGAATATGGTCTCTAACCATTTTGTCCAACAGGAACTGCAACCTTTTCAGTTGAGAAAAGGAACAGTACTGCTTAAATGAGCACTTAATGTAGTATTTCACAGTACTGAAGCAGGCACTGATGAGAACACTCTTCTAACTCAAGTCTAAAAAGCAATCTTCATGAAGGCTGACATTAAAAAAGCCCACAAGAAAAACATTTGCATTCAAAATTCTTTCACAGCATGGAGTCTAAAGGTATCCTCTATTGTATTTTTTTCAAATATGGACCTAAAGATAGAAAAATTAAGACAGAATGCATATTCTAGTTCTGGATGCTTAATTCCATAATTTTTAGGATCTGATATTTCTATGTTCTTAGCCTCACATAGCATTTTCAAAGCAGAATTCCCAGTTGAGTTCAAAAGTAGGTCTGAGAGACAAGCAGATCAGCATATATCTGGTCCTGAACTCTCATCAGAATCATCTTTGCTTGGCCTTCACTCTTCCCAAACCATTAGTTCACATACAGTCTCCCTGCCCAGTTGCTTTCAGAGTCCCATCAATTATCTACCAGTACATCCTCTGCTTAAAGAACAAAAATCAAGTTTCCAAATAGAGTTAACAAAAGTATTTTCTGGCTAAGAAAATTTTCCCACGAAAATTTAAACAGGTCAAACATAAGGCACACAATATTTTTGGCCCAAACACTTCATCTGACAAAGTTCTACGCAACTGCATAGTGCTAGACAAATATAAGAACAACCTTCATTTCTTCAGGATTCAAGTAAGATGTGTGGATTGTTATAAAAAGCTATCAACTTAAGCTGAAGACACCACTTTTGTCAAGACACCAACAGACAAGGTGAATATATACGTAATTTGCAGTCTTCTTGGAAAGGTAAGTAAGTGCCCATGCATTTCATGCCAGAGCTATTCTCGCTGCAGGTTCTATGCAGAAACAGAGAGATGCACCCTGGAGAAGGCAACAGAGTTCATTATATAGTCCTTGCTATTGTAATACCCAAACGGCTAGCGTTGTTACTTCAATATAAAGAAAATTAATCATATTATTTTCAAATCTTATTACCAGAACCCTCTAAAGAGGTGGGCACCCAGGATACTGTGATTTAAAAATCAGCTGCAGGTGTCAGATACCATTCCAGGATGTTTTTTAAATACAAAATTCTGATAGTCTACAAGTGATAAGGAAGAATGGCCTGAACTCTGAATCAACCTATATTAATTGTCATTAAGAAAGATCTAAGAGACAACAGTTCTTGAGGAATGTGTTTCCAAACATACACCCAAAATCACGTTTATTCTGTTGCCAACAGATCCATCGACAGCTCCACATAGATCAGATATGTACCAGACAAATAATGCTCCACCCTGACATAGCAAACTTAGAATCCTGGACAGCTGATAGTTTCACAAAAGGGATAAAAGGAGCTTTAGAAGTTGGTGGGATCAAAGCAAAGGAACTGAAAATCAACACCAGTTAGCCCAAATCTAAACAAGATTCTGTTTCCACAGACCTCCAAAACACCAGTTCTTCTTCAGTTGAATATATACCAAGGCGTATCACAAAGCGATAGACAAGTCATACAATAAATAAGCTAATTTCAGACAAGGCAAGATATGCAGCAGTTTTATCTTGTGAGCTCAGTCTTCAGAGTACTATCTATTCTCTTCTTCAAACCACATTGGCCCCATCAGCAAGAGCTTTGGGGTAGAACCATCATTTATTTTAAGTTTGTTCAGTAACTGACACAGCAAGAGTTCAGGCTTCTAAATGTTTAAAGTTATGTATATTGATACATTTGAGTACCTTATCAATGCCTTTGAAATAACTGTACATTATTCCTGAGGCATTATTCCTAAAGTACGCAGCATCTAGTCAGGCCACAAGTCTAAAAGCGGTAATGCAAAATTATCACTTGGCTGTTAACCATTTGGAAAACATCACAGCAACTAATTTAGAGGCTGATGTAGTCCTAATTAGAAACATTCTTAGGAGAAATCAAGACAGGCAGGTTTGTGAGCTGACTGTATGTCATTATGGGCTTAATCAACACAGTAATCTGAAATCTTTTTTGCTTTCCAAGGGTAAGACCTAACATGAAGGTCTGTGAAAACTACTGAATGTTATTGTGGAATCCTCAGCAGCAACACAAAATACCGAGCTTTAGGTCTGTGGGAGGTGGGAAGGAGGGCAGAGAGAATCAATTATTTATAAAGCATGGTAACTGTGGTTCTTCATAATGCTGTGGTCAGCATGAATCCCAGTATGAATTCCTGTACCTTGTATGTGGAAGATCAGATAGTGGAGGTTTTGTTCTGAAGAGTTGCACCCACCAGAAGTACATGACCATGGTTTATTCTGACTCTCATGCCGAGCTAACATGCAGTACAGCTTCAGCCAGAAGTCCTTGGTAGCCCAAAGGACTTCAAAAGCAGAGAAGCTGCACGGAGTTGATAGAGATCCTACAGAACCCCAGTTGTACCAGCCCAACAATCCTGAACGCAAGGATGTTTTTACACAGCTTCATAATGCTCAGAGGCTAAACTGAGGGTCTCAGCCTGTTGATAAAGCATCTGTTTCAGCAACTTCTTCAACCAACCCAGCCTAGGTCCTGGAGAACTGAAACCTTCTTGGCTACTGTTAAAGAATACAATAGATAAAACCACACTGGAAAGGACAACCTTAAAGCAGCAACATGCAATATGTGTGCTAAACAGATGATTCGCTGTTGCAAGACACTCCATAAAATAACCACATAAGCTACTTAATGCCAGAAAAATAGTTATTATCTGTATGTCCCAGAACCCACCAGCAGGCTGATTTGACTTTTCTGATCTTAAGTGAATCACAGCTGCTACAACCCAAGATGATACAAGAGACCTTGTCTGATGAACAGAATACATCCAAAGGTAACTACTAATAATGGCTTTCTCAACAGCAAGCTTGCTTTTTTGTTGTCACTCTATTTGTTAAAGTTTTCTCAAGTCTAGAACAGGAAAAAGGCCCTTTACTCTCACTTAGCAACAGAAAGTAAAAGAAAAAAATATATTCTTCCATAGCTCTCAAATAGCACAGCAAGGCCATTTCTATTGAAATGAGTTCCTGTAAGGAAGTGCCTCTGAAAAGGGATAAAATAAGGAATTGAGTCAGAAGGAGGGAAAGAAGGTTATGGGACAGAGTAGCAAAGGTCATCAATACTAGGTACCTACTGTTCAAAATTTAAATTTAACAAAAACTATTCAATAATACTTACTGGGTGCAAACATTTTAATGCACTGGAAAAACAGAGCTAACTCTAAATAAATTGCATCAGAAGAAAATAAACAGGCTAGAAACTACGAATATACTTCTCCTACTTGTCGGCAGTGAGAGGAGGCAAAGAGAATTTTCCAGCCATTTCATAAGGGATCATGGTAGACCCAACAGATACATCAGTTCCCAAGAGAGACATAATGAAGGTGGGGTAAGGGGTGGGGAGGGAAGACGGCAAGAGAGAAGTCTGATCTAGTGTGCAGCTTAGACAGGATCCCCATGAAACCTACACTGATGTACACTCTAAGACACACAGCTAAATGGAAAGATAAGTATGGATGATTAGAGGCAGGATTCCAGAAAGCTTAGAGTAAGGTACCTGAAGGTGCTTTTGAACACAGCATATTACATCAATCCGTAACAGTTACCTTTCTTATAACCGTAGGGTTTTTTACTTCACACATGCCTGCTGATAAAGAAATGGCCAACTGTTACAAGTAGAAATTGATAATTTCTTAGACTCTTTGATATAAGTCATAAGAGAAGGCAATGCTCTATGTCAATGGAGCCATTGGTTGCCATAACTACCGTCAAATACACAGCGTACATCAATGCAAAAGCCTGTTTAATGAAATTCTTAACCTGGCTTTTTGCCTTTCAGGATATGCAACCCTTGATGAAGATATTATTCTCTTTGTACTGTAATGCAGTGCTAAAACATCTGCTTCCCACATGATTAATTTAACAAATAAGTCAACACACAGTGAGGCATACTCAGAAACAGGCCACGGGGGAATGAAATAGCCGAAGTGTAGAGGCTCTCTAGTATATCAGGTTATTGTCTACAGACTTAAAAGGGGAATCGGAACAAGACAGACACAGCAACAAGACGGTACACATCACTAACAGATTATTGACTAGTTATATTCTTATTACAAACACATGGCATATTGCTTTCTTCAAGCTTATTTTATGAACTATCAAGTTTCGTTATAACACAAGATCATCTACCAACCAAAAAATACTCCAGGCTGAATTTTCCCCTGTCCAACTGCATGGGGATTTTTCCTCTAACAGATGAACTCGCTTGCTGAACTATGAGCATATGTCTACTATAAATGCTTTAGAACTGAAGATCTTGCCTTCTTCAAAACATTATTATCTTTGATGGAGCTGCAAAACTTCGTTTGCCCATGGCTAGATACCGTAGGGGAGACAACTACAAACTATTTTCACCTACTGACGTATCACTGGATCTTAAAACCTATTAAACCTTGCCACAGCTGAAGTTCTTAATACTTTGACAAGCAGCTACATTTACAAACTTGGATATTTCCTAAAGTCTAAATTACATTCTAGTAGATCAGACCAACTGCAATTAACTTAATAATCAAAACCACTGAAATTTGCACAGGAATAAAAAGGTTCAAAAGTGTGACAAGTGTGACAAATGAGAATTACACAAGGTACCTAAAGCAAATCACCATCCATTTACTATGCTGTATTCCAGCTTCCTTATATAAAGGCATCAGAAATAAAAAAGTTAACACTCATTTATCTCTGAAAAGTAAATTATAGATTTAATTAGTAATAAAAGATTAACAGACACACCTTATAAATCATCCAAACCAGATCCAAACCATCTCTAGATTTACATTAGCCACCCTAAAGGAAAAGAAGAGATATCCCAGATGGTAAGCTGGAGAGATTTCCTTTAGAGCAGATCAGTTACCTAAGACTTCATCAGAAGTATTTTTTGAGATGCATCAAATAAAAAACTCTGAACACAGAGACCAGGTAACAAGAACCAAGAGAAACAAACTACTGCTCCTATAATATTCGTATACAGTATCTACACAAAATTTTATCTGAGCAGGCAGATGGTAGATAAAGTTCGTAAGTAGGCTCCACATTTGATTCCCTTGCTATTAATAGAAGCCTTGGCTGTGGTGGCCAAGGTTATATTGGGCTAGACACGCTCTTGTTTCCTGAATCTACCATGAAAGCCACCTAACTTTAACATGCAAAGCATTACCTTTGTAATTGTTCAATTGATTTGTATACACAAAGTTAAATCAGTTTATCTAAACACGCTGCACTGAAGCAATTCAAGTCAATAGGCAAAACTGTGTGTGTGTTTGCACGCATTAATGTTTTTACATTGGTTTAAGCTTAACTTTGTGTTGCACAGCAATGTTTCTAGTTCACTTAATTGCACTGCCTTAACATCAATTCTTTAGATAAGCAGGATCGACCTTCTGTTGAGTGCAGGCACCCCACACACTGTCATGTATTGTCCTCCCGTACGACCACGAGGACTGCTCAACTCAAGAGTGTTGTTTCTGAACGGATGCTATGGAATTATTTACCTAAAATGATCAAACTTCCTGAAGGAACCTACCTCACACCCAAGACAATTTTATTCCCGAGTCCTAGAAGTAATAAGCAGGGTAAGTATAGCAGAAATCAGAATAGTTTTACTCCCTCAGGGTTTGCATCAGTTTACGCTGCAAATTTAACAGCATTTTAAAATTTCTTCTTTATTTAATTTATCTTATTTAAGATTAGTAATTCTTAAAGAAGAAAACGGTTTAAAATAGGAAGACAATTGTGAAAGCTATAAACTCTGGGATGAGAGCAGTATCAGAAGTCATTTTAATATTTAGCTAAAGTAGTTCAATTTGTCTGTGCTCTATTAAAATCCTACCACTAAGAGGAGCCCTAAATCTATCCCACACGCAGCACTAGAAGTGACATTAAATTTTTTATCTTACTTCTCAAGATCAAGGGGAACTGTTACTTCAGTGATACTGAGGAAAGCAGAATCACCAGAAGTTGAACAAGAACTTATGAGAAATCACTTCAGCAGTAGCCCCTTGAAACCACTTAAGATCAGTGAAAACAAGAGGAGGAAAATAATTCTTCCACTGGAGGGAGTCTACCAATGAGAAAAGACTCCAGCAAAAAGGAAGAATGAACAAATGATGAAGGCAGATAGCAAGAGAAACAAAGGGGAAAAGAAACATAAGAAGAAACAAAGAATGAAGCCACCTCAAGGCCTAGAGCAGAATGGTGACTACAGACACAAAGAATCAGAGCCAAGACAACAACCTTCAAGCAACAAAAAAAAACAGAATTAGTGAAATCTCTAAGTAGAAATGCAAAACCAGAAGGAATCTTAAGATGCAGAGTGAGTGTTGCAGAATTATACATTGTAAATCTTAAAAACATTAAAAGAACCAAACAAAATGTTTTAATATTTCTATGTGTTCCTAGCATTGTCTGCTAGGTATGCTACAACTCAGGATTTATTAGGAAGAGATAAGATGCCTTTTACGAGGAGAGAAAGACATCTCACCCAGGCTAAGATAATCAAGATAGAGGCTATTCTAGAAAGCTAGTCAGAAGAGAAGCCTCCCTCAAGAACTCCAACCTGTCTTCTGGCTGTCTTTAGCTCCCTGGTGAATGAACAGAAACACAGGGAGCTCCAGAAAGACAACCAGTTGTGAAATTTGAAGTTTAATGACCAGGTATCACCTCCACCCAATTACTGGTCTTTCCTTTTACTGTTGAGTACAAAGGGAACAAAGAAGGATATAACGAAGTACCGCATTCTTCTTTCTGAAGGTGGTACCATTTTCTTCTTTCACATACTGACCAGGTACCTAACTCTTGCCTCCAGCAGGTCTGCACGCTTACAGAACACAAGAGACATTTGACTTCCCCAAACCCCTACCCTGTTGTACCCGTCCAAGAGTGACCAAATTCCTTGACCGAAAGCTGAGAATAGCTAAACCAGAAGGCCAGATGGACTGCAGACTGGGAAAGCACAGAAAAATGGCTCCCTCTTACTCCATCTGTTCACTCCAGCGTATTTGCTCGCATGAAGTCCAAAAGTATTTGGACAGACTTCATGGGTGGCCGTGCTAGGCCAAGGCTGGGAACTGACAGGTACTGCCTCACATGCACTCCGCCTTATCGCCTTCCCTGGAGGCAGGCACTCGGTGCAAGGGCAACCACATTTGCATTAGCCTCCTGAAAAAAAAAAAAAAGGCACACCCGCATCAACAAAGAAGGAGGAAGCCACCTCGCCGGACCCCCGCCCGGGGCCGGCTGCCGGGAGGGAAGGCGGGGCTGACGCTGACCCCGGGCGCGGTCTCCACCGAGCCTCCTCCGACCCGCAGCCGGGCAGGGAGACGACCCAGACGGAAGCAGGTGCCCCGCTCACCCCCTTCCCCGGCGCGCAGGGAGGCACCGGGCAGAGGCCGAGCTGCGGCCACACCTCCTCCGCCCAGCGGGGAGGCCGCCTCCCGCATGACGTTGCTGTCGCCGCAGTCGCAGGCGCCCCCCGCCTGGCTCCGGAACATGTTGTAGTCGTGCCCGGCGTGCTCGCCCTGGTGGAAGCACTCGGCGCACAGGCTCATGCAGGGCGAGATCCCGCACGTCCGGCACCGGTAGGCCACGAAGTTGGCCGTCCACACCAGGCCGCACAGCGTGGCCGGGTCGTAGGCCCGCACCGTTTGCACGAAGCTGTCCCAGGGCTCCCCGCCCGACAGCAGGCAGCGGCACCACTCCAGCGCCTCGGCCGCCGCCTCGCCGCCGCCCGGGCCCGCCGCAGGGGCCAGCACCCGCTCCAGCAGCGCCCGCAGCTCGCCCGCCGCCGCCGCTCCGCTCTCGCCGCCCAGCGCCGTCTTCAGCTCCGCCGCCTTCGCCCGCTTATCCCGGCCGCCGGCGCCGGCCCCCGCCATGATGGGAAACTGAGGAGCCGTTACGGCTGCGCCGGGCTCCCGGCTCTGGGGCTCCCCCCCCCCCGCCGCCCTCTCTCCCCTCCCAGCGGCGCCTCCCTCTCGCGATAGCCGCGGAACCGGCGCCCTCCCCGCCGCCCGCCCGCTCCCTCCTCCTGACACTGCCTCTCCCCTCCCCCGACATTACCCCTCCTCTTCCTCTGCCCTCCCCGCCGGCCCGGGCACCGCGCAGGTGCGCCGCCGCCCCACAAAATGTCGCCCCCCGCCCGTTGCCTTGAAACTTCTTGCCAGGGCGGCGGCGGGCAGGGCAGGCGCGGGGTGGGCGCCGCCTGGCCATCGCGGCCTGCCCGCCCTTCGCCTGGTGGTCCCACCTGGAGGGGCCGGCGCCCCCGGCGGCAGCGGAGTCGTCTTTTGTTACCGGGCCGCTCCTCCGGCGCGGGGTCTGCCGGGAAGCGAAGGCGCCGCGCCGGTGTGCCCGACCGCGGGGGTCCCGGCGGGCTGAGGCGGCGGCTCTGAGGGCCGGGGCACAGTGAGGGGACGCGGGAAGCACCTTGAAGGCCCATCGGCAGCCCCACTAGCACGGCGGGGGCACCACCGCACCGCGCCGGGGACCCCCCTCCGGTGTCCGGGGCCACTCGCAGCCCCACGCCCTGAGGGACCGGGGAGCCTCTGCTCGCCCCCGGCGGGAGAGAGTGTGTTTGGACGCGAGTTACCGTAGCTTTACATGCGGATCATCGATTTTAAATAGATTTTCAACTGTGTAATGAAAGAAATTATATAAAAAAAAACAAAAAAAAACCAAAAAAACAAACCCCAAAACCCTAACCCTCTCCCTAAAAGAAAGTAACCTTTACTCTGACAGCAACACAAGCCCCGAGGCGGCCGGCCCTCTGCTGGCCGTGCCGCCCTGTCTCCAACGGCCGGCCGTCTCCCGGTAACCGGCGGTGCGGTCCCTCGGGGGCAGGGAATGGCGGGCACGCGGCGCGGTGGGTCTGCCCCCGGGACCACGGGCAGGAAAACACGAGAAACGTCAGTGAATCTCTTATTTTCCTCTCAAGGACCGTCCTTCCCGCCGGACCGGCAGAGGTCCCTCTCCTCGCTGGGGGACGGCAGCCGGGGGCCGGGCTTTCACCGGCACCCAGCGGCGGTGACGCATAAGGTTGTAACGAAACGTATCACGTTCATAGTCCGTGACAGGTCACAGCTGTTGTGACAAGAAGGGGAAAGTTTCGTTGCCTTTCACCCCCCGCGCCTCCCCGTTTGCCCGGGACGGGACGGTAACCCTGCGTCAGGGGGCGGGGCGCGGCGCCGGGGGTGGGCTCGGGGCGCGGCGGAAGTGCTCGGCGGCGGTCGGCCCGGCGCGGCCCGGCCCCTCAGCCTGCCCCGCCGGGCTGCGGTGAGCGGCGGAGGCAGCGTCACGGCGGGGGGTGGAGGTGTGTGTGGGCCTGCGGCTCCGCCAGCGAGGGCCCGGGCGAGCCGGGTGGGTGGTGGAGGTCCCCCAGGGCTCGGTTCCTGCTCCGCTGACGGCTGGACGCCTCTCTCGGCGGCGGGCGGGGCCTGGCGGTAGGAGCGGAGCCCCGGGCTGAGGGGCCTCCGAGGCGGGAGCCGGTTACCGGCGGTGCCTGAGGAAAGGGGCTGCCACGGTCCGGGAACGGCCTCCCGTTAGCCGGCCCCGGGCTTGTGTCTCCCCCGGTCACGGGCGGGCCCTCAGCTGGATCCCTGAAACCGCTGCATGGAACACCTGGGAGATGGAGAGAAGCACGGCGGGATTTTAAGTATAAAATAATATGTCGTTTATTTATGACATTGCAACTGATTACACGTTATTCTCCTCAGTTAAACTGTAAACATGAAGCTTAAAGAACTGGAAAGCTGTCTTCAACAAGTCGATACTTTTGAAAGTCCAAAACTACTCCTTGAGCAGTACCCAACAAGACCTCATATCGCAGGTAGAGGTTACCGGCCGCACCGGTGTCTCTTTTACTACTACTTCATCAGCACTTTAAAATTATTTAAAAAAAAAAAAAGTGTTTCTACTGCATTATCTCATTTGAAGCCTTTACACTGAAAGTAGTTGAGAAATTGTATCCGGCAGGAATGTAATTGTTTTTTAATGATCTGTTAATTTCTTTTCATTAGAAGTACACTGTTAACGTACAATCAAAAAAATCAAGAAAATTGATTTAAAAGATAATGTTGTGATGGAAACATCTTAACCTGTAAATGAGAAAGCTGAAATGGACTTATTTCATGACGTACAAGAAACAGTAAAAGCGTATTTAGATACTCATCCATACCTTAGTTATTATTTTTCCAGTATTTTACATCTGTTGTTTTTCCCCAAACATAGAGGCATACTTTTTCCACAAACAATACTCACAGCTCTACGTGTATTCTCTCCACCAAAGATTTAAGAGTTCTGTAACTCATCAAGCTGGTTTTGACTTGTTTTCACATATAAATAAAAAAGAGAATTACAGGCAATGAGAACACCTTTGTATTGCAAGAAACCCTTAGTTCAGAGTTCTCTGAAGGCAGAAGTAACTTTTCTTGGTTAATCAGATGCATATTTGATACTGACCTGTGATTTTTGTTTCTTTTTTATCCAGCATGTATGCTTTATACAATTCACAATACTTTTGATGATATTGAAAACAAAACAATTGCAGATTTAGGATGTGGTTGTGGCATGCTCAGCATTGGAAGCACAATGTTAGGAGCAGGGTAAGTATTTAATACTAAGTTCTGGTTGTGTTTTTTTCTTGCACAGAAGAGTAGAAAATAAGATTAGAACATAGAACAATGCTGAACTAAACTAATTTTAGGTATTTAATCTGGTGCATAATGAGGCTATATAATATGTGTAGACAGTCAATAATCATTCAAGTAGTGGAAGAGATGGACAGTTGCCATGAATTCGGAAGTCATAACATTTGCTTTCCCCTGAAGCACTAAATGAACAAATGAAACTTGCTTCACAATCTTGAAAAAGATATTTGTGAAAGGGCAACAGAACTACTTGCATTTTTATCAGCACTGAATTTATAGCGTACGTTTGTTACATTTCCTAAGTAAAACGAGTTGTGTGCACAGATCCTTTTAACTCTACTATACAATTTAAACACCATTTTATTTTGCAAGAGACTAATATGTGGCACTTTTTTTTTTTTAATAGATTGTGTGTGGGGTTTGACATAGATGCAGATGCACTGGAAATATTTAATAGCAATATTGAAGACTTTGAGCTCACGAACATTGACATGGTTCAGTGTGATGTCTGTTCTTTATCTGACAGCATGGCAGAGGCTTTTGATACAGTTATTATGAACCCTCCGTTTGGCACCAAGCATAATAAAGGTTGGTAATTCTGAAAGTCAGTTAGAAATTATTAGGAATGAAATAGCAAAAGAAACACTTCGGATGAAACATCTCCCTTCTTTATCTCAATTACCTATTGTAATTACCTAGAGTTTTGCTGATCTGGAATCAGTTTCCTAAGTACAGATCAACAACTTCAGCATTGCAACCAACAATTGCTGGGTTTGAAATAAACAATACTAGCTATTTCATATCCCTATAATTTTTCTCTCTCTTAGTAAATGCAATTGGGTAAGTTTTAGAAATACATTACGTACCTTTATGTATTCAGTGCTGTTTCTCAAATAGCTATTACTCCAGGAAAATTGAAGCGTGAAGCAGGTATTTAAATCCTCCAGTTTAAGCTTGTGTCTCACAATTCTAATAATTTCAACATTCTTTTAGGAATGGATATGATTTTTCTGAAAACTGCTTTACAAATGGCAAAAACAGCTGTATATTCCCTTCACAAAACTTCAACACGGCAGGTAAGTCCTTCGTTTTAGTAGGGTGAACATTAAGCAGGCAATGAAGTAGCTGGCGTTTAATGATGCTGTCTATAGCTTCATTGATTTGTTCACACCTTTATGGGGTAGGAAACTTGTTTCAGGTAAATACTAATCAAGTTGAATAACCGTGATCGCACACACATCAAGAGAAGTATGTGATCTGTTGTTTCAGCTTGAAAAAAAAAAGCACAGGAGACTTCTTAAATAAGTACAGGGGTGTAGATGTTTATATGACAATGTAGAAAAGAGCTTTTAAATTTACCTGTATCTATTTAATATTGTAGCACATTCAAAAGAAAGCAGATGAATGGGAAGTGAAGATGGAAGTCATAGCAGGTAAGGTTAATTTGTTGTTCAAGAAAAAAAAAAAAAACAAACGTTTTGTTTGGGGATAGCATCTGTAACACTACTAACCAGTCTTGACAGCTTGAGGTAAATTTAAGTGTGATTTAACACTGAAAAAGATAAATGACACAGGTCTTTAAGCAGCTTTTTTTTTTTTTTTTTTAAATACGTTGCTACCTGGCTAGAATACAAGCAGGCACGAAGTAAAGCTCTAAGGAATAAATATTCTGTGCAGAACTAGAGTTGAATTTTTCCCTGGACTAGATTTTGCCTTAAAGCAGAAGTCACCTACCTGCTTCATAAGGTGATTGTTGCAGAATAACAACAGCAAAGTACAGGTCAGTTCTGACACAAAAAAGCATCTTGTCCTTACAGTCACCTAAATATTTTTGACAGTTGTTCAGGTATCTTCCCAATTCTCAGATATCGCCAGCTGGATGTTTTATACAGTCATACAGCTTGAGACATGGAAATTGCACAAATGCTTGAAACACAACTGCATTTCAGCCATCCACATACTGTGTGATGTGGTTGGCTTCAATCTCCAGTCATGATCTAGTCCAGAGGTCAAAATGGTTACCCAGTCGGGGCAACAGAGGTGGGCAATACAAGAACATGGCTGTGGGGTGTAACTCAATTGACTTAGTCATCCTAGCGTAACAAGTATTCTTTGTACTGTTCACAGAACTTAGGTATGACCTACCAGCATCATACAAGTTCCATAAGAAGAAATCAGTAAGTATAAACCCTAACACAACTGAGAAAATGCTCTGTCTTGTACGAGGCAGATAAATAAATTCTATTTAAGAAAATTTAAGTTTTAGGCCATATGTACTGGATGAGGAATGCTCACAGCACTTGAGAGCAGTTCACTATGATGGCATCAAGTTCCATTGCTGTTACCACGTTTTGTGGTTAGACAAGAATCACTGTAATGCAAGTCAAAGCTGTACACAAAGATTAAAGCCAGCACTGCAACTAGATGCAAAGAAGCTGAGGGTAGCCTCCTTGACTCAACTTCAAATAGCTATTTGCTTGATCCTACCTGCAGCTGGAATTCAGGCTGAATTAAATAATGAAGGCCAGAGTAACAAGGATTTTATAGCTGTAGCATTATTTCAGTGTTCTATGCTCTGCACTGCAAGTAGCTACAGCCAGTGAAATCCCTCACAGAACCATCCTAGGGGGGCAGGAAGAAGCTGTGTGCTTCATCCCACAACAGAGGATTGACCCAGGATGCTAGAGGAGGGCAGGTTCCTGGGTGCTGAATGCTGGCCTAGGAGACGTTTATCCCATTAGCACAGGGGAAGCAGAGAGAATCCTAGAGTAGACGGAGCAAGATGTGAAGATTGTTAGGTATGCTGAGTAGCAAAGACTAGAAGTTTTATTCAGCTGTACCTGGTCTTTTGGTGACTTGAACTTAAATGATGGAAGTCTGTCCTTTAGCTTGCTACTTCAAGGTTACAGCTTTATACTACATTAACATCCAGGCTTGAGTAATAAGCAGTTTGAAGTTCTGAATTTATTGGCAGCTGCTATTTTAACGTAACTGCAAGATTACAAAGTCCAGAACCTTTTACATTTGAATGAGGTGCCAGAGAAGTTGAGAGGATCTGACAGTATAAACAAAACTATAAATATAAAAGAATTTTCCAGGGTGGTATGTTAAGAATAAGCATGCTTTTTTAACAAAAAAAAAAAACCAAACAAACAACAAACAACCTGTAACCCAACAAAAATAAGCTTTCCTGTCATTGTAGGTTGACATTGAAGTGGATTTCATTAGATTTTCTGCCAAGAAACTCCTGAACTGAGGCGTGTCTTTAAAACCTTTTGAAAATGGAACAATAAAACCAATTATTTTTTTTGTATTTATTTCAGTATTACTGATCTCCATCTCCATTTTCTGTTTTGAGTTGTTTTGGTGCAGGTTCTTCTTTTTCTGTTTCCTCTAGTGGTCTCTTCTTGGGACTTGCCGGTTCTGCAAGATTGAATAGGTAGTATTTATAGTAAAGGAAAGCATTTCAGTATTACCTGAAATCTTCTGAAAAAACATATCCTTCCTAACATCTAAGTTCAAGGATGACCAAAGCCACTGCTATGCTAAAGGGTTTACTCATTACTGCAACTTAGAGCTTTTAGATGTTCTAATACACCAACTTTGAAGAGCTTCTTTCCTGTGTAACTTTACAGCAGGAGGGCAGATAAGAAGATGAAGGAATACAATCTAACAGGAACAGGTTTCCCTGGGTTTTGTTTAAGCTGGTGACACATCTAATGAACAGAAACTTAGCTCTTCATCTTCTCCAAGCTAAATACCAATATGCTGAATAGTCTTCTCATATCCTCCAGGAAGACTCTCACTCAAGAGACTGGGTCTGTATAGTTGTGTAATGTTGCCAACAACTACCATCTTTCAACGCAGAACGCTTTAAACAGCCCTGTAGCACAGCCTCAGCTAGCTAGTCATTATTTTATTACGCTTTTTGGACAGTTGTGGAAGGAATCAAGCAGAAGACCCTTAAAGTTACTTTAATGATACTGACGGAGAACAAAAATAGTACAAGGTAGGGCAAAATCTGAAACACTTGTAAGAAACATGGGTACTTCTCCAGAAAGTAGCTCCATGTACTAAAGAAGCTGCTTCCAGTGCACAGAATGACATACCTGTTTTAGTATCATCTTCGCCACCTTCTTCTTCATTGTCAAACTTTATTTTCTTCCCCTGAAACTGTACTTTCCCTTTGTGTGCACCTTGAGGTACCCTTCCTCCTCTTCCTTTTCCTTTAATTTTGCGTCCTGTGGGGATATAAGATGTCAATAACTTTGTATCGTTTGTCTTTAAACTGGCAAGTTTAAAAGAATGCTTTACAGTTAGTCAGTGCTTAGTATGTATTCACTATTTACAGTTTCACACAATGCCATTTCTAGGACATTATAAATGCTTAAACCAATGAAAGGAGGACCTTTTGTTTTCTGTTTCAGTAATTCTTGCTGATCTTCCAGTATTTTTTTCAGAGCTTCTTTCTCTGCATCTCCTTCTATCACCTCCCATGTAACATCCTTGTTCCGAAGCTGTAAGTTTCCATTATGCGCTGCTTTGGCTTTTTCCAGAGCTTCTTTTGCAATATCCTTAAATAGGATAATTCCCTTAAAAAGAAGAGTGGCATTTGCACTTGAATCTTTCTGTGAAAGCATTCAGCTAGAATAATGAACAACATATCCCGTTCGGTACTTCAGCAAGTCCATTACTCTTGCACGACATAAAAGATGTCTAGACTGCAGCAAAACCCTCAGACTGTCCTAACAAACATTCTCAGTTTTGAACTTATCAACTGAGAAGGCTGGAACCTTTATCTGTTCTTTTGAAAGGTTAAGGGAATAATTTAATTATCTAAATAGTCTGCAATTCCAAAAGTGACATAAGTAATATCTTATGCGATTATATAAGAGAACAAGCATTTAATCATTCAAACTTTAATACAGAGATCTTAACTCCTTGACCAAGATTCTACTGACCTCCTTCGCACCTCTGACAAAGTGTATCCATTTGATTTCTCCATGATTAGAAAATACTTCATGGAGATCTTCTCTGCATGTTTGATCATCTAGATCACCAGAGAACTTCAAAAGACATCCTGTCTTTTCTTCCAGAGACTTCTAAATGAAATAAAAAAAAAAAAACCACATTTTTGTTGAAGAGTCAAGCTTGAATATTCTCCCCCCCACCCCAATCCTATGACTATTAAAACACGATAGTGATAAATAAGCAATTGAAGTCACTCCCCACAGCACCATCAGTAACCCAAGCATTCTTCCTACAGAGTTTATTTATGCTGATGTCCAACTGTTGCAGAGTGTATAGTCCCTCCTATTTTTTTTTCCCCTTTTTAAAATTTTCTTCGCTTATTACAGTACATTTTTGTGGAACTTAGGATTCCTTTCCTGTAAAAGAGTTACACTCTTTAAATTGTACAAAACAGTTTTCTGAAGGCTGAAAATCTGTATAATACTGATTAAATCCTCACTGGATCTTTCAATTATCCCAGAAGAACAATCATCTCAAGGGTGCATTTAGTATCACTTCTGAACAGGTGATTGCTTGCCTAATAATTTAAATTCAGGAAAGGATCCTTTAGAACAAAAATTAGTCTCTTGAAAATAAGATTAAATACCATGACAAAACAAAGTCTTACTGGCTGTTAGTTACTGTAGGTTAATTGGAAAAGCTGAAGTGACTTTCTACAAAGTGCTCTGTATTACAGAATTTCAAACTGAATATCCTACATGTTAGCTTTACAAAATGTAGCTGCAGGAGCACATTTGCTACATGTGGATTGAAAATCCTTACAAAAGCAAGTGCTACATGGTTTTCAGGTATAGAGATTTAAGAAACCCATACCATTTCAGCATCTGCTGCTTGTTTCTGTTTTTCTTCTTTTTCCCTGTAGAAAAGTTAAATTTGTTAATAGTTGGTTCAAGTGTGGTCAGGTGAACAAAACAAGGCACTTCAACTGATAATGACTTACTGTTTAGCTCTTGCTTTAGCTTCTACTTTGTTTTGTTTCCTTTCTTCATTCTTCTTTGTACAATACTCCTCCCTTTAATAGAATATAAGTGAAGTTAATACCACTTAAAATATTACATTATAATTACTTTGTAAGACAGCAGTAGCCAAGAAACAGTTGCGATGCCAGTCTCCAAAAAGTACAGCTATCAATACCTGTGCAACAGTGCAGAAACTTACACTTCTCAGCTCAAGCCAGGTTCTTGTCTAAATGCACCCTTGACCATTATTAGTTCAGTTAAATGGACTTACTTGAAAAGTACGATCAGCTCTGTGTCTTTGTACTTTTGGTTTGGGATCTCTGTGAACTTCTTAGCAGACTCAACACTATCAAAAACTGCAAATATTGAGCCCTGTTAAATGGTAAGAGACATTCAGCATTAGAGTCATTGAAGAGAATGTTGTCCAGGGGTGGACCCTGCCCCGGGTCTAACTGTTCATCGCTAGAGCTACCTTAAATGTTCTCTGCAATGTTCTTCTCATTTGAATGTTTTCAACTGGACCTTTATCCTCAAGCCATTCTTTGATATCATCCAGAGTTGCATCTAGCGGAAAGCCTTTCTGCAAGACAGCAACAAGCTTTAATTATATGCAACAAACTGACAGTCAGAAATGATAACCTACATGGTATGAGTTAATTCAAGCTTTACTTAGATGGTTTTCAGTTGAAGTCATGCAGAACAGCACAGAGCAAAGGAAGGAGTTTACTTACAACATACACAGATCTGTTTTTAATTGCAGCCTTATACTGGTCATTTAATTCAGGAAGGGGTTTATTTGGAGATCTTCTGATTTTAGTTTTGTCTTCATTTATTTCCATTAAACCGGTCTTGGATTTTCTTAGTGCTTCTACAATAACACTAAAATCTTTTGAAAGGCGACTTAACCTATCGAGTAAGCAGAGACACGTTATTACAAATACACAGGCAAAGCTGAAGCCAAATGTTAAAACAGCAACAGGAGTTGTACATGCAGAGCAGGGACGTTTGGCCCCAAATAGAGATAAATAGCTGAAAGTCACCCTTCCATCCAGATTAGTTGTACTTTGTTTTACCTGTTGAATTTGATCATTACTTCTAAAGGCACCCAGCCATCGTCTTGTTTGATCTGTTCCTTTAGGAACTTGTCTCTTGGTAGATTGTGATTGCCAAAGTAGTACTGCAAAAAAGGAGGAGGAGGAAGGCAGGGAAAGAGATGTCTTTGAACGTTCAGTCTTAAAAGCTCATTTTTAGCTGACAACTAATAGCAATGGATTGAGACATACCAAAATTCATTAATCTCAAGAATTAGAAATTCTGAAATTATTGCTTCCTGCTTTAACGTGACACTTTTCCAAAAGCCAACTGTTAACATGTAAGCTTGTAAAAAACTCAGTGCTTCATCCAATGGGACTAAATGAGGCAAAGGTAGACTGCAGTTTTGTTTAGGAAAGGCGCAAAGCTTATTCTGTTAACATAATTATTCAACAACCTGACCAAGCTCCAAAGAGTCAAAAGTCAAATTTGTCACCAACAGATTTGGGTTTTAATTCTTATTTAAGGAATGTATAAGCAAGAATATTGTGTTTGCCACACCAAGACATCATACACGTAGACTAGAGTTTCTGGCTCTCATTCCAGAAAATACTGTAAGATAAATAAATTGGTTTTATTTTAATTTGCTGTTCTCATTTTGATCACGTCCAGCATGGGAAGACAATTCAGTACAAGACAGACAAGTTAGCTTCTTTTGCTTACTACCAGTCATCTAACTGGAGTAAAATACTTGAAGCCACAGGATAAGTTGGAGTGTTTCCACCAATATCATTGCGCTTTGAAAAGTCAGTGCAGGTTTTACAACAATACCTCTCCTTCTAGCATACCTCAAACACACATTACCACAAGTCTAGCTTTGTCAACTATTTTTCCTCAGTCTCTGCGTTTTGCTTCCCCCAACTCCCCCTCCATAGATAATGACTGCAGCTGCATATGCTAATGAGGATTCACATACAGCTGTATTTTTGTCCTTCAGGGAAACGTTTTTGTTCTAGATGTCATTTTAAGTGATGTCCTCAGTTTTCCATTGTAGGGTAACCCTCCAAACCTCTTCCCAAGTAGGAGGATTTTCGCGCACGCCCCCCCCCCCATAACCCACCAATTAAGTCATACAGAATTAAATGCGTCTTTGTATTTGCACAGATAGAATAACCCTAATGAACACAGTAATTGTTTAATGATATATTCACTTGCTAGAGCACCTAGAACACTAGCAAGTTACACATTTTGTGTTTTTAAATGGTGGTCTTACAGGCAACTCTCGGTAAGTATAACTTCCAACTTAGACAACAATTATGAATTATCTTAACGTATTAAATACCTGTATTATCTTAACGTATAAAATACCTGTCATCGACCTGTAACAGTTAGCTTTTAACTGACTTTTTTTAGTTTTCTGAAGTTAACTTCCCATTAGCCAAGTCCCTACCAATGAACAACTCAAAAACTGCATCTCAGTCCAAATCCCAAATTATGAACTGAACTTACCTCAATTTGCTGACAGATTTTGCTTTCCAAAATAGACATATTTTCACCATCTCCATTTTCAGCCATTTTCACCAGCTGTGTTGAAGAGAACATAGTGCAAATGCATTAAGTATTGAATAGTACATTCTACAGACGTGTTCATATAGTATTGCATTTTGCTACAGCATCATCTAAACAAGAGAACAGATAAATTCTTTAGCCATACATTTATGCTTGTGAGCCATCTGTAAACATGACTGCAAAACTCCAAGGGGAAACTATGAAACAACTGGAAAAACAGGTAAAATACTTTGGTTGCGGCAGCATTTGGTAGTCTACATCCAAGATAAGTAAAAACATACTTGCACTTCACAGAATTATTTGTTATTTACCTTTTTCTAGGCACAGATCCTCAGTTGGTACCTAACAGCAACAAACCTGAGAGCCACTAACATTTGTACTTTAAGTCAAATCAAACCTCTCATCACTAGGCCAAACATCAATAACAAAAATTGTTTAACATTCCTAAATAGGTATAATTAGAAACTTTTCTGAAATTTCTGCCTCCTAATTAATCTTTGAAAGTTTAAGGAACTTACTGGAGGAAGGAATGAAAAAATACCTGCATTTACCAGTACATCCTAAGGGTTGTCTAGTTCTCTCCTTTACAAATTGTCTTTACTGCAGTTCTGTCTGAATACAGAATCGGGCACCTTTGATAAGAGGTAAGATGTTTTAACTTGAAAGTAACTTTGCCCCCTAACTGGCATTAAGTATATAATCCCACTACATCAGATACAGTCACTACGTGCTCTAGAAGGTTGGTAAGAAAGCAGCTACTGGCCAGAAAGTTAATTGGGATCAGAAAATGTCTACCTCATTGCTCTAAAGATAAGGATAGAGTGCAAAGAGTAATCCTTCAGGAAAAATGCAGCTTTATAAAGCTGTCAGAAACTGGTTTGAATTCAGTCTTGAACTATGAAGCACAGATTTGTTCTTTCTCCCTTTGGTCACTATCACACTTGTTAAATCCAGCTACAGAAGATGAAGCAGTTTCATGGCCCTCAGTTACCCCAGTTCACAGATCAGGGATCACTATGACTACTAGTAAAGATGGGTTTGCACTCCTGTCTTGCATGGTTTATTGGGAGATTTAAGCGTACACATTCTGCTCTTCTGCCACTCACAGGACAGTAACATCTTTCAGAGCATCAAGATGACTGACAATGCAGAAGCAGGGAAAACTCCCCTGAGGCTCCCTCGTCACAGGAAATTATGTTCTTTGTCAGAACACCCGCCTGGCAGCCCCATCTTATTTTAGTAGTTTAATTCAATGATCACTGTTCAGCCCACTGCAGTATTCCCATTTCCTCCTCCTGATCTCAAGCTATGTTACATCCTTTCACTTGCTTGTAGTTCTTTTTAGTCTAGGCACTTACAGCCTTAAAATTTGCATCCCGGTCTCCACTAGTGGACTTCCACCTGTACCTAACATTGTAACACCCTTTACAGCATGATTTCAGTGTTAGTTGACAGCTATGCTTAGAGTGTGATCCGTTTGTCTCTAAAGCACTGTACAAAAATCCAGGCCATATAACACCAGGTAACAGTTGCCGTTACTTCAGAGATGTCTCACATTAGCCACCCTGACTACAGGAGACTTGATTAGCACCAGCACCTGAACGTGGTGGTGACCTGTCTTAACACTCCCTTGCGATGTTGTCCCCAACACCTGACTTGCGAGAGGAGAAACCAGTGTTCTATTTTACAGTATACCTAATGTGGTATAATTTAATGGCAGTCTATGGGATAGTCTCAGCTTTTTCCATTGGATCAACTAATGGATCACACTCCTTGTGTGCTACTGTAACACCTGATCCAACAGAAAATTAACCCCCACTGAAGAACGGGAAGAACAGTTCCACTATATAAATTTATCACTGACTTGATTCAGCTTGTAGAAAACACTAGTGATGGAGCTGTGAGGGCAGGGAGCACAAGAGGAGAAGAAAAAAATAATCAGAAAAACCTTTCTGTGGCAGCAAACAGTTGTAGTAGGTTAGATTTGACATCAAACTATATCCTCCGGGTCAAAAAAAAAAAAAAAAGCACTGAATGGTAGCTATGTGAATCTTCATATCCTCAAACCTTAGTCTGGTGATTTAACTCACACTGCAAAGTCTTCTCCAGGTGTAGCAGATTTTTTAAGCACTGGGCAACATACTTAAGTAAACCATTTTTTTCTGGGTGCTTTTCACAGTACAGCTCAATTAATGCTTAAGAAGACAAATTAACTTACTAAGAGATGTGGAAAAATTTTGCTCTTTTATATTCTGAGGAAAAAAAGAATTTATATTTTAGTTGTGCATGCTGTTTTAAGAAAAATGCATTAACAATATGTTCTGGAACTCTGGGACAGAGACAATCTGCAGGTGCACACTGAAATACAGATTGAGCTGGACAGAGGAACCTTCCCTCACCACCTTCCATTTGGCATCAAGTACACTGGTAAGAGCGAGCTGAGCGGAGACAGCTGCTTTGTACTCTCTGTAGTGTGAAACACAGACCAGCCTCCAAGTGGGCTCTATCCGCTTGCTCCTTCAGTGGCCTTTGCTGTTTTACCTGGCATATTGAATAGTGCATGGATTTCTTGGAGCAAGTTTTCCTTTCATACAAGCATGTTAGAACTCGGGGCCTTTTGGCTGCGTGCTGTCAAATCCACCAGCAGTTCTACCCCAGTTAACAAGGTGAGGATTACACAGAGGCAGCATGTCTGAGGCAGTATAGTTACAAGAGAATCCGCTTATAAAGCTGTTGACTTTGCTTTGTTTTGTAATTTAGACAGAACCCCCCCCTCAATCTGTCCAGGGTAGCCTGGCTCTTCTGGCCTTGCCAAAAACCACACCAGTGTGAAATACGCAGGACAGCCTTCTTTTTCTGCTGGATACCCAAGAAGCTATTAAGAAATGCCAAGATAATAGTGCTGTGAAGCAATAATGGAAGAACATACACTTTTGTCTTCACCTAGCTTCTGCCACCTAAACTCCTTCAGCCTTGGTATACCCTCAAATATCCTGTCTTTATTGCATTTCCCTGGCTCTCACAGTGCACCGCTCTCCCAGTCTGCCTCACCCCAGCTGGGTACCAAGATAGCCACAACCAGCAACTCGCTTTCCACATAGTAAGGCTC
The DNA here is from genome assembly GCA_002844005.1 of Limosa lapponica baueri. Taxonomy (NCBI): domain Eukaryota; kingdom Metazoa; phylum Chordata; class Aves; order Charadriiformes; family Scolopacidae; genus Limosa; species Limosa lapponica. The sequence goes on from KZ505638.1 coordinate 2,639,684, forward strand.
AGCTCCACTGCTAAGAAGAGATGAAAAACAAAGTCTATTTCCTTAGCAGTATTTTCAAGGTAAAAACCAAACCGTACAGAAGTGTAAAACAACACAAGACCTGGGACAAGTCCTTCAGATTAAGTCTTACACCTGAAAAAGTTTTCTAAAAAGCACCTGTTCAGCTGCAAGTAACAATAAACTGAAGGCAAGACTAAGACAGATACGAGCTTGCCATACGTGGAATTCAGTTCAGACACTGATCGAGCTCTAACCTATTTAGAATAAAAGCAGAAGCAGCCTTCTAATTTGAGAGAAATTCTATTCTTGCTGCACATGCTCACTCCAGACTCTTTAGCTCAGTCACTTGGCACAAGCTAGTCTTCTGGATCCCACTTCCAGATCGATAGTTTTCAGTTGCTGTGCAGCAATGAAGACTGATAAAAAGCTGGCTCCACTGAAGAACGGTCACAGTCTGAGCAGCAAAATCCTACATAAGATTTTATTAGAAGTGCTTTCTTAGTAGGCCACACTGACTTGTTCCTTCTGTGTGCCAACAGCCTGTATCAGCACCACTGAAAATGAAAACAAGTTAAAATAACACAAGTAGGCATGAGACTTAAATTACAAACAGAAAAGGACAGTCAGGCCCCTTATCTAGAACAATTTGATCCTGTGCCATAGTAGCGAGATAATCCCAAAACAACTCCCAAAAGTGGATTTTCATCTTATCAGTCACTTAGTTTCAAGGTCTGGACAAAGCTTACTCGCTGTAATAGAGTGAAAGGCGTTATTTTGGGGGAAAAAAAAAAGTTTCCCCAATAAAGTAGCATGGAACTGTTATTCATGCAATGCGTTATTCAGGAACCCGTGTGTAAGAAGTCTGAGATTCTTTTATCAAAACACAACTTTATATTTAAGGTAAGGCTTAATTACCACCACTCATTGTCACAGATGTTGCTTTCACGGTTGCTTTTTTAGTAGAATCAGTGAAATATAAGAAAGAATTTCTTTTAAACAGTATTTAAATGATAGAAATGTCGGCTCCTGAACCTCACGCCTATGCTCGGAGACCATCAGTTTGTTCTAAGACGCTGTTAAACTGCGATACCGATAACACGCCCCTCCCCAGACGACCCCCAGCCCCGTGGCCGCGGTTCCCGCCCAGCGAGCACCTCAGCGCGGCCGCAGCGTGAGGTGAGCGCCGCCCGAGGCCCGCCCGCCGCTACGGGCCGCTCCCGGAGCGGGGCCAGCCCGATGGCAGCGAACCGCTCACCCTGCCTCCGCCGGACAGGGCCGGGCCGGGCCGGGCCGGGCCGGGCCGGGCCCCGCACTGCTGCCCGAACCGGGGCTGAGCGGCAGCACGTGCTCCGCCGCTCACAGGGACTCCTTCCTCCCTCCCTCCCGGCCCAGCCGCCGCTCCCCTGCTGGGCCCCGCCGCCGGCCCCGGCACAGCCCACCGCTCCTCGGAGAGGCCCAGCCTGGGGTAAGCGCGGCGCAGCGCGCCCCGCCGCCGCCGCCCCCCCCGCCCGGTACAGCCGCCCCGAGCACGAACCTGCCGCAGCCTCGAAACCGCCCACGCGCTGCCCCGCTCCTCCGCTCCCCACGGGCCCCGGTGCTCGCAGCCCCGCGGCGCGGCCAGAGGAGCCCCTGCGCCCGGCACGATCTGGGAACCAGAAGCGGGGGTACGGGTTGGTGTTGGTTCGGTGCGCCAGGGAGCGCCGGGAGGGGCCGGTGCGGCGAGGTCCCTCACTCCGCGGCAGGCCGCTGCCCGGGTGTGCGGGGCTGCTCCTCACAGCCTTCTGCGGAGAGCGGGAAAAATAACTTAAAAGCTTGTATTGGTACACTGATGTTGTATTTACATTTATTAAATAGCAAACGTTGGCTTCGGTACTACAGACGTGCTGTCACATCTACAGCGCTACAAACGCGGGGATCACACCAGTAAAAAAATCATTTAATAAATGGCACTGACCCAACAGATGCAATTTCTGTATTAGTTCATTTTCTAGTTTGAAGTGCCTACCATAATACAGGTCCAATAGCACAGTCATTTAGTGTTCACATTCAACTCGTTATTACTAAAACACACCTCACAGATGGCTAAAAGATCCCCTGCCCTGGGCTCTCCCCTCCCATTGGGGACACACACGCTGCTGACCGGGGGGGGGACACACACGCTGCTGACCAGGAGCCGGAGTCCCTGTCCTCTCACCGGATTCACACTCCCACCTGTGCTCAGGACCCGGCTGCTGGACACTTTTCTCGGGATGTGCTACCTGCATGAGCCAACTTAAAAGGGCATCGTAGGTCATTGTAAATAGCACCAGTTTAAATTTAATCATGAGCCTGAACTTTTACACTCCGTTTATTCTAACGCATTCAAAAATCTCTAAAAAATTGGGAGTTGTCTGAAGCCCTAGGCAGTGTTAGCACTGACTTCTATTTACACAGATCAGCACGTACCTTCCCAGCATGTCAGAAATAAAGGCTTTTTCCCACTCAGCAGTTGCGCTGAGGCCGAGGAGCCGCCTATTACTCCCCTGCAAGGTGCCCAGAGGGAGAAAACAGACTCCGGCTTCCAGTGCTTGTGCTCCAACCCCGGAACAGCGCTGGCTTTCCATGGCTGAGCACCTCGTTCAGACACAGCGGACAGATGGGTGCTGGGGGTTTTTTAGTATTGCCTTGTTCTTACATCACTGCAGGTGACAGGATACGGACCAGAACAAACCTTAGGGCCAGCCACAGGCAGCTGTTCTGTGCCCATGTTTTTCAATAAACAAGGAGCTTCATGGGTACATATTTTACACTGAAAAATTACATACACACGTTGAGTTTACTGTGGTTTCCTTAAGTACAAAAATCACCTTCATGCTCTTGTGATGCTTCCCTTTAAATCTCCACCCGCCTTTGAACAGTTCTCAGCTGTGGAGGTTTCCAGGAGAAACAAATTAACTTTATCTCTTTTGCACACCTGCCCGGCCCACACATTTGAAAGAGTGTCAGAGTTGAATTCCCCACACCTCTTTCCAGTTTAGAATCTTTAAACAAATTCCATTCGATCCTTAAATAGCTCTCAGCAGGACGGCTAACGAAGCAAAACGCCAAACCCACGCACACACACACGAGCTTCTGACATAGTAAGGTGACACACAAAGACATCAAAACAAGAACTATATATATACACCACAGAACTTCACATCAAAGCTCAGAGTTGAGTGCCGCCTGCTTCCAGCAGTCAAATGCAAGTAAGACATAATAAAAAAAATGTGAGAGAACAAAAAAATGTTGAACAAAAAAAGAAATACTATAAACTTGGGGCTTACCTGCTTGGAAAGCTGCTTCCATCACACCTGATAAATTCAATACAACCAAAATTTCGGTTTTGGGGGTAGTGCTGGTGTAGGAAGTTCCCACCACACCCTGCAGCAGCCCTGTGTTCTCCCTGCCTCTCACACCAACGTCTAACAGCTGTTTCTGCTGGCATTTTACAAGCTGGACTGGGGAACTGATCCGGACTAGAAGAGCCCCTCTGCTCCTCACGGCATTTCTTTATTTGGATCACCGCTATCAGACCGTGCAGCCCCACAGCAGCTGAAGTGGGACCGGGTGAGGGGCAGCAAAGGCAGGAAGGAACGGGAACGCTCCTCACAGCCACCCCCTCGGCACTGGGAAGGCTTTACCATCTTGTACTTTCCACACAACTCCTTTCAGTCTCTCTCTCCCCCTCTCTATCCTGTTCCTAATCTTCATAAAACCTGGGGGGAAAAAAGTGTATTTTTAAGACCTATACCTCGCTGTACAACCCAGACAAGCAAGTCCAGCGTTAGAGGGGAGCTGACACACGCACAGAAAGACAACACAGTTGCACCTTGCTCCCCCAGGGAACCAGGCTAATAAAAGCCACACATTACACTAGCTATACAAGCCACCAGGTGAAAACAAATCCTAAGCAGTCACTGCAATAACAATTCAGCTAAATGCATTTGTGTTACTACCTAGAAGGCAGGATGCAAAACAAGCACTGGTGAGAAGGCTGGGGATGGCAGGGTTAAAACACCAGATATTTAAATACTACCTATGGATTCTGCTTTCTGCCGGCCTGGCGCTGCCAAGCTGCGCTGGGAGCCTGCCGCAGGCGTCTTCCAGTGAAGAAGTGACAAAATGATGACCTTCCTGCCCATCTCAAGTTGCTTTCTAGACAGAATTTGAAGATCTTGTATTATTTTTCGAGAGAAATAATAAATAAATCCAGTGGACCACTTAGCATCCAATTTCTCCATATGTAACGTATTTTGACAAGCTTCTCCCGTTGTACCTTTGCTCAAGTCATAGTTCAGCATCCTAAAAGGACCGAATGGTATTAACAAAATAGAGAGTTTGTATCTCAGGGGGATGTTAGCAACTTTCCAGTCTTTCTCATTTTCTCCTTCCATTTCACAAAGACATACATCTTAAATTTGATTTAAAAAAAAAAAAAATCACTGTGGTAAGGCTTTTCCCTGAAAAAGAAAAATCACCAATACCTGTGCATCAGCCCAAAGGCATCAGCCCAATACCTGCCAAAACCAAGACAAGCGTCTTTTATTATTT